>OX421499.1:12314699-12552199 GCA_949126835.1 Anisus vortex
ACTTTAAAAAGAAGTAATTTTTTTACATCAACACTATTGTTTGAATAGCTGAGTTCTCAAAACCCAACCCAACTCCACAATTCCAATGTACAATTTGGACTTTCTTTATTTTCCAGTCGGTCAAAACGTTGAATACACACTCCATGATTCCAGCAAATATTGATGTGTAGAGTGTAGATATCCGGGAAATGTTCGGACATTTTAAAATATACCTCATTTTTTTTTCTTTTTCTTACTGCGCTTCTCCCTCCGCCACTCCCCTGTATATCTCCCCTCATACCGTCTCTCTATTTCTTTGATTCTCAACTCCACTTTATACTTTCATCTCCCTCTGCTTTCTCTTTAATTTGTTTCCTTTGTTTGTTTGTTTTTACTTTCCTCTCACTATGACTTCGTTATTTGCACACTTTTACCGCCTCTTTCAGTTAGTGATTAGATACTTCTGTCTCAGTTGGTAGTAAGCTAGTATACAGTCAACCCTCGCTACGTCACGGTTCGACATTCGCTTATTCACGACTTCGTGGATTGTTCTCACATTATATTATATCAGAAAATATATTACATATTTTCTGAAAATTTCGAAAACAATCGCAATCATTGAAGACCCAAAATATTTCGTTAATATCATTAAAACATGAAAGGGTGTTTTTTTTTTAACAGTACGTAATGAGGGGGGTGGGGGTAAAAGTCCGAATACACGTTAAAAAAAATACTGTTAATAAATATGGTGTCCTTAATTCGCGGAACCTATCCTCCGCGATATACGAGGGTTCACTGAAATTTTCAAAATTATCGTGTCTCATTATGTAAAAGTTGCATGCTGGGTAAATGCTAACAAACGCGAGAGGCTTTCGCGCGTGCCTGCATATTTCTAAACAAAAACGTTTTTTTCTTTCTATTTCAAGTTGAGCATGAATTGACAAAAAAATTTTTTCTAAGACGAGTCAATAGGGGGGGGGGTGGAATCAGGTGGTCGCTAGTTTGGCAAGGGGGGACAAAACGGGTGGAGGGGGGTGAGTTTGGGGACTGGGTGTATGTGAGTAAGGGAAGGAACGACGGGTGGGGAAGGGGGGTGATTCACTAAGAAATAGATTGAAAAGAAATCTCTCTCTGGGGCCGCAGACGTCAATTATTGGTTGTACAATCCCAAACAGGTGGTGTTGCACGCGCGACCGGCTTTCGTCACAGGCGACATCCGTCTGAACCCGTCACCTTTAACCTTTTGTTAGACCGGCAAGCTAATCTCGGCACGCGCAAGGGGGTTCTTTTTCTTTCCAGTATTTGTGTGTGTGTGTTGTATGTGAGTAGCATTCGTGGCTTTTGTTGTAGATGGTTAGAGAGTTTGGGAGTTTAAAAATAGAAGCGCGCGGGGTTTTGGGGGTGGGGGGGGAGAGGTGATAATCAAATGAGCGGGAAACTGTAGCATACAGTTGTCAATGTGGGCGCATTTCATTGTGGGGCGCATTTTTAAGTAATGATCATTGAACTATTTGTCTAGAGTCAGTGGTTCCCAACCTTTTTAATGCCGCCACCCATTAATACAGCTTCTCACGTTGTGGCGGCCATAAAACTATTTTCGTCGCTAACTTATAACTGTAATTTGCTACTGTTATAAATTATTGTGAAGTAAATATCCTATTAGCATGGCGTATCTTCATTTTTACAAATTGGGCATAAGTAAAGCATATATTGATGAATCACCATTCTGTAATTATATATTTTGAGATATATATTTCTAATTACGTAGGCGTCTAGGTTCTTAACCATCGAAAATATATGTTTTCCGATGGTCCTAGGTAACCCCCGTGAAATGGTCGCGATCCACAGGCTGAGACGCGCAGGGCTAGGCGGATGGGTGTATTATTTATGTATGTATGTATGGTTCTATATATATGGTTCTGTATGTATGTATGGTTCTATATATATGGTTCTGTATGTATGTATGGTTCTATATATATGGTTCTGTATGTATGTATGGTTCTATATATATGGTTATGTATGTATGTATGGTTCTATATATATGGTTATGTATGTATGTATGGTTCTATATATATGTATGTGTATCATAGACTATCAAAGACAGCCCTGCAGTACCAGAAACGAAACGTTTGCCTTGTTCTGGGATTTGAACCCGAGTGTGTCATGCACAGAGCTAAGTGTGCCGCGATAGTACGTCTTCACAAAGTTTAAGTGTCCCCGCCGGACCATATTGATCCATAGGGCCCGTGACCCAGCTTTCACCAGTTTCTGTGGTCACACAGCACGACACACAGCCGCCTTTACTTTACACCAAACTAAAGTCAGGTACCCATCAGAGCTGGGTAGACTCCGGTACATCCTCCGGACCCGAGAACAAAACCTAGCCTTCACTCCAGGATTCGAACCTACAACATTCGTGTACGCCAGCCGAAGGCGCAGCAACCGTGCCCATTGGCGTTTAAAGATTAAAGGTGAAAATGTCATTTGCTGTAAGAGTTCTCATGACACCTAAACAGCGATGATCAAAAACAAATCTCACAATATTATATAAACCGTTTAGGTAAAGACAATGTGCCGTGGCCACAGAAACTGATGAACGCTGCTCCACCGACCCTATAGATCTATTTGGTCCGAAGGGTACTTTACTTTATTTTACGCAAAGACAGGAGATACGTACTGTATGGGAGGATTAGTTGCAGACAATGCCATCAATACAGCAGCTTACAGCTACAATTTGTTTATTGGATACACCACTGCCAACACCTTCGGCAGATTGTTTGTCGAGCCAGCAGTTTGCTATGGGAATGAAATTTGAGCGATTTATTTTTCTTACATTTTTGTCAATTCAGTATTTTTTCGAGAGGGGGTCATTGTCCCCCCCCCCCCCTTTTTTTACTTCGCCCCTCCCTTTCCCCGCTACCAGTACTATACATAGTGGAACTTAGTGGACAATGGTCCATACGACGGAGTGACCGGTGTGTGTGTGGGGGGGGGGGGGCTCATGTTATGCGAACTTTTTGAATGGGAGGGTGTGGATTGGGTTACATGGCTGTCGGCGCGTGGGGAAGTGTCCGGGGGGGGGGTGCGGTCGAGGGGTGCACGTGCACACCGGGATCAGGTGGCATCTGGTCAGGTTTGTCCACCTTTAGGACAGTGGCCCTCTTCCACCCCACCCCCCGAGTCTCCTTTCACATATCAGTGGCAGAGAGGGCGACCCGTCAGTGAAATGCCGCCGGGGTGCAGATTTAGGGGGAGGTGGGTGGGGGGAAGTACGGGTGCTGTGCAGATGACCGTAGACTACCCGATGAGTCACGGACCCCACACCATAGAAAGAGAGAGTTCAACGGCCCTGATACCCCGGGTGCCCAGTCATTAACCCCGTAGTTTTCTCAACAGAAGAGAGTATCTAGTCTATACAGCCAATGTCTAGTCTAGTCCAAATAAAGACACGCATTTTTTTTATTATTGAAAACAACATGGTGGTCTAGAAACAAAAATATCAGCCCCCCCCCCCCCCGACAAACACACACATTGAATGCTGACATGGGGCACAGTTGCCGAGGCGGCAGCGCGCTCGACTGGCGATCCGAAGGTTCTGGGTTCGAATCCTAGAATTTTCCACGGGACTTGAGGGTCTCCCTGAGTCTACCCAGCCATGATGGGTACCCGACACTAGTTGGGTGTAAAGTAAAGGCGGCTGGGCATTGTGCTGGCCCCACAATCCCCTTTGGTAAGCCATGGCCACTGAAACTGATGAACACTGTTTCACCACCCCTATGATCACTTTGGTCCGACGGGATACTTTACTGAATGACGAGTTACTACTCAGTTCAGTTTGACTGTTGCTTGAATCTGTAGGAAAAAGCCACCATTCAATGAGTGTTTCGCATGCCGCGGCACTTCTTGTACAAAACACTTGCTCATCAATTCATAACGAAGGTTTCAATGCTAAATAATTAGAGACCATAACACAATGTCCGTTTTAGAAGTTTTTATGACAGTGATTCCCAAAATGTGAGTTCATACGGGGGCTCCGTTGAGTATTATAAAGGCCTTGGTCATTTTTTTTTTAATCACTTTTGATTTAATGTGGTAAAATTCATCTTGGGCGCCATGGGGGGGGGGGGGACTTAATTTATAAAAGGGTGCCACAATGGGGAAAACACGTTGGGAACCAATGATATACTATAGTTCTAAATGAGTCATTTAATTTCAATTGCACAATTTTGAAATAAATATTTGTTGAATGTTTAAGTTTGTGTAAGGTATGAGTCTAATGTGCTAACAATGTGTCGGTACTAATATTTCGTTTTTTTACCCAGCCGTCATTCTAAAACTTGCTCTATTTTTATATATATATATTTTGTTACGGCCATATCATCTCTTGTTGTCTAGAAACCTGTCCTGGATTGGTCAGTTTGCAGGCGGTGGACTTGTTTAAACTTCCTTTCTTCTCCTTCCTCGGCACGTGTCCAGGCCAGTAGATGTGCAGTCAGTGAGTGGTAGTGGTGGTTTGAGCAGGGGTCAAAGTTCTGGACTATTGTAGCCCGTCGCGTGCCTTCTGTCCGTGTTAGTGTACCCCCCCCCCCACTCCGCTCCTTCCTCCCTTTCTGCAGGTCATTTGCTTTGTGCATGGCTATCCTAACCTTTACGACCTTTTCCATGAGCGAGGGGAGGGGGGGGGGGTAGATTTAAACAAGGGATTGGACGTTGTTGTTTTGTTGTTATTTTTTTAATCGTCTTTTCCGTAAAAAGTGAAGTATCCCCGTCAGACCAAATTGCAGCGTTCACCAGTTTCTGTGGCCACGGCATACTAGGTGATTGTGTTCTGTGGCCAGCACAATGCGCTGCCGTCTTTACTTTATCCCCCAACTAAGGTCAGGTACCAATCAGAGCTGGGTAGACTCAGGGACACCCTCCAGACCCGGTCGGTGGGAAAAAAATCCTAGCCTTCACCAGGATTCGAACCCAGGTCATTTAGCTCCGCGAGACATTTTGCTTGCATTCAAATTGTGTTCTCTGGCAGAGTTCAGTGAAAACTTGGTGAACGTTTGGGAAATCTGACCGATCCATGCCGCCCTGCAGGAGTATTGGGCCTAGTGGACGTAATAATCTTCTATCTAGAAGGAACGTCTGTAAACCTATAAGATATTTGCTTGTGGACCTCACCGTGAATATGTATATTGAAATAATCCCGATATTGACCCCCCCCCCCCCCATTTTCTCGCCACAAAATATATATAGACTGCAATCTATTGTTTAAAATTGATTCTAGTAGTACCACTCCCGCTTCTACCATGTCTGCATCTTGGTTGGTCCTATTTTATTTCTATGACTTTGAGTTCGGTGTGCAAATGACGCCTTCTGATCAATGTCTCCAACTATGATTGAGTCGTAATTCTCCCCCTCCCCTCCAATCCATCTTGTCTCCTCCCCTGTTTGTGACACTGCCAGTGCGTGCGACGCGTGCGTGACATGCTCTCTGCATCTAGTCGAAATGTTCCATCAATCAAGTCTATGTTATTAGCGTCATACGATCATCTCAAGTCTTGCTCAACGATTCTTGCATAACGTTAAATTACCAAGCTCATTAACCCAATGATGTGTCGGCTTCTATTTTTTTTTTGTGAATCGTGTGTAGCTGCAGGGCCATGTTTAGGATTGATATGTAAAGTATCGCGTCGGATACAAATTGATACAAAGGGGTTAGAGAAGCAGCGTTCACCAGTTTCTGTTGGCCCAAGGCATACTAGGTGATTGTGGGGTCAGCACTAAAGGTCCAGTAGCCATTACTTACTTACCACTTCACTGGCTGTATGATTAATTTGGTCCGACAAGTACTTGACTACTTACCTCCACATAATATTTGAATGTTCTACTGGAGACTATTGGTGGTTTTATTTAAACACACATTATTCCTATTCTATGTCATCTAATGCTGTTGTTTTTTCTTTGATTTATTTTCAGATTCAACTTTGTTTATAAATAGTTAAAATAGTCACCGTGAACTCTAACCTCTGAAGGAGTAAGTCATCTCTTTTTACCTTGTAGATATACACTGAATATAGTTGTATTGGAAGAACAAGATTAGACACCACCGACACCTGGCTTTTTAAAATATTTCAATCAAAGAGCTCCACTTGCATAATTTCCGACATATATTACTTTAAATTTTATTGAGTGGACAATTGACTTCAGAAATATGAAATGAAATACAATTTTGATGACTTTTTTTTAGTTATATTAATATTATTAGTTTTTATATGTAAACCTTCAGTTGACTTTTGTTATGTAATATTAAATCAATGTAATATTAAATCAATGTAATAAACGAATGTCTTTGTATTGAATCTCCCCAGGATTTGAGTAAAACATTGTATATATATCACATCATCCTTGACAACTCAAAATAGCCAACATTTGATGGCAGTAGCTTCTTCAAAAACTCCTAATTTCAACTTTTTAATTGCTGGCAAAGAATTCGAATACAACTTATTTTAGCTTGACGGGTTAAACAAAGACTTTGTAATCAGCTCCAAAATCAACTTTTAGCTTGATTGTTTTGATGGCTAGCAAAGAATTCAAGTACAAGTCCATTTTGAAATTTTAGCTTCATGGCTGGCAAAGACTTTTTTTTAAATCTTTTGTCTTTTAATGTTTTCTTTTCTGTATTAAAAAAACAAACAAATTCTGTATTAAGATTTTTGTTGTGTGTGTTATTCTTAACTCCGGCTTCTTGTTTTAGAATGTTAAAAAATTTTTTAAAATGAATTTTAGTTGAACAATTTGTTTGTGTTACTATCTGAAAGTTATTTCCAGGAGTGTGGGTCATTGAATGGTGTACCAGAGTTTTTTGATGTGCATGAATGAAATGGTTTGACATGGCCCCTTGTCTGTTGTTTTAATAATAAACATGGGTGAAACTCTTGTGCATTCTGATTAGATCCAGGACCAACCATCTTGTACAAAAGTCTCTTACCAATAAAAAATAGAAGACTTGTTTTTTTAACTACCATGGCATTTGGTGACATTTGACATTGTTTATTTTTTATTACTTTTACTGTCTTTGTTTTATTGTGTGTTATAATCAATTAGAAAACATAAATGCTCCTGTAATTTAACAATGTAGTACCTATCGGACCAAATTGATCATAGGGTCGGGGAAGCAGCGTTCACCAGTTTCTGTGGCCACACGGCATTACTAGGGGATTGTGTGGCCAGCAAATGCCCAGTCACCTTTTATTTACCCCAACTCAAGTCAGGTACCCATCAGAGCTGGGTAGACTCAGGGACACCCTAGAGTCCCTGGTAAAAAATCCTAGCCTTCACCAGAATTAAATCCCAGGACCTTCGGTACGCCAGCTGAACATGCTAGCCAGCTGAACATGCTATCGGCCACCATGCCTCATAATTGAACAATGTAATGAAAATGTACATACTTTAAACGACACAATTTAGCTCTTTTTACTCATGTTTTATTGATATTATTCAAAATCAATTGATCTAAAGTTGAAATAGAATATTAAAGTTATAAACCTTTTTGTTTCCAAAGCATTAAAAAATATATTTTTTGTCCAGAACAGCAAAAATTCTGTACTTTGCTTCTGTGTCTGAAGAAACTGAAATCTCCCCCCTCCCCCCCCCCCCACACACACTAAAAAAATCCTATGCTCCTTATCCTGACATTGACCAACAGATGTAATACTTTACTTTTGCTTTAGGAGCCCAGGAGTAATAAGAACCCACTTTACATTCATCATTTTTTGGGAAACACAAGCTCCCACAACATTCAGCCTCAGAGGTTAATATCCAGAGCTGTAGAGGGAGAGTCGCAGATCACAGCAGATCTATCTAGAGTGCTGGTTTTTTAACTGTGTACTGGTATTCCATGTATTTCCATGTAGAATACCCGTATGTTCTCTTTTCGCAGATTAGTTAACGAGTATAGGGAGAAAATTTAGTCTATACATTGAATTCAGGCTCTCATTGAAGTTTCTATTTGTAATTCACTTGCTAAAAATAATGTTAACCACACTGTCTTCAAGAACATAAAGCCGCTTTCACCAGTTTCTTTGGCCACAACATACTAGGGGACTGTGTGGACAATACAATGCCAAGCCACTTCTACTGTACCCTAACAAAAGTCAGGTACTCATCAGAGCTGCGTAGATTCAGGGACACCAGGATTTGAACCCAGATTCTGACCTTTGGTATGACAGTCGAATGCACTGCTGTTCCGCCACCATGACCCTTCAAGAATATAAGTTTTTTGTTTTTCTTAAATTACTTGCTGATCTTTAGATTTAGATCTATCTCTTTCAAGTACCGGTACTCTAATATCAAAAAGTACCAAATTGCGAGGTAAAAAGTCAATTTTGTGTTAAAAAAATATTTTCTTTACTTGTCCACTTTTGCATATGGGACTCTTATCATGTAATTTATAACGTTTTGCCTTGATTGATCAAGTATATATATATACTGTACAGCTATAAGTATAAGCATTTATATAAGTTATGGTAGATCTGAGAAATAAGGTTAACTCCACTCAAGATCCATTTTGAAGAATGTTTCTTGTTCTGTGATCAGTCTAACTATAGTAACTTAGTCTAAGTCTTGCATTTTGATTAGTGCTTTAAATGATAATAAGTTACCTGTTTTTCCTGGTTTGTTCAAGCAACCCATTCCATGCCCGGATACCACTCACGGGGGGGGGGGGGGAACTTAAATACCTTCGCTCTTTCATATGGAATAATTTAATAGTTTTCAAATATAAATAATACAGAATATTAATATGTTGGTAAATAGCTCTGTAGACTATACACAACTGAAATGCATAATCACTTCTTCCAAAACGATACAAGGGACTTGTTGGAAACGGCTTAAGTGCCATTGGTGATCTTATAGAAATACATACCTTCACCAGTTTAGCAGCATTCAGGCTTAATGCTTTTTTTTAAAGTGTATGCCTTGCATTGGTTAAGACTTTAATACACTCCTTAGTTTGAAAGTTTGCTTGCATCCATACAAAGATTGCTTTTTGAAACAATTTGGTGACGTGACTGAAATAAAATCTGTCATAACCTAGAGGTGAAACTAAATTTACATTACAATTATCCTTCCCCCCCCCCCCTCACAAAAATTAACTTTGTTTGTACTATGTATAGAGCCATATTTTACTGTAATCATAATCAGTAATCATGATTATGTGATATATATATATAAATAAAGCTCTGTGTGTGTGTTTAACCAATCAAATTGGTTTATGTAAAGACACGTGACCTTATTGCCTCTATTTCACCTTTGCAATTTGAATGTTAATGTAAATAAACAAACATACATATGCCTACATGATCTTTTGAATACATTTTAAAACCGGGTTTATCTTTGAATATTTCAATAGTTATAAATATGTTGTTTAGAAGAAGAAATAAGAAGACAGTTGTATTCTTTGTTCCTAGAATTTGTTGAAATGATTCATAACTTTTTAGACTGTCCCCCTTTCACTCTCAGCCTCCAACACGCTTTTGTTCCTTTAAAAAAAAAAGAAAGTGAAAGTTTTTAATTGGTCGAAGACTGGTTCCTGAGAATTGCCAGAAGGGAGTGTGGGAGTGAGCTGTGTCTAAAGAGGGATGAAAAATGATGGGAGAGGGGAGGGATTTAGAATTTAGACAAAGCCAGCCCCCCCCCCCCCCTTTTTTTTTTCAGTGTTTGAACCTCTTCAGTCTCGGGAGAAAGGAAATTAGTCCGGAAGTGCTAAATTATCTGCTCAAGTCTGCGCAATGATGAGTCACGACCCAAAAAAGAAAATATCAATTAGACATTTTACAAAGTTGAGAACATTATTTCTAAATAGTTAAATAGTTTAGTGTAAAAAAAAAAAACAGTTCTGAAAATCTATTTACAATACAATATAGTAAAGTATCCATCGGACTAAACTGATTATGGGGCCGGTGAAGCAGCGTTCACCAGTTTCTGTGGCCATGACATACGAGGGGACGAGTGGCCAGGACAATGTCCGGTCGCCTTTACCCCAACTAGTGTCAGGTACCCATCAGAGCTGGGTGGACTCAGGGACACCCTCCAGTCCCGGGAAAAAATCCAAGCCTTCACCAGGATTCGAACCCAGAACCTTCGGATCGCTAGTCGAACGCGCTACCCACCCTGCCTTAATATTTACAATATAGCTGTTTGTTATTGTTTGTTTATTTGGAGAGGGTGGTGGCGTATAGCTCAAGGGACATAACTTGTTTATGTTAACAGAACGACTTGCCAAGATTTATGGCCCCAGAGACTGGGGAGGGGGGGGGGGGAGAATCAGCCTCTGTCAGAGATCTTGGGTTCGAGTCTAGAAAAGAACTCAGCTGCGAAGTAGTGACACCATATTTACAAGTATTTATTTAACGTGTATTCGGACTTTTAAACATAAATAAAAGATTGGTACGGTACTGTACAATTGAATATCGCAACTATTTTCAAAATTTCCGGAAAATCCGCAGTATTTTTTTCTCATATAATATAATGAAGAACAAAACGCGAAGTCGTGAATCCGTGAATGTCAAACCGCGAAGTAGCGAGGGTTTACTGTATAATATAAGTTATTATAAGATCCTGAAATTTGTCTAGAAAATAAACTTTATTATGATTCATTGGCGGAGTATTGGAACTAAAGGTCCTGGGATCGAATCCTGGTTAAAGGGCCTTAGCCCTGTGTACCCGGCTTTAGTAAGTAAAAAAAAATGATGATGGGCATTGATTAGCACTGAGCATGCTAATTTAATAGCATGGATAGAAGTGCTATAGAAATGCCCATTCTTCTTCTTCTTCTCATTGTGCTGGCCACACAAGCCTCGAATATGCCACGGAAACTAATGAATGCCCCTTCACGTGCCCCATGGGCCGACACAGTTTTAAAAGGTGACTTATTTTAATATAGCTCTAAAACATATGTACGATTATAAATGGGAAGGATTATATTCAGCACAATTTCTAGCACATAATAATAAATGAAGAAGCTAGAAATGCAAAAATGATGCTGAAAGGTTTGTATAGAGTCACAAGTCAACACGGAAACTAACAGACATATGATGAGTCACGACCCAAAAAAGAAAATATCAATTAGACATTTTACAAAGTTGAGAACATTATTTCTAAATAGTTAAATAGTTTAGTGTAAAAAAAAAAAACAGTTCTGAAAATCTATTTACAATACAATATAGTAAAGTATCCATCGGACTAAACTGATTATGGGGCCGGTGAAGCAGCGTTCACCAGTTTCTGTGGCCATGACATACGAGGGGACGAGTGGCCAGGACAATGTCCGGTCGCCTTTACCCCAACTAGTGTCAGGTACCCATCAGAGCTGGGTGGACTCAGGGACACCCTCCAGTCCCGGGAAAAAATCCAAGCCTTCACCAGGATTCGAACCCAGAACCTTCGGATCGCTAGTCGAACGCGCTACCCACCCTGCCTTAATATTTACAATATAGCTGTTTGTTATTGTTTGTTTATTTGGAGAGGGTGGTGGCGTATAGCTCAAGGGACATAACTTGTTTATGTTAACAGAACGACTTGCCAAGATTTATGGCCCCAGAGACTGGGGAGGGGGGGGGGGAGAATCAGCCTCTGTCAGAGATCTTGGGTTCGAGTCTAGAAAAGAACTCAGCTGCGAAGTAGTGACACCATATTTACAAGTATTTATTTAACGTGTATTCGGACTTTTAAACATAAATAAAAGATTGGTACGGTACTGTACAATTGAATATCGCAACTATTTTCAAAATTTCCGGAAAATCCGCAGTATTTTTTTCTCATATAATATAATGAAGAACAAAACGCGAAGTCGTGAATCCGTGAATGTCAAACCGCGAAGTAGCGAGGGTTTACTGTATAATATAAGTTATTATAAGATCCTGAAATTTGTCTAGAAAATAAACTTTATTATGGTAGGAAAAGTGGGAGGGGCATTATTGTTTTCTAATTAATTAAACATTCAATGTGGCAGAGAAGATAGAACTTGATACATTAATATGATAGATTTTTTCCAGTACATTTTCATTGTTTTGTAGATAAATAGCAAAGAGAGGCAGGTGGGCAGGGAAATAGGTAGGAATAAGTTCATGTGTATGTACGTTTGTTTGTAGGTGGGTAGGTAAGTAGGTAGATACGTAGGTATGCAGTAGTAGGTGGGTGCTTACGTATGCAGTTATGTGAGTACCGGTAAGCAGCAGGACCAGTCGGTAGGCAGGTACTTATATAGGTAAGTATGTATGCAGGTAGGTAGGTATGGTGTGTAGGTAGGTGTAGGTAGGTAGGTAGGGTGTGTATGTAGGTAGGTATATTGATAGCTAGGTGGGTAGATGGTAGGTAAGTAGGTGGGTGGGTATAGAGATAGTTAAGTAGGTCGCAATGTAATATATTTGGTGGGTAGATAGGTAGGTAGGTAGGGGTGGGCATGCGGGCAGGTAGGTAATAAGTCGTACGTAGCCAGCTATGTAAATTCGTATGTAGAGAGTTAGATAATACAGTACATAGAATGTTTGACAGAATCACGTGACAAAGATTCAAAAGCTTCTATTACACGCCCCCCCCCCCCAACAACCCTCCACCCCTGCTCTGCAACCCACCTGTTTCAAAATCTCAAAAATTTGAAAATTTCTACGATTCTCACTGGTTGGTTTGTGTGAGTACACACAACAACATCCACCGCTGCCACCAAAACCTCTTTTTGCGCACGAGCACTCACTTACACACACACACAAAGTCAAGTCACTAACTCGCGTGGGCGCGCACAGAGGGCACACTCACGTGGGAGCAGATGGCGGCACGTGCCCTCAGTCACCCCCCATACCCCCTACACCTCCACCCCTCTTCCCTGTTCGCCTCAGAAAGTACCTTTTGTCCTCACTCTCCCCTGTCCCCCGACATACGACTCCCCGATCCCTCTTCCTCCCCCTCCCCTATCCCCGAATTTTTACCCCACACCTATTCCGCTTTTCTTTGGTAGCTCCAATATCTCTCCCCCAACCAGCCCTCCCCCCCCCACATTTATTTTTAATTCCACCCGACCCCCCCCCCTCCAGCCACTCCCTGTTCTCCCCTCCCTTCAAGAGAGTGTACCCTGTTGGACAGATGCGCCTGCTAGTATGACATCTATAAATGACATGTAGACCACGGGCAGTACTAGAACTCTAGAACTGACATATTAGCCTTGCTCTTTGACATTCCCCTCTCTAGTTCTAGACATCAATTATAATTACTCTCTATTTATTTAATGTGATTCATTATTTATTTGTTATTTGTTATCTCATTTTTTATTTTGATATTATTATTATTATTATTTGTTTAGTATGAATAGAATACTGTTATTATAATGGGTGCATGGTGGCCGAGTGGCAGCGCGTTCGACTGGTCCTGAGTTCGAATCATGGTGAAGGCTAGGACTTTTTATTTTCGGGTATTGGACGCTGCCCCTTGACTATAAACCTTAATCAAAAGCCGAAAGTTAAATAAACAAAACAACAATGTAGGTAGTAGGCCTAAAATTGATACGAAGTGGCTGATACATTCCGCGTGGCAGTGACACGATGAAGAAATGACATGACACGGCACCGAAATCGAATTATCTGTCAACGACTGTGGCATATGTGGCGTTCAAGCGTTCAACATTCACCAAAAAAAAAAAACAAAAAAAAAAAAAAAAAAAAAAAAAAAAAAAAACATGTAGTTATCAATATGACAATAATTTATATTTTGCAGTAACATCTATCATGATCTATTAATGGCTGTCATTACAGCTGTATACGGAGCTCGCAGGTGTGTGTGGTTATTGCCACCATGTTTATCTTGGTCCTCCCACCCAACCCCCACACACGCCACCCACACACACACTATTCTTTTTCAAAAAGTCATATTTCTGAGACTTTTTTAAAGCGTTTTTGGGTCATGGTGATTCATTGGCGGAGTATTGGAACTAAAGGTCCTGGGATCGAATCCTGGTTAAAGGGCCTTAGCCCTGTGTACCCGGCTTTAGTAAGTAAAAAAAAATGATGATGGGCATTGATTAGCACTGAGCATGCTAATTTAATAGCATGGATAGAAGTGCTATAGAAATGCCCATTCTTCTTCTTCTTCTCATTGTGCTGGCCACACAAGCCTCGAATATGCCACGGAAACTAATGAATGCCCCTTCACGTGCCCCATGGGCCGACACAGTTTTAAAAGGTGACTTATTTTAATATAGCTCTAAAACATATGTACGATTATAAATGGGAAGGATTATATTCAGCACAATTTCTAGCACATAATAATAAATGAAGAAGCTAGAAATGCAAAAATGATGCTGAAAGGTTTGTATAGAGTCACAAGTCAACACGGAAACTAACAGACATATGTGATAAAGCACAAAGTCTTTAAATGGACAATCATAAGAAAAACATATACCATTGAAAACGGACTGTTGATAGTTATATAACACTAAAGTCATAAATTGGAACGTCATAAGTCATCGAACATTATTATACTAATTCAAATTCATACGAGGTTCAAATAAATCATGACATTATAATCAGGAAAAAAATATCATATTTTTTTCTGTTCTAAAATGCATCTGTTAAAAAAAACAAAAACAAATATAACTCTCCGACTTCTCACAATGCGAGATTTGATTTCATTCTGCTAATAAAAAAAAACTATAACAATCTAAGGGGGGCGGAGGGGGGGGGGGCCGTACTGGCCATCTGTCCTTCCGTCGGTCCGCTGATGACGGACGCCATAAAGCCACACGCGGATAATGATTAAGCAGAGTGACGTCATTTGAGAGAAAAAGGGTGTGGAGACGGGTGGGGGTGGGGTCTGTAATTGGGGTGTTGGAGATGTGTTTTTGTATCATGTGTATGGGGAGCTAGGGTGGGGGGTGGGGTGGACAGGTCTCCGTGATCTCTTTGTTAGACACCCGAGTCACTATTTTAAAAAAAAAAATTCAAAGAAGAAAAATAGTCTACATCTACTCACTGCTCTGACACAATTAGATCTTTACATCTACTCACTGCTCTGACACAATTAGATCTTTACATCTACTCACTGCTCTGACACAATTAGATCTTTACATCTACTCACTGCTCTGACACAATTAGATCTTTACATCTACTCACTGCTCTGACACAATTAGATCTTTACATCTACTCACTGCTCTGACACAATTAGATCTTTACATCTACTCACTGCTCTGACACAATTAGATCTTTACATCTACTCACTGCTCTGACACAATTAGATCTTTACATCTACTCACTGCTCTGACACAATTAGATCTTTACATCTACTCACTGCTCTGACACAATTAGATCTTTTTTAAAAACTAAAGATAATATTTTTCCAGAATATGTAGATCATTGGAAGTTTAAAAAAAAAATGAATATTATGTAGACTATGTCTTTTATGAAACTATAGCTTTTAACACATTTTATGTGGATAGATAGCTAGACAGTTCGATAGACAGAAAGATAGATGGATCGATAAACAGACAGATACATATATTATCTATCTATCTAGGATATTTTATCTATCTATCTATCTGTCTGCCTGTCTGACTGTCTACCTTTCTGTTTCTCTGTTTTTCTGTTGGTGGCGGCGCGTTCGACTGGCGTTCCGAATGTTCTGGGTTCTAATCCTGTGTGAAGGCTAGGGGCTTGTTCCCTGGACTGGAGGGTGTTCCTGAATCTCCACAGCTCTGATGTTTAGAACTTTCGTTGGAGTAAAGTAAATTGTGTCTGGATCTTGTGCTGGCCACACAATCCCATTGTTATACTGTGGACATGTAAACTAGTAACTAGTTAACGCTGCTTCTCTGTTACCCATGGACTATCGCGATCTCAAAAGGATCATACTTTACTTTTCTAGATAAACATTGTTGTTTTTAAATAAGGAAAGTAAAGCGAGTAAATTAAAACCTTAAGTCAAAAGAGGAACTAGGAACCTTTATTAAAGTTGTCTGACCCAAATGTTTAAAAAAAAAAACTGTCACCCTACCCCTCTCTTTAAATCTTTCCCCTCCCCGGCGCCTCGCCATGCCCCCCAAAAAGGCGCCCCCTGAGAGCGAATTTCAAAACAAGATTCACAGCATGGATCACCCCCACAGCTTGTTCACACCTAACCATTGTCCCTCGGGGGGATCCCTCAACCCCCCTGCCCCTCCTCCCCACTACACACCCCACTTACTCGCACGCGCGGACCACGCGCTCACACCCACAGCCCAGTGTCAAGAGTAAAAGTGAAAGAGGAGGGGGGAGGAGGAGGTCACAATCGTACATTGACATACATTCTCTATCCGGCCAATTGTTTGTAAATGTCTCTATGTCTCTCTCTCTCTCTCTCTCTCTCTCACTCTCTCTCTCTCTCTCTCTCTCTCTTTCTCTCTCATATTTAAGATCTGTCGTAAAAATAGGTCACTCACAAAACAAAAGACAATACAACTGCCCGAAATCTTCCTTTCTACGCCCCTCCCTCCCCTCTGGCTACTTGTGCGCTATCTCCACAGCCTCCATGGAATTACATTAGCATTGTGACCCCGATTTGATAGCGCCCCAAATCTCCTCCCCACCCCCCATATCCTCAACTCCCACCGCCCCATTCTTCCGTCCGACAATATTAAAACTTTTTTTAAACCACCCTGGAAATCTCTCTCTCGACACCGCTCCCCTCCCCACCCCTCATCTGCCCACTCGGGGGGCAGCAGTTGGGTCGCGTGACCTAATTGTTTGTCCCTCTACGCGCTCCAGGTCTTAAAGCAGTTGTCTTTCTAGGTCACTTCAAAATTTTTAAAAAAAAGCAACAAAAACACAAATCTGTTGGTGTTAGGTTATTGAAGGACGGGGCTGTGTGGGGAGAAGGGCCCTTCTGGGAAACGACCTGGAAACAAATTCAACTGTTTTTGAGGGGGGGGGGGGTGTAAGTGATGAAGGGGGTTTAGAAAAAGTGTTTCAGACTAAAGTTTCAAATGGCGAAATGTTTAAATTTATAGCCTCGAGCTTGCTGTGTTTTTTGTTTAATTGTGCTAATGATAATGAATAAAAAAAAAAAAAGAAACAACAGTGAAATTGGGGACATAATTTGCCAGTAATAGTAGGCCTATGCTGATTTTTAAAAAATATAATTGAATGAATAAAACTGATAAACATAAGGACAAAAAAACACTTTCCTTATTCCTTAGGCGAGAACAAATGCATATCAGTACTCTTTCTTCCCGAGTGGCATTCGGGCATAGAATGGTTTGCATGGTTGAACCAAGAAAATCCAGTAACTTAACTTCATTTAAAACATTTAATAAAGATGCAAGACAAGACTCGGACCACGGATGAGCGTAGGACGCAAAGATCTTCTTTTTAGAAGGAGCGTCTGTAATATGTAAGATAAGATATTTCAAAAATATACTTTGTTGCCAACTTTGAAATCGAGAAAACAATGTCATGCTTCAAAGACTTCATTAGCCATTTTATATCATTTTGCACTTAATACTCTTATTGACGTCTTAATGAGGCCCGACCGTGTTCACGAACTTCCGGTTAATTTCCGTCAAAAAATGATGTTTTTCGGCATGGTTCAAGATTTTGCCGGTGTTTGACAATTTCTTTCAGCTTCGACGTCAGGTACTGGTCTTTTAGAAAAAAATATACAAAGGCTAAAAGAATATTTATGTAAGATCCGTTTTTAAATATCCAAAGGGAGTATGCGATAATTAATAATTGATGTGTTAGTCGCGTTATGTTATATTCAAGAGAAGCGGTTCTTGGCTATCTAAAATACATGATCTATAGTCTTTACGCAAAGACACAAAACGAATATTATTTTGCATCAAGCAATAAATTAGGGAATAAATATAGGTTATTCTTCGCGTCTGACGTTCACAATCCCTCGTTTTCTTTCGGCAACATCTTTTGAAAATGAAATAAAATTTATTTCCCTACATCTTTTCTTACTCGCAGTACAACCAGTAACGCAGCACGCGTACATGTTTTGTTAGTAAATGAACGAATGAAACCGGAAATGTTGGTGCACGATAAACTTTTAGGTTATTCATGCATGTATAATCATTAACACTATTCACTTATCTACATAAGCGAGTTATAGGAATAAACCACCCATAATGTAGAACAAATCTATATGATAAAAGGGAAGTCTAAGTCACTTGAAATGTATTTACAGGTCAGTGTTTAGGAAATATAATTTCATAGATAGATGAAAGTCACGTGAAAACCCTATTGATTTTGGCTTCAAGAATGTTAGTTCCGTGGATAAATCCATTCTTTTCATAGATCAGTGACGTCTGCCTAAAACTATAAATAAAGAAGGCGAGACAACTCCAAAATAAAATAACAACTTTCTAACTAGACACTAGATCTAGGCACTCACGATTCTGACATTGATTCTAGGTGTTGCATTTTTTTTTTAAACAAATGACGAAAGTTTTAATTACAGCACGATCTGGGTACAAGCGTGACCTCCACGGTTGAGGTTTTTTAAAAAATGTTTTTGTTTGTGTCAAACTCAGATTCACGCGCGGCGCCGTGAAATTGTCACCTCCATCCCATCCCATCCCCTCCCATCCCCTCCCATCCCATCGATCCAATAGTTCCCCTTGTTTGACCTTTTGCTGGAAGCTTCAGAAATTCAAATAGAGGCGGTGACGTCGTAGTGTTGCCAACTTTGAAATCAAAAAATAAAAAGATTTGTTTGTCATGCTTTTTGTTGGGATATGGATATATTTATTTTGGTTCTCAAACACATCGAATCTTTCCGCTAACAGTTTTTTTTTTAACATAACTTAGAAATCGACATTTTTGTTAACAGGACGTAGCGATAGTATATAAAGCAAAGGCCTTATTGTGACATTTTTTAAGGCGTTTGTTTACCGATCTTATCAGTGTCTTTAAAAATAGCCTTTCGGCTCTTAAGTGCAAGGCGAAATGATGTATAGGGTTGGTGGGGGGTACACCAACATTCTTTCCAAGACTAGTCAAAGTTTACGGTCTCCGCAGTCCTACGCACTACATTTCTCTCCACACCTGCTTCATTCCCTCGAATCATTATCGTGGTGGCTCGCTAGTATACCTGCACTGTCACTCGACAGCACAAATTCTACAGTATAGGTCTGGATATTAAGGCACGGGGTTTGGTGAGACGGGCGGGCTGTTGTGCGCATTGCTTCCTCCCCACCGAGTTTCGTGGGGCTCTAACAAGTGCAATGAAAGCTCGGACGCTGTCCGCAAATGCATGTGCCCACTGGTGTACTCTAAATAGGAGCGTATCGGCGTTTTACACACTTCACCACCTTTGAGGTCGATCGATACAGAAATTTAAGGTGTTTATCAGAGAATTGAACCTTTTTTTTCCATTGCGTGAAGAAGCACCAAAGCTTCCTTGAAGTAAGTAATGTAAAGTAGCGTCGGACCAAATTGATCATAGGGCCGGTGAAGCAGCATTCACCAGTTTCTGTGGCCACGTCATACTAGGGGATTGTGTGGGCCAGCACAATGCCCAGCCGCCTTTACTTTACCCAATCTAATTACAGGTACCCATCAGAGCTGGGTAGACTCAGGGACACGCTCCAGTCCCGGAAACAAACCATAGCCTTCACCAGGATTCGAAACCCAGAACCGTCGAAGCGCCAAGTCGAACCCCCGTGCCCTTCTATCCACGAAGGACAGACATGTATTCGCTCTGCGTGCCTAGTCTGGAATGCGTTCGTAGGTTGCCGATCCCTGCTTTAGAATTCTCTGGCCCAACGTCACCAGTAGCGATGAGCTTTTGGCAAAATACAATATAGGAAACCGATTAAAGAAGTGATCCACCAAAGATGATGGATGGGTCACGTAAAGACACAGAACGCCCACAGCCCAAGCGTCCCACGACGAATATCTAGCATGGAAGTCCCTAAAGAAACTAATACCAAAGACTATAATAAGATGGATCGCGTGCTCTATTTTTAGAGCTTATATGTTCTTTTTTTCGTGCGCAGCCAATAACGCTGTCTTAAATGACTTCTACGCTCCTACGTTTGCCTAAATGTTTCCGCTATAGGCTATATAACTTTCGATTGTAGTTTCTCATTGAGAAAATCATAACGATTAAATAAAACTGAAGTGCACAGTACAAAAGGGAATTCCGAAATGAAGTCATTCGAGTCATCTAATAGCAGAAATATTAAAGCAAGCGGTCCATCTTATTATAGTCTTTGCTAATACGCACCCTGAAAAGAATATACTGTTAGAAAAAAAAAACTTTTTGTAAAAAAGTATTATTGTGCTGTGTTTGGATCTTCCAACCAGGCGAATGAAATAAAGATTTTAATGTTGTAGAAGATGGCTTATAATTTTACATTTTGAACTCTCACGAGTGGCCAATTATTTTGAAAACAATTATACATTGACATTTTTGTTATGTTTGTGTCTGCTAATATAGGCCTATTGCTAATAAAGGGAAGGGGGGGGGCCACAACACACACTTACACACACACAAACACACGGACACATGAGCAGTATGTTTAAATATTTAAACTGATCTGCAACATCCCTTTATACGTCGGTTTCTTTTCCTGAATTAGTTCATAATAATTGATTAGCGTAGAGCAGTGGTTCTCAGCCTTCCTAATGCTGCGACCCTTTGTGTTTTATACAGCTTCTCCTGTTGTGCTCACCCCCCAAACCATAACATTATGTTCATCTCTGCCTTATATTCTAACTGTGATTTGCTATTGTATCTTATCGTATCGTATATATTACAGACGCGCCTTCTATAAAGAAGATTATTGCGTACTACGCTCATCCGTGGTCCGAGTCTAGTCTTGTAGCTTACAACTATAGCTTTGAAATAATAAAACTATAAAAAAAATAGTTAAAAATTATATAAATATTATAAAAGTGAATAATTTATATGTACATTTTCAAACAATGCATTAACTACCCAGTTTGTATGATTGCTACGCATCTATTCCGCTTAACCGCAATAGTACTCATCAGTCTTTATTACTCCCTTTCTATAAACTTTCAATTTCTGTCTGTCTGCTTGTCTGCTTGCTTGCAAAACTTTGCGTCGATTTTTTTTACCACTTCTCGTCATCCAATCGAGCTGAAACTTGGGTAGCAGACTTGTCCAGACTAACAATACATTCTATAAAATTTTCATAGCCTTTGGAATAGTCACTAATACCTTCGACCAATTTGCGAATCGAAAAAATGGAAACATGGCTGCCTCTACCCGAAGAGACGAAAGTAAATAAACTTTTCGGATATGTTCGTTTTTACGAAATAAATAGAATGAAAACTACACAATATAGCCGAAACAAAGCGAGTTATCTTTTTATGGTTTTTGCGGCCCAAAGCTAGAAAAAAAAAGGATGCGCAAAATTTTTGTCTGGAAATTCATAAGGTATGATATCACTTATATTTATTTTAATCTATCAAAATATAAATTAAATATAAACTTAGTCTACAAAGAAAGGAAGTATAATAAAAACTGTCTTTTTATGGGTTAGTTTATTTTTAACATTAAAGTAAATCTCAGAGAAGCTGAGATTAAAATTATATTACCGTGTTCTAGAATCAATTCTCGACAACTAGATTACATTAATCATTGCTGTGACTGTTCAGTAATGAAATTAATATTTGCTATGAATGCACAAAAAAATGTTAATTAATTTTAACTACCGGGTAAATTTAAACTCGTAACAATTTCCTTTATAAAGTACATTTGCTTTTGGCCTTGGTCTTGCTACGGCGCTAAATATTGTCTTATAAAATTAAATTAGAAATATGTTAGAACAGGTTGACTTTCAGACCGTTGGCACGCTGAATGATTTAGAAATTAAAATTTGGCACACTATTAATAATAATAAAAATAATAATAATATTTGTATATCGCTGCCAACAAACATAATGTAAGCTCATAGCACATTTTACATACAACTAAGAACACGGATATAATCTCTTATTTATTTCTATTTACAACAACGTTCTTCAGTGCGAAAGTTCAGGTTGCTTCTTTCTCACCCAATAGGGCGTTTGCAGTCAAGTGACAAAAAGCACGTGATTTTTGTTTACTTTGAGTAATGGTGTACAAGTAACAATGGCCGCTGTATTAATAAAGTTTCATATAGGCTCGAGCTTTTTTAAAATGATGTTTTGTGTTTTAGGTCTTGTTAAGATTTAAGCTGTATTATGTCTGTTAAATAAAATAGGCATTTTATTATTATCATAGACATAGATCATAGACGATGTGAGCCTAATAGTGACTTGACTAGATAGCCTATTCACCAACACTATCACTTGGCATCCCTACTCAGCCATTAGCCTAGCCTACGAAACATTAAAACTGTAGGCCTATAAAGTGAAATTGAAAGTGGAAATAGGTCTAGCCGGCCCTAGCCTAATCACATTAATCAATTAATCTACAGTACTACTATTTACCTCCTTATTTTTGAGTAGGATAGCCAATATTCAGATGTGAATTGTGCATGATAAAGAAGTACTTCACCATTTTTGTACACCAATAGTGGCTTCTATTTACACAAATAGGTCACTAAAAAACCTAAGCCACGCCCATTGGGAATGCTCTATTAGAAATTTGTACGGGAATTATGTGATGAGCGTAGGCGCTTAAATGTCATCAACCGATAGATGAGCGGTGTCTCGATTCCTAAAAACAAGCACAAATATGTTTTCCGAGGGTCTTATGCGACCTCTGTGGAAGTTCGATCCACAGGCTGGGAACCGCTGGCGTAAAATATATAATTTTGTAAAACAGCAAATCCATTCTATGAATTATACCTAGGGAACATATGTATGAATTATCCCCAGGGAACATATGTAACTTATGTATGAATTATACTACGGGAACACATGTATGAATTATACCTAGGGAACATATGTATGAATTATACCCAGGGAACATATGTATGAATTATACTCAGAGAACATATGTATGAATCATACCCAGGGAACATATATATGAATTATACCCAGAAAACATATATATGAATTATACCCAGGAAACATATGTATGAATTATACCCAGGGAACATATGTATGAATTATCCCCATGGATCATAGGTATGAATTATCCCCAGGGAACATATTTATGAATTATCCCAATGGAACATATGTATGAATTATCCCCAGGGAACATACGTATGAATTGTCCTCAGGGAACATATGTATGAATTATACCCAGGGAACATATGTATGTATTATCCCCAGGGAACATATGTATGAATTATCCCCAGGGAAAATATGTATGAATTATCCCCAGGGAACATATGTTTGAATTATCCCCACGGAACATAAGTAACTTTTGTATGAATTATACTCCGGGAACATATGTATGAATTATACTCAGGGAACATATGCATGAATTATACCCAGAAAACATATGTATGAATTATACCCAGGGAACATATGTATGAATTATACCCAAGGAACATATGTATGAATTATACTCAGAGAACATATGTATGAATTATACCCAGGGAACATATGTATGAATTATACCCAGGGAACATACGTATGAATTATACCCAGGGAACATACGTATGAATTATACCCAGGGAACATATGTATGAATTATACCCAGGGAACATATGTATGAATTATACCCAGGGAACATATGTATGAATTATACCCAGGGAACATATGTATGAATTATACCCAGGAACATATGTATGAATTATACCCAGGGAACATATGTATGAATTATACCCAGGAAACATATGTATGAATTATACCCAGGAAACATATGTATGAATCATACCCAGGGAACATATGTATGAATTATACTCAGGGAACATATGTATGAATAATACCCAGGGAACATATGTATGAATTATACCCAGGGAACATACGTATGAATTATACCCAGGGAACATATGTATGAATTATACCAAGGGAACATATGTATGAATTTTACCCAGGGAACATATGTATGAATTATACCCAGGGAACATATGTATGAATTATACCCAGAGAACATATGTATGAATTATACCCAGGGAACATATGTATGAATTATACCCAGGGAACATACGTATGAATTATACCCAGGGAACATATGTATGAATTATACCCAGGGAACATATGTATGAATTATACCCAGGGAACATATGTATGAATTATACCCAGGGAACATATGTATGAATTGTACCCAGGGAACATATGTATGAATTATACCCAGGGAACATATGTATGAATTATACCCAGGAAACATATGTATGAATTATACCCAGGAAACATATGTATGAATCATACCCAGGGAACATATGTATGAATTATACTCAGGGAACATATGTATGAATTTTACCCAGGGAACATATGTATGAATTATACCCAGGGAACATACGTATGAATTATACCCAGGGAACATATGTATGAATTATACCAAGGGAACATATGTATGAATTTTACCCAGGGAACATATGTATGAATTTTACCCAGGGAACATATGTATGAATTATACCCAGGGAACATATGTATGAATTATACCCAGGGAACATATGTATGAATTATACACAGGGAACATATGTATGAATTATACCCAGGGAACGTATGTATGAATTATACCCAGGAAACATATGTATGAATTATACCCAGGAAACGTATGTATGAATCATACCCAGGGAACATATGTATGAATTATACTCAGGGAACATATGCATGAATTATACCCAGGGAACATATGTATGAATTATACCCAGGGAACATACGTATGAATTATATCCAGGGAACATATGTATGAATTATACCAAGGGAACATATGTATGAATTTTACCCAGGGAACATATGTATGAATTATACCCAGGGAACATATGTATGAATTATACCCAGGGAACATATGTATGAATTATACCCAGGGAACATAAATATGAATTATACGCAGGAAACATATGTATGAATCATACCCAGGGAACATATGTATGAATTATACCCAGGGAACATATGTATGAATTATACCCTAGGGAAAATATGTATGAATTATACCCAGGGAACATATGTATGAATTATACCCTAGGGAACATATGTATGAATTATACCCAGGGAACATATGTATGAATTATACCCTAGGGAACATATGTATGAATTATACCCAGGGAACATATGTATGAATTATACCCTAGGGAACATATGTATGAATTATACCCAGGGAACATATGTATGAATTATACCCCAGGGAACATGTGTATAAATTATACCCAGGATACTTGTAACAGGCATTTGCCTATTTTACATCTCTTCGTGATAAACGTAATATGGGGGAGGAGACTAGGTTGTCTTTTAATGAGACCAAACAACATACTAGAGGATGCTTTTTTGCTTTTTAAAAACATGCGCGCGTGCTGCTAAATATAGCCACACCAATGACGTCACGCGGTCGTCACTTGTTTTCCTTTTTTTTAAATATGTGACTCCCCCCCCCCTCCCCTTTTTTAACTTTTTACCACAGCGGGTTTTCAATCTGACATATATTCCCCCCCTTCCCTGTGTGGAGACGGGGAGCTAGGGTTGATGAAGTATATATGGGTGCATTTGTTGTAGTTTTTTGGGGAGGGGGGGCGTGTCTAGATGGAGCTGGATACTGGGGGAGGGAGGAATAGTATTGTGGGAGTGTTGGAGTTTGGATGCAGTGTATATAATTTGTGTTTGTATTAATTACACAAATTCCCGACACTTCCCCCTCCCCTTGCCCCAGAGTAGTATATGTAACCAAAGACTAATAAGATGAACCGCTTGATCTATTTTTAGACCTTAAGTGTTGTTGCTTTTTCCATGCGCAGCCAATAACGCTGTCCTAAACGACTCATAAACTTTCCCTAAAGACTTCCACTGTATAAACTTCCGATTTTAATTTTAATTTTAAATTGAGAAAATCAAAGTGAATTACTAAACCGGAAGTGTAGAGGACTGTGTGTGATCGGAAATTCCGAAGTTAAATGATTCAAGTTATTAAATAGCAGAAATATCAAATCAAGCAGTACATCTTGTTATAGTCTTTGATGTAACCTCATCATATTGTGTGACCATGACCTACTTAAACATTAGCTCAGTCCATGAGATATAAATAGTCCCTGCCACAGAATAGGTATAGAACAGAATGCGCAATCCCAATATGCGTAGTCACTAAAAGTGAAGGTCGGCTTCCGCCATTTTCATTTGATTCAAGGCAGCGGTCACTAGAAACACTACTATAGTAAAATGAGAAAGGCTTAATTTATTACTGATATCTTCTCTTAGCAAGCTTAGGACTAAAGAAAGGCTACTAATATTAAGTAATATGAGGTTACAAGTTACAGATGTTTATCCTTACGGGCTCAGGAAAGCCATGTAGTTTGACATGCTTATTTGTACGTTAAACAATCGTTTTTGCATCATTGGTGCAGTTTATTACACAGCAGACTTTGTACTTTTTGCCTGAAACATTAGCTATGGGTGTTCAAATTGTAGATTTGATGAAAACGACATTGCAAATAAATATCTATATATAGTGTAACCAGGACCGTTGCGTTTAAACAGTAAAGCGTCGGTATTACTTCCGGAAACAGAAAAAAATTCGATTGCGCATTCTGTTCTATATTTATTCTGTGGTCCCTGCTCTGCCTAAGGGAGGGACGTTTCGGGGTTTCCCGATTTTGCGTGCTGGCCTTATCAAATCAAAGGGACTTTGCGTCAAGAGGAAATGTTATCTTATATATTACATACGCTCCTATTATAAAGAAGATTGTTGTGTCCTACGCTCATCCTTGGTCCGATTCTACTCTTGCATTTTTATAAGTGTTTTAAATGATGTAAGTTACTGGTTTTTTTTCCTTGTTTGTTCAGGCAATCCATTCCATGCCCGGATACCACTTAGCAAGAAATATTACTTATTTGCATTTATTTGCTCTCGCAAAATGGATAAGGAAAGTGTTTTTTGCCCTTATGTAATATCTGAGCATTGCAACAGATTGTTATTGTGTTGTATTTCTAAGTTAGAATTTACTGCCCAATGTAATATTACTGCTTTACTCTTTGCCCTTCTGTCCTCTGCGCTCTGCGCATATTTGTTTGGAGTCGGGTTAGAATCCGCGTTAGAACCAGGCCCGGATTTCCGCCTAGGCCCACAAGGCCCGGGCCTAGGGGCCCAGCCAGCCTAGGTGTCCCGGTGGCGGAATCTTTACATAAACTCAAAAGCCTGGCTTGCCTTATCAAAAAGCTTTATAGAAAATAAGATTATAATAAATATTTTTACTACATTTTTCAAAAAAAGGGCGCTCATAATATAACTTACAGGTAAAACACGACCTTGAACTTGGCTCATATTTTCGAAGAGCAAGAGTGCAGTGTTTTGCGCCCCTTATAAGATGTTTGGGAAATAGGGGTCGCTAGCTAATGAAGGATACAACGACCGGCAAAACGCAGTTTAAAGAATGAAGGAACATGGGGATTCGGACGAACACAGGTCAGCAGTTGCGACACTATTAGCTAGGAAAGTGCTGTCGGTAGAGTTGACAAGAGTCTTGTTCTTCAAACGGAAGAAGAAATAAAATACTGACATGGGATTTTGAGTCGCATTGGGGCTGTTGTGAGGTCACTTTCTGCACGCGGATTGCCGTTTAGAGTTTCCCATTAGAGATTTGGATAAAAAATCCGTGGGAACTATGTTATGACCCTAGAACTTTTGGCTGAGTCCGATCCTTTTCTGGACTTACACATAAAACGCCACGGTAACAAAGGAAGTGGCACATCATATCTTTCGTCAAAAATATGCGATGAAATGATCAATATCATGGCAGAAAAGTTGATAAATACAATCATGACTAAGATAAAACCTTCCAATATTTCTCTATCTCTGTGGACTCTACTCCGGACATTTCTCATTTTCATTTCTGTAGATCAATTTCTTTCATAGTGAGATATGTCTTTTAAGACGGATGTCCTGTCGAACGATTTTTGAAATTCATTCCAAATTGTGGCTAAAGTCGTCCTAGAGACATTGAAAAATCACGACTTGGATATCGCCCATCGCCGGGGACAGTCTTAGACAATGCTAGCAATATGTCGGGGGCAGTCTTACGACAATGCTTGCAATATGCCGGGGGCAGTCTTACGACAATGCTAGCAATATGCCGGGGGCAATCTTACGATACTGCTAGCAATATGCCGGGGGCAGTCTTACGATAATGCTAGCAACATGCTGAAGGCAGTCTTACGACAATGCTAGCAATATGTCATATGTATATTCTGGTCTTCAATCGAGAATAAAACAAATTAACCCTCTGATAGATTTCGTTCCCTGTGCGGCCGAGTCTTGTAAAGCTGTTGTATCTTTCTTCGGTATTTTGCAGTCATTGTATAATTTTTTTTCGGCATCAACACACAGATGGGAAATTTTACTATCGAAACTGAAGTCAAATTCAACAGTCGTGAAGAGTCTTTCTCAGACAAGATGGTCTGCTCGAGCTGATGCCTGCCAAAGTCTATGTTGCTCCTGAGATGAGATCATAATAGCTCTTCAGATAATTGCCAATGATGCAAATGAAAAACCATATACGCGCTCTGAGGCTTCAGGTCTTCTGAAGTCATTAGACTCGATGAAAACTTGCTTTTTGTCACTTCTCTGGAATGAAATCTTGGAAAGGTTCAACAAAGTAAGCAAATCTCTCTCATATGTTAACATTGACCTGGGTACGATCGTTAAACTGTATCAGTCTTTGGTAACATATACCCAGCACCGTTGATCATTATGAGTCGAAAATTATGGAAAAATCCGATGAAAATAGCTATACATATGACATACAGAGGAAACGTAAGCGTAAAAAAGTCCAGTTCGACGAAGTAAAAGGAAACGAGAACGAACTCTCTGACAGGAACAGATTCACAGTTACCATTTTTAACGTCATTATAGACAGACTAATTACAAAACTACGGAGACGCGGAACTGCTTATGAGAAGTTAAGTAAAATTTTTACTTTCTTACGAAACTACATCGTTTGGAATCTAAAGACATCCGTGAAGGAAACAGAAGCCTTATAACTTTTTATCCGTGGGATTTGGAAAGGACTTTGGAAAACGAGTGTCTGCACCTGCACCCTCATTTGTCGTCGAATGATGACGTTATGGAGTTATCGTCACTGAAGCTATACAAATACTTATCGGGAAAAGGCTTTTTGGACATTTATCCAAACGTAGGAATTGTGCTCCGAATGCTATATACCAGCGACTAACTGCTCAGCAGAACGGTCGTTTTCAGCACTAAAGAGAGTGAAGAATTACTTAAGATCTAACATAGAAGAGAACAGGCTCAATTCACTCTCTGTAATGTACATAGAGTCAGAAATAATGCAATTCACTATGATAACGTCATTCGTTCTTTTGCACAGAAGACAGATCGTCGTATAATATGATTATATAAATTTTATAGAGTAACGTAACCATAGTAACATAGACTGTAGCCTATTATTTTGATGTTTATTAAAGTCATTAAAGTCGATTAAAAATTAAGTGTTCTGTGCTAGTGCATTTAATTTGCTAAATTTCCAAAATAGCTTCGAGATGGTGGGGGGGGGGGGGGCCAAATGTCAAGTGCCTAGGGGCCCTGGGGTCTCTAAATCCGGGCCTGGTTAGAACAAGGTGGTTCTACCGTGACTGGAATCTTTTCTTTCTCCCAATCGCTGATTGTTACCTGACATAAGTTTAAGTAAAATAAAAGGCTTGTGGGTTATTTCTCATTGGCCCCACAATCTCCTTGCATGCCATAGCCGTCTGAAACTGATGCATGTTGATTCACTTGCACCCAAAAACCAATTTGTTCTGTAAGAAAAAACTTCATGAGTTAGGTCTGGTCTTTGAAAAAAATATTATCAAACTGATTCAGGCAACCCATTCCATGCTCGATAGCCACTCAGGAAGAAGCGGAAGCTTTTCTCATAAATAAAAGTTGTAATCCTTTCATCCTTGTCTTTGAGAATATGTAACTATGTGTTCTCTTGTAATGACGTCATTGAAGTAAGTGTACATCGAACTCTTCCTATTTAGTCTATTTTTAAATAATATTCGATATCGATTCTAGAACATCCCCCCTTCCCTCCCCCACCCACATTTATTTTCTGGCATCTAGCGAAAGCCAGGAATTCGTTGGCAACTCTGTACATGACATTGTCATCAAAAGATGTATTAAAAAAAAAGACATATCCCATCTCCGGCGAGGCTAATGACAGGTGACATTTAACCCTCCCGCGTGTACAAAGGGACTGGCTTCCGGCTCTTCGTTCAGCATGATGCCAAGAAGGTTACATTGGTATCACCTGTTTGTACTGGGCAGAAGGGAAGGAAGGTGTGGCATAAAGGCAGGGTGGTGGGGGGGGGGTAGGCGCAACGGGTATGTAGAGTGGCGAATGTGGAGGATGGAGTAGGCAGGGCGGAATGGGACACTCCCCCCCCCCCCCGCTACCGGTAACGTTACAAGAACCCTCGAGTGTGACAAGAGTCGCCAGTTTGTATCTCACAAAGTTTGTTTTTTTCTTCTCTTCATGTGGCGATTTAACATGGCCAATGTTTACATGTATCTCAACTCCCAGAAGCCCACTCGAAAGCGCATGAACACTTCCTGTTACTAAATATGGACTCATATTTTTATATACACTTTAAATGTTCCCAAACTGTTTGTTTATTTTCTTGATTGTCTTGACCTTCTACGCTTCTGTCTGTCGGTCTGTCCATCTGACTCTTTATTTCTCTTGCTCACTATCTTAATGGCAACCTGCGTTTTCTGATTCTGATGTTATTCACTTTATTTTCCTTTGATTTCCCTCACTCTGTGTCTCTCTCTTTTATCTCTCTCTCCTCTTTCTTTCTTTATTTCTCTCTCTCTTTTTTTTTCTCTCTCTTTTTTTTTTCTCTTTCTCTCTTTTTCTTTCTCTCTCTTTCTCTCTCTTTCTCACTCTCTCTTTCTCTCTCTCTTTCTCTCTCTCTTTTTCTTTCTCTTTTCTATCTCTTTCTCTTTCTTTCTCTCTCTTTCGTTTCTCTTTGTTTCTGTTTCTCTCTCTTGCTCTCTCTTTCTTTCTATCGCTCTTTTTCTCTATTTCTCTTTCTTTCCCTCTCTTCTTTATCTTTCTTTCTCTCTTTCCTTTTCTCTCTTTCGTTCCTCTTTCTTTCTCATTCTCTATCTTTCTCTCTCTTTCTTTCTCTCTCTTTCGTTTTCTTTTTCGTTCCTCTTTATTTCTCTTTCTCTCTTTCTCTTTCACTCTGTCTCTTTCTCTGACTTTCTCTCCCTTTCTCTCTCTCTTTCTTTCTCTTTCTTTCTCTCTCTTTCTCGCTCTTTCTCTTTCTCTGTCTCTCTTTCGTTCCTCTTTCTTTCTCTTTCTTTCTCTCTTTCTTTCTTTCTCTCTTTCTTTCTCTCTCTCTTTCTTTCTTTCTCTCTTTCTTTCTCTCTCTCTTTCTTTCTCTCTCTTTCGTTTTCTCTTTCGTTCCTCTTTCTTTCTTTCTCTTTCTTTCTCTCTCTTGCTCTCTCTTTCTTTTTCTGTCTTTCTTTTACTCTCTTTCTCATTCTCTCTCTCAGTGTGAGAGAGAGAGAGAGAGAGAGAGAGAGAGGAGAGAGAGATCAAGCCGAGAACTCGCTGGCACGAAACGTTTAAAGGAGTCTACAAATTACATGCTTTTTAAAAATTATTTATCGCCGAAAAAATGACTTTCCCAGAATATCCCATGGAAACAAAAAGTACATACTGTTGTTCACTTTGTTGATCTTTCGTCAAAGATAGAATTCCCTCATTGAGGAACACCCACAACTTACAGCTGTTCAATAATACGTCAATATTTCGCAACCAGCTTCAGAGGAATAAGTACTTCCTGTTCTAAGGCGGCCAATTGGTTTAGTCTTAGTGTGTCCTTCTATTCTGTATTGACATGTGTCCTTCTATTCTCTATTGACATGTGTCCTTCTATTCTCTATTGACATGTGTCCTTCTATTCTCTATTGACATGTGTCCTTCTATTCTCTATTGACATGTGTCCTTCTATTCTCTATTGACATGTGTCTTTCTATTCTCTATTGACACGTGTCCTTCTATTCTCTATTGACATGTGTCTTTCTCTTCTCTATTGACATGTGTCCTTCTATTCTCTATTGACATGTGTCCTTCTATTCTCTATTGGCATGTGTCTTTCTATTCTCTATTGACAAGTGTCCTTCTATTCTCTATTGACATGTGTCTTTCTATTCTCTATTGACATGTGTCCTTCTATTCTCTATTGACATGTGTCTTTCTATTCTCTATTGACATGTGTCCTTCTACTCTCTATAGACAAGTGTTCTTCTATTCTCTATTGACATGTGTCCTTCTACTCTATATTGAACAAATACATATAATAACTCTTTTCTTTCCAAGTGGCATTCGGGCATGGAATGGGTTGCCTGAACAAACCAGAAAAAAAACAGTAACTTAATTTGTAGCATCATTTAAAATACTAATAGAAATGCAGGACTTGACTCAATCCACGGATGTGTGTAGGACGCAAAAATAATCTTCTTTATAGATGGGAAATGGTGGCTTCTAATTGACTTCCCTTTTTTTATTTCATTTGGAAAACTGTTTCGCTCAAAAACCACATTAATATTCTCATGGCCTCAAATAGTTGATCAATATGCTGCTTTAATGTCAAGGTCGTGAGAAAGGTCTTTTGGTTTTCTTTTCATTGGAAAACTAGAGATTTAACTCTTTCCGAACGTTTTGCCATACTGCATGCCTGAACATTAGCGGTCAGCTTGATTTTACGTATAGAAAGAGTTAAGAAATGATTGACATGTTTGTCTGTTGTGTTTTTAAATGAACCAACTATTGGTGGCTTCAATTCAACATAAAAAACAAACATACAAATAAAGGTCGATAAGTTTGTTTACGAAGATGGAAACTCTTTAATGAGGTAGGTATAAAGTGGAGTATGTGCTGAAAACAAGTGGGGGCGATGGGGTTGTTGGATAAGGGCGTTTAGCACCCGATCGCACAAAGAAACAAAAAGAGGTAGGCCATATTTCGTCGTGTTGTTTTTAATTCCAGTTGGTCAGGGGGGGGGTGTCAGAAGAGGGCAGAGAATCAGGAGAAAGAAACGGCACTTCTACTACTGCGCGGATTTCCCTCCCCCTTGTTCCCACACACGCGCTTGCCTTGTGGTGCGTTTGAGTGGCTCGCCAATGCGTGTGCCGCACGTGAGTGTGTGAGTGTGTGTGTCCGTGAGTGTGTGTCTGTGAGTGTGTCCGATGTGTAGCTTTCCCACGCTGATACAGTAATGCTGCAGACGACTGTGACGTCGAAGGCCAGGATTTAGTTTCCAGGCAATGCATTTTGTATCTGTTGAGTCACCTGTTGGTGGTGATGGATGACATGAAGCACACCTTGATGATGTCATTGTGCACTTTACTATGAGGGCATTGTGCACTTTACCATGAGGGCATTGTGCACTGTTCTATTAAATCACTGTAAACTGTTCTATGATGACAGTGTGCACTGTTCTATTATGCTATTGTGCACTGTTCTATTATGCTATTGTGCACCGTTATATTATGCTATTGTGCACCGTTCTATAATGCTATTGTGCACCGTTCTATTATGCTATTGAGCACCGTTCTATTATGCTATTGTGCACCGTTCTATTATGCTATTGTGCACTGTTCTATTGTGCTATTGTGCACCGTTCTATTATGCTATTGTGCACCGTTCTATTATGCTATTGTGCACCGTTCTATTATGCTATTGTGCACCGTTCTATTATGCTATTGTGCACTGTTCTATTATGCTATTGTGCACTGTTCTATTATGCTATTGTGCACTGTTCTATTATGCTATTGTACACTGTTCTATTATGCTATTGTGCACTGTTCTATTGTGCTATTGTGCACTGTTCTATTATGCTATTGTGCACTGTTCTATTGTGCTATTGTGCACCGTTCTATTATGCTATTGTGCACTGTTCTATTATGCTATTGTGCACTGTTCTATTATGCTAGTGTGCACTGTTCTATTATGCTATTGTGCACTGTTCTATTATGCTATTGTGCACTTTTCTATTATGCTAGTGTGCACTGTTCTATTATGCTAGTGTGCACTGTTCTATTATGCTAGTGTGCCCTGTTCTATTGTGGCACTGTGCACTGTTCTACGATGTATTTTATGAAACCCTTTGCAACTCCAAGTCTAAGAGCCAACCTATTCACGTTTCACAAGTTACAATATTATTATTAGTATAATCAACATCTATAAAAGAAACTTCTTCGAACATTACAATGTTTTTGATGTCTCTTGTTTAACTATCAGTTTTAGTTAAAATGTTTTCTCATTGTAAAGTTGTCTATTTAAGTTATGATTGGGTGGGGCGTTGTTGGGGGAGAATGGAGGGCGTCACTGGACATAGCTGTACACCCGAAAATAGACTGGGGGGGGGGGAGCTGCAAGCAAGTTTAGAAGCAAGATTGTCAACTCCCTCCCTCCTCAACACACACACACATTCACACTGTTTTGAGCTTTACTGTTTTGCGACAAGATGATTGGCTGTCCACAGTTCGTGGAGTATGACGGTATTTCAAAAAGCACGGGTGTTGCGTCATACATTGGGTGCATTTAATTGATTTATCTGTAGTGAGTAATAAGTGAATTACTAACTCTATATGTCAGACGTCTGCAATTTACCCGATTACATTAGCAATCACCGTCATGGGGGGACGGGGACGGATCAGAAATATAGATCACACGCCCCAAAAACTGCTCGATCTAAAGTAGGAATGGCTTTTGAAATCAGTCATTGCTCAATACAGGGGGACAGCAAAGTTCCAAAGTTCCAATTCATTCTGCAGGGCCAATAGCTATTATTGGTGATGCTCTTGTCAGTATAACTATTACACTGACGGATTGACACAGAGGTATCGTAAATTTGTGAGAAGTCATAATAGAATGTATTCGCTTTTCCAAATACTATAATAAGATGGACCGCTTAGTTTAAATATTTCTGCTATTTGATGACTCGAATGACTTCTTTTCGGAATTCCCGATTCCTTTTGTACTGTGCACTTCCGTTCTATTTAATCGTTATGATTTTGTCAATGAAAAATAAAAATCGAAAGATGTTATAGGCAGCGGAAACATTTAGGCAAACGTAGGAGCGTAGGAGTAATTTAAGACAGCGTTATTGGCTGTGCAAGGAAAAAGAACATAGAGTCTATAATCATCATCATCTTTGGCGCTATGGCCCATGGAGGGCTCTGGCCTGCCTCACCACCTCCTTCCACTCGGACCATCAATTGCCTTCTTTTTCCAGGCCTGTACCCCGATCTGTCGCAGATCTCTCTCGACATCGTCCAACCATCTCAGTCTGGGTCTGCCTTTAGGTCGTTTTCCTCTGGGGTTCTGAGCATATATCACTTTTGCTCCTCTGCTTTTAGGCATTCGTTCCAGGTGGCCTGTCCAGCGTAGTCTGCCCTTTTTTTTTTTTTATCTCAGCTACAATAGTATGGTCTTCGTATAGCTCGTAGACCTCTCTATTGGTGCGTATCCTCCATCCATTTTCATCTTTGGTTGGTCCAAAAAATTTTCTGAGGACTTTTCTTTCCCGGGTATTTAATATGTTTTCTGTGCTTTTTGTGAGTGTCCAGGTCTCCCTGCCATAAGTCACCACTGGCCTTATTATTGTTTTGTAGATAGTTTTTTTGTTTTTTCTTGAGATATTTCTATTTTTGAGCATGTTGTAGCTACTGTAGTAAGTTTTATTGCCTGCTGCTATTCTTTCCTTTATTTCTGCTAAGATTTCATTGTTTTCAGTGATTATAGATCCTAAATACTTGAAATTATTTACTTTTTCGACATTATGGTTTCTAATTTTGATAGCCTTTTCTGTTAGTTCTTCTTCTCTTGATGTGTACATGTATTTTGTTTTTTGGGTGTTTATTTCTAGTCCTGCTTTTATTGATGCATCTTCTAATTCTATGAATGATTGTGTAATATCTTTCCTGCCTTTTCCTAGTAGTGCAATGTCATCTGCTTATAGAGTCTATAAGGTCTAAAAAATAGAGCAAGCAGCCCATCTTATTATAGTCTTTGGCTTTTCCAAATATACGTCTTATTTTTTTTAAGCAGCCATTTCGTTTTTGCATGTAAACAATGGCGTTTCCGAAATTAATTCCAAAAAAAAAAAAAAGACAATGGCGTAATATAAATTCTTTGTAGTAAGTAGTCCGTGAACAGCTGATTATTTGGTGAAGTGTGTATTATGTATGTTATGTAGTCTGCATGCTAAATATATTCTGTATATTGTGTATTATATATACTGTGCATTCTGTAGATCAACTCTTCAATGTCGTCCCATAGACTGTGATTCATCTAGCCTGACTGATCGCTTCGTTTATAATTCAAAGTTCAACAGATAACATCTTACTGTAGCGCCCCAATAGCCATGATAACTACGAGAAAGGGGAGCACGAAAATAAGACAGATGGCGCCCTTTGTCTTTACTCTCCCCTCCACTCCTCTCTTCCCCACTAACTCCCACCCCCCTCCTGTATTTTTGTTCATCAAATATCGAGGCTTCTAGTCGCTGTGTGCTGTTATCTTTGTTTCATTTCTGTATTTGAACTCTGTCGGTTCAACCTGACCCGTGACCCTGAATCGATACGTCCTGTCACGCATGCGCACACAAACAGTGGCATGACCAAAGGTTCTAGTTTACTCATCAGCCTGAATCGATAAACCAGTAATTACTGGAGGTCGGTTCTAGCATTCAGCCCATCACCACCCCTTCCCCCACTCTACACACACAAACAAACGCCCTCATCAGCCATTCCTCCTCTCCCCTTACCTCCCGTCCTTTCCTCGGTTTACTACACAGGTATGACCGCGTAGACCGTGCCTCCTCCCTCCTCTGCAACTCTTTGAGCCAACGCATGCGTGGCAGACCTGTTGGTGCCAGAGAAAGGGGAAAAACCGCTCACACAGGTAGTCTGTGTGGTTTGTCAGGTAGCTTTTTCCAGGGACATGCCAAGACAGTTGCTCGCTGCTTAGGACGGGTTGAATCTTCGGGTTCCGGAAAAAAAAGCATTTCTGGGTAAGTCACTTCCTAGTTTGAAACTTCTTGGACGTTTAAGATAGATTCAAAGTTCTCATAAGACTGCTAGCATTTAGCGTTATTTACAGTTATAGTGGATACTCTTTTGAGCAATGAATGCGTCAATATCAAACAAAGAGGAATTTTTTGTTCTATCGATTTTGTTACAGTCAAGGTGAGTAGTCTATTGAATGCTGGAGGCTGCGGTCTGCAGTTGATACTTTCATCATATTGGACATCTTATGGCAAAGGGATTTGACGTTATATTTCGCTCATAAGTCAGAGGGGAGATGACACGATGTAACCTAATTTGTCATTATGACAGTACGTGCCATACTGTGACAAACTATTGTTATGCTATGAGATTATGCGAGACATTTGATGTCAGGTTTGAAAAAATGCTGCATAATATTTTTGTCATTCAATGTGAAATGGTGACGATACAGCGCCATTGTTCGTCTTCAAGTCACAACGATGCGACATTAAATATCTTTGTCATTAATGTGTCATTGTGGGGACACTCTATGAATTTCGTTGTGCCCTTGTAGGACTTATAGCTTCTGCCGGCTCTTGGCATTGTGGGACGTTGCGCTTTTGCCTGCTTTTGGCATTGTGGGACTTTGCGCTTTTGTCTGCTTTTGGCATTGTGGGACGTTGCGCTTTTGCCTGCTTTTGGCATTGTGGGACGTTGCGCTTTTGCCTGCTTTTGGCATTGTGGGTCGTTGCGCTTTTGCCTGCTTTTGACATTGTGGGACGTTGCGCTTTTGCCTGCTTTTGGCAATGTGGGACGTTGCGCTTTTGCCTGCTTTTAGCATTGTGGGACCTTGCGCTTTTGCCTGCTTTTGGCATTGTGGGACGTTGCGCTTTTGCCTGCTTTTAGCATTGTGGGACGTTGCGCTTTTGCCTGCTTTTCAAACTGTTTTGGCAATAAGTGGCGTGTCTAACAAAGCATATCTTTACATACGGTAGCGAACATACAGCGGAAGTGTTGGGCACACATTGGCTTTCTATAGCCAATCTCTCTGTTGCTCTAAGGACATTTCTGACGTACGAAGACACTTACCTGTGATACAGTTGTACTGAGAACTACTTAATGACACTACTTAGCGACTTCTTTTTTCGATCGTCTATTGTCAGCGTTGAAATCGTTGAACTATAAGGTTGTAGAGGTGTCTTTACGTTGGAATCAATGCTTTCAATTCACTTAAATATTTATCGTTTCTTTTCTCCAATTGCAAATGTTCTAAATGTTACGGGAAATACAAAAACGTTGATGTTTAACAATAAGAAAGCAATACGAACTGATTCGTTGGCCTACTGTTGTGACGTTTTCACATTTTGCGCTTTGGCCCTCTTTGTATATATGTCACGAGCGTTTCTTTTGATAGATTAGTGGCTAGAAACTATTCTCAGCATTTCATAAATAATTTAATCTTATCACTTATTAATGTAGGAACAGGCTCACGTGAAAAACGTTCTAGAATAATGTTATGTCATTTTCGTTCGACTTATTTAATTAAGAGACAAAATTGTATGCCAGCATTGGGTCAGATCAGGGGTCGGCAACATTTTCATAATAGCGTATCAAAGTATGATTTCTAATCCAGCGGCGTAGCTAGGGGAGGGGGAGGGGGTCCAAATTCGAAAGTCCCCTCGGGCCCCTACTTGAGGGGGGCCCCCAAAGGAGTTTCCGAATTGTTTTTTCTCATGTCATAATGTCGAATGTCAAAATGCAGGGGCCCTTTAAGAGGCCAAGCCTCCCCCCCCCGAGCCCCCAAATCCCTAGCAACGGCACTGTTCTAATCCATTCAGCGTGCCAACAGCCTAAAAGTCATCCTGCTATAGCACCAAATGTCTATTAGAAGAGACTTGAATAGACTTTTAAGGTCTTTTCAGTGTGTTATTTAAAGTCCCAAGGCGTGCCAAGTATAACACGCGTGCCGTAGAGTCATTGGAGCTGTATCCACGTTGAATAGTTGAATGCTATTCTACCGTCTAACCGTAAACTTGTAGGCCTACATAGTGTTATAGGGTATGGTGGCCGAGCGGCAGCGCGTTCGGCTGGCGTACCGAAGATCCTGGGTTCGAATCCTGGTGCAAGCAAGAATTTGTTCCCTGTTCTGGAAGGTGGTCCCTGAGTTTACCCAGCTCTGATGGGTACCTGACTATATTTGTGTCAAAGTATAGGCTTTGTGCTGGCCACACAATCACCTGTGTGACATGTCCACAGAAACTGGTGAACACTGCTTCAATCGACCTATGGATCAATTTAATCCAACGGGTACTTTTACGTGAGATTTGACCATTATACCTGGCTTTACCCATAGGGCAGTGTGACAACCATCCCCTAGGGAGTCTTACTTATAACAATTAGAACACAATGAAAATGTCAGATTTTGAATGAAAAATAGTTCGCTGTATTTGGTAAACAGTTACTAAACACGCCACTTCGACCAATGACTTTCTTGTTGCGCGCCTAATCTAAACGATCGTGCAAACTCTACATAATTTGCAGCTGGCTGGTCAACAGGGGACATTGGTCAGTGGCCGGCCCGTCGTCAGTAGTCCGTAATACTGTCAACCGGACAATGCGGGGCTTGAATTACCCGGACACCACAATTCATAAAGCAATTGATTTAATAATCCCCTTTCCAGAAGAAACATCCGTAACTTGTATTATATAATATATAATAATAATATATATATATATATATAATTATATATATATATATATATATATATATATATATATATATATATATACAGTGCTTTTTTTGTGACGGTACGCACCGGTACGGCGTACCGGCACCTTTTTCAATGTGGGTACAAAATTATTACTTTTCTTGTATTTTAACTTTTATTATTAATTTATTATATTATTAATTTGTTAAAATTGAATTATTTTAAAATTGCGCGCAATAAGAATTAAAATGTAAAATGCGAACCTGCTTTAAAAGTTAGGCAAGTCATCTCTGAGTACCGGCACCTATTTTTTTTACAAAAAAAGCACTGTATATATATATATATATATATATGCAAGAAAAATTGCCCGGAGGAAAATAAAACCGATAAAATTGTATAAACTACAATAAACAGAAAGCTATAAATCTAATAATTTTATAAACTACGATAAACAGAAAGCTATAAATCTAATAATTTTATAAACTACAATAAACAGAAAGCTATAAATCTAATAATTTTATAAACTACAATAAACAGAAAGCTATAAATCTAATAATTTTATAAACTACGATAAACAGAAAGCTATAAATCTAATAATTTTATAAACTACGATAAACAGAAAGCTATAAATCTAATAATTTTATAAACTACGATAAACATAAAGCTATAAATCTAATAATTGTATAAACTACGATAAACAGAAAGCTATAAATCTAATAATTTTACAAAATATTGTTTTTTACTGAAGACATTTAGGATTTATTTAATAATAATTTAAATAAGCTTAAATATGGTAATCGTGTTAAAATAGGCAAGTCTTTTTATTTAAGAAAAATCTTAATTGTCCGGTGTTGCCCGTACATTTATTTTAAAAAGTAATATTAATTTAAATTTTTTTTTTAAGTTTAAAAAAAGGTATAGACTAACTGGAGAATCGAACCCGAGTCGCCCGCATGGAAGTTCGATACGCTATCCACACAACTTCTGGTCGTTACGGACCACAAGACTTAGGGTCTTTAGGGGCAACTGTAACTAATTCATCATTACAACAGTGTGGGCCTTATAGTATTAATCGATTATGCTTTTACATCAAGGCAATTTTCTGTATCATTATTCATTAAAAAATGACAAGAAAAAAAGACCCATATCTCGATTATAAAAATCAAGCTGTGAGAAAACTGTCCACCTACTGTTCTCATGTCTTTGAAAAAGTCATTTTATTTTAGTGAGCACTTTTTAAAACTGTTTGGTGTACGGCCTCCCCCTTTTCCCCGCCACCACACCTTCTTAAGACCCCCCCCCCTGACTCTCACAAAGCCCTTGCCGCTTTCCCCCAGAATATCCAGTCCCTACCCCCCCCCCTCATGTTACGTCGACCTCGTGGCGTCCTCAAATAAACTTTGCAACTGGTTGCGAGACAGAAAGAAAGAAAGAAAAAGAAAAGAAAGAGAGAGAGAGAGACACCTTTTGTTACCTGCTCGCGTTTGCTCATTTTCCCGCCAACCCCTGTCAACTGCGGCGCGTTTAACGTCTGTTCTAATTATTTCAATAGCTGGAGTTGGCACGCGCTATTTTCACATTCTACACACACACTAACACCAATAGTCAAATCACTAACCCTAGTAATATAGTAACACTAGAAGACAGAAGGACAAAGAGTAAAGTAGTAAAAATACACAATGCATTAAACTCTAATTTAGAAATACAACACAAAGACAACCTGTTACAATGCTCAGATAAACACAAGGACAAAAAACACTTTCCGTATCCCTTATGCGAAAACAAATGCATAGGCTATCAGTACTCTTTCTTCCCGAGTGGCATCCGGGTATGGAATGGGTTGCCTGAATAAATCAGGAAAACCAGTAACTTAAACATCATTTAAAACACTAATCGAAATGCATAACTAGACCACGGATGTACGTAGGACGTAATCATCTTTTTTTATAGGCTAGGATTTGTTCATGGGTCTGGAGAATGTCCCTGCGTCTACCCAGCTCTGATGGGTACCTGACCTTAGTTCGGGTAAAGTAAAGACGGCTGTGCATTATGCTGGCCACACAAACATCTAGTGTACCGTGCAACAGAAACGGTCCTATGGATCAATTTGGTTCAACGGAATACTTTTTTTTGTTTACTTTACATGCAGCCCATTCCATGCCCGGATGCCACTCGGAAAAAAAGAATATTTATATGCATTTGTTCTCACATAAGAGATAAGGAAAAGTTTGCTTTTGTCCTTATGTTTATCTGAGCATTATAATAGATTGTTATCGTAACGTATTGGTCACGTCATCTACATAAGGCCTATTAGATATAGATAGATAAAACAACAACAAAATAACAACAGAAGTCACGTGACATAAACAGCTAAAACTGAAGTCTAGTGTGGTAGTATTTGTTTACATTTTCACAAAGTGTGAGCTCCCCCCCCCCCCCCTTCCGACTGTTGAAACCCTTTTTCTCGTTGTTGATGTTGGAGAGAGCGTGTTGGAGGTGGGTAGCAGTCGGCGTTGCTGGGTTATTTAAATAAAAAAAAAGTGTGTTTAGTATTATTATTATTCCGCTCGCCTAGGGTCCTTTTGTCACCTTCAATAGAACTGCAGAGCTAGGCCCTTGTGTGCTGCCATTGTTGTCCCTTCCCCGCTCCCTCTTTTTCCAAACCCTATTTACACATTTTTTTGAATAGTGGGGAGGGGAGGTTGTGGAACTTGAAGCTCTTGTTGCCCCGCCGCTCTTCATTGGTTGACAGGTGACCCAATTTCGGAAACCGGCGCGTGCCGTCGCTTGTAGCTCCGCCCTGTCGCGTGCGAGTTCTACTCCCGTTTCAATGCCCGGGGTACCGGTATAAAAGAGGAACAAGGAAAGGGACAGGGGGTGGGGAAGGGTGGGGGTTGAAAGGAAGGGAGTGAAGGGGTAGAGGGGAAGGAGGGGAAGTAACACCAAAAAAAAAAACTGGCCTGAATTGAAAGTGCTCGAATTTAGTATTGGGGGGGGGGGGGGGGGGAAGAGGAAGGGGTATTGTGAGGAGTTGTTTCGGGAAGGGTGCAGGCTGGGGAGATTGGGGGGGGGGGGGGGTAATTGTAGAGTCAGATTTGACTGAGTGGCTGTCGCACATGCAGTATCACATCTGTCATTTTTTTTTTATATCGCAAGTGTAATTTTGGGCTGGGGGGGGGGCAGAGGGTGTGGGTGAGCTAGTGAAGGGTACACACAATTTAACTAGGCGCTCCCCCCCCCCCCACACGCTTCAGTGAGCACCCAGTGCACGAGCCTAGTCTTTCTCTTCGTACAACACGCGCCCTCCTCCTCCCCATCTCTACCCCATTCGCCCCCAGGCCACCCTCCGCATTTCTAGTTTTCTTTTGTTCATGAATATGTCTTTAATGAAAATTTAGTTTGAAATTATAGGCACCATCCTACACCCCCTCCTCTCTATCCTTCTACGGTCCATTGTGTCCATATCTTTCTTTATTCACCCAGCCTATATACTTTTGTTATATAAGTTTTATTTAATTTTATTTTTTATTGATTGGATGGGTTTATTGATAAGCTCACAATCTCTCTCTATATAAGTATAAGCATTTTTCCTTTTTCTCTGAAAGTTCCTTATTTAAATACTATTGCTCTCTCATTCTCTCTCTCTCTCCCTCTCTCTCTCTCTCTATATATATATATATCATTTTTTTAGATCGCATCCAACTTGAATTGTATTTATTGATAATACAAATGGACGAAAAACTGTAACTCTTTCTCTCTCTCTCGCCTTTTTCCTCAATTCTTCTTTTCTCTTTCAAATTGCCGGCTACACCAACTAGTTGCCAAAACTATTAACAATGCACTATAACAAAGACATCCTGAATAATGATAACTGCTATAACTACAAAAATAATAATAATAAAACAATAACATCAATAATAATAATATAAAAATAACAATAAACATAAAAATAATAACAATATACTAATAAAAAACATCAATAATAATAACAACAACATCAATAATAAAAAACAAAACAAAAAAACAATCATAATAACAAAAATAATTATAAAAATATTTTCAAACAGGTTCAAGTTAAATAAAGAAAAATCAAAAAGTGGTTTAGTGGTGACTTTGGGTGTGAAGTAAGTAGTAAGTGAGAGAGGGGGGGGGCAGGAGGGCCATGTGGAGGGGGGGAAGGAGGGTGATACAGCTCTAGCTTTGATCCAGAATGAAAAGCCTTCTGAGGACCAAAACGAACAATGAAGAAAAACTATTTGACGCTTGAGCGGCACGCGCGAACACCCCCTTGTCCCCCCCCCCCACCCCGGACACCATACCCCCTCCCCACCGCCCCTCTGTACTGCTCACTGTCTGGGACCGTCACACGAGCAGGTCGTTTACCTCCCCCTCAACCCCCACCCCATTCTCAACTTTCTCGCGCGCGCTCTCCCTCTCTCTCTCTCTCAGTCTCCACTCGCCCTGTCCCTTTCGCGGCACACACGAACTCCCTCCCCCCTTCCTCTCTTTCTCTACCCGCGTTTACTCCCCTACTCCCCCTCTTCTTTTTGTGTCATATCGTCTTGCAAGTTGTCGTCCCCACCCCCACCTCTCATCTCCCCACCCTACTTCACCACCAAAAAGCACCTCTTGGTGTGAGTCTTTCTCCCCCCATCTTTCCCCCCGCCCCCACTCCCTCCAGGCGCCATATATAGCTACAAGTACCAGCGGACCGAGTGAGCAGTAGTCTGGTAGAACGTCCTAGTGAGCGGATGAAGCGCTAAACCTTTGAGTGTGTTTTCTTGCGCACGCACGTACACTTACACAAAGACACATATCGGTGGTTGTTTTATTTTACGTGTTTATATTTCCTTGCCGATCACACTTTTGGACTTTTATAAGTTTGTGTAACAAATTATCAAAAAATCTGCGAAATAAGTTTCTAGGATATTTACAGTGGTGTTTTACAAATTCTTTCACCAGGAAAATTCATTTCCATTGTGTAAGTTTCCTGTTTCTAATGATTGTTTGTTTCTTAAAAACGTGTCACTGATTTACATTCTTAAATAAGTCAAGTAGTTTGTTACGTTAGGATAAAACACGAAAATTAAAGTCACAACTTTTTATATGACTTTATCTGTTGTTAAAATTGTATATAATATAATTAGTGTCTGCGTTAATTTTGACAGATGAAATTCTGTTATAATTTACAGCCGCTTCTTCTATACATAGATTTAATGTTATTGCATATAATAATGTTATTTTCTTGTGTCATCTGTTGTAAATTTTTAAGTTTTTCAAAGCTTTCTAACAAAGGAAATAACAAATCTTATTCAAACTATTGATTTTCCTGTTATCTTTCTTTTCGTTTCTTTGCATCTTCTTCATTTTTTTTTGGTCAATTCTTCCGAAATGTTTCTTTCTTTCTTTCTTTTGTCTTGTTCTCATTCCATTTACTTACAACAATGTTGTAGAAATGTAAAACAAGTGTAAAGACAAGAACAACAAAAACAAGCAACGAAACTCTTGCTTCTCATTGGTTGGTTCTGTTTGTTGTTTTCTTTTCACCGCGCGCGCAGACAAACACGGAACGCGCCTCAATCCGGGTAACTAAAAAAAAACAACAACGTCTGCTTGATTTTATGAAAAGACTTTATCTATATACTACCGTATTAATTAATACCCATGTGATAATAACAATCATATTACCGGCACTGTTCACTATTGTCTTTATGTCTTTCAGTGTAGGCTACACTGCTACAGGTTAATTTGTACAGTTTGTGAATATCATTTCGTTTACAAGGAGCCTTTATTTTTATAGGATTATTAAACCGTAACTGTTTAGTAAGTTATATATTATATCAACAGAAAATAGTTTCTTCAATATCAACATAAGACACTTCGTTTAACTGACACTGATATATTATGTATTTATTATATTTTTACACTACATGATTCTATTGTAAGAGAGAAAGAGTGTTAAATCAATTTGTTATGATGTGTTTGGGTAGAACTATATCAAAAAGAAAGAATACGTATAAATTCTTAGACTATATCTATCAATATAATATAGTAAAAGTCTAGTCAATTTATACATATTCAATAGAGTAGAGACGCTTGGCTCCTATTTATATTCAAACCCTTCCCCTCTATACGCAGCGCACCATTAAAATGTTTGTTTACTTCAACAAATAAACGAAAGATGTTTCACACAGTTTAAAAGTATAAAATTGTACGCTTTTTTTTTTATAGTATTGAGAAATAATTTATTTTAAGGGGCATTGGGCAAGAGCCCCAGTTGCCCCTCCCATCTCTTTTCTACTATATTTCCCACATCTGCTATTTCTTTAACTAGTTTTGTTTGACCTCTCTCTCTCTCTCTTTAGGTTGATGTTCATAAACACAGCAACAACACGAGGACAAATTTCTATCATGAACTGAGCACAGCACACACAGAAAAAAAACAGTACACAGCCGTTACGTCAGTTGTCGTGACGTCAACCACAGAGACTGGCCAGCCAATCAGCGACCATGCCGCGGTCCTTCCTGGTGAAGAAATACCTCAAGCAGAAGTATGACGCGGACTTCAAGCTTCAGCAGAGCCTCCTCGGGCTTCAGGCGGACCCCGCGGACAAGCCTGCTAACAGAATGGACAGCGGTGATCCCGTTAGGGCAGCGGAGGGAAATGCCGTCTGCTACAAGGTGACCAATGAGGACAGTGGGAAGGCCGCCACCCCGTACACCCCGACCGCCCTCACTGAGTCTCTAGCGGTGCGGAGCAGTAACGGTAAGCGAAAACATTTTTTTTCTTTCTTTATCATTGTCACCTCTCCCCCCTCCCGTATGACCCCCCCCCCCCCCCCGAATAGGTGGCTTTCTCCTCGTGCGGGTCGGCGAACGCCGGTTGGAGAGTATGTGGCTTTCTTCTCGTGCGGACTAGCTGGTTAGAACAAACTATTTGTTTCAAAATTGTATGATGTTTTACGATCGTATCATCATATGTTAAGGATAGTTTGACTAACAGGGGTAAGAGAGAAAGATAGAGAAAGAGTGCAAGAGAGAGAGAGAAGAACAATTGAAGGTATTTCACTAAAAAATAATAGAAAATGTAATTAGAGCAACATTTTAGGAAAGTTTCCCTTTCCTATGTTGGGATCGGATAACCTTTTTAAAGCCCAGTGAACTAATTTAGCCACCTTGTTGCCTACCCGCGTTTAAACCCAAAACCTTCGGAATAGTATCCAGCGCTATATCTATAGACCACAGCGAATACAAAAATGCATTTTTTCATGACATACTTTATTGAACGCTCTTATACAGGACCCCCTCCCCTTTAAAACTCTTACCCACTATTCTATCTACCTCAAGCTGTGAGTTGATAAATTTGTCTTCATCGAGAGCCTCTGATATCAGACCTAATAAAAAAAAGTCTGTAATATCAAGCTGTTCTTTGATGTAGCCTACACTCATACAGCGATAGTAGGCCTACTTAAGGTCAATACATTATAGGCGTCATCAAAATACTGAAAATGTATTTCAATCCTTATCAGGGAAAAACGTGTTATTGCTTTTATTAATCTTCGGTGTTGTATTTTTTTCAAACCTCATTATCTCAGCGATTATCTGTATTATTAGCAGCAATTGAAACAGAGTAGCTTCCCCTTGAGGTAGACTTAAAATTATCTATAATTATAAAGTCAATGATTGGAGGGTATTTATAGCATCGTGCACGTGATTTGCAGCAACTGTGTCAGCGACGGAGAGTGCTAGTTGATTCTCATTGGCTAATGGCGTTCTATTTTTAGCTTTCGCTGACGTATGCCACTGTCTGCAATCTCTTTATCTTTCTAGCCGTCTCTCTATCTTTCTTTTTTTTTCCATCTGATAGTTATCTCTGTATGTTCAGACAGTTGGATAGGGTAGATAGATGGATACATTGATGAATAGATGGATATAAATGGATGGATGGATAGTTTTTAGAACAGATGATCTACGTGATCTAAATATAGACATCTTTAATCACACTATTATTTCCTTTAATTTCTGCCCTGTAGCAACACGATTAAGTCACGTGGTCCACTCCGAGACGCTATCTCACCCACATTTATTATTATTATTATTCAATATCGAAATTCCAACAAGAGTTTTAAAATAGCACCAAATTAGCCTCACTTGAAAACACATATATAGATCTGTATATATCGAAAGACAAACACACCAACACATACAAAATATATACATGAAAACAAAATTTAAAAAACTAAGGAATCAATAAGATTTTTTGTATTGTGGCATTCGGGCACGGCATGGGTTGCCTGAACAAACCACGAAAACGAGTAACTTGACATCATAAAAAAAAAAGCATTAATAAAGAAGCAATGACTAGACTCGGACCACGGATGAGCGTAGGACGCAATAATATTCTTTATAGAAGGAGCTTCTGTAATATATAAGATGAAAATTATTTTAAAAAAGATACCCCCCCCCCCCCCACACTTAAAAAAAAAAATTATATTGTTATACTGTCGTGTTTTACTCAGTCGTGATGATTTGTAGGGCAGTAGGGGGGGGGGGGGAGTGACACATGCGACCTGGTTAGATCTTTTCACCTGGCACTCAACAGATCGATCGATGGACGGCATGTCCTGTGATTTGATTGGTCCGTTCTGCCAGGCCCTTTTCTTTTTACCTGTTGAGTCAACATACGGGGCTCTCTCATTCTTTCTCTCGCTTTTCAATCTCTTGCTTCATATAGTTCACTCTTCTCTCCCTCGCTCTATTTTTTCTCCATCCCACGAAGGTTTACTTGCATTGCATTGACTACACGAGCCACTGGGGAGTTTTCCGTCCATGTTATACAACTCAGCCAAGATTGTCTGCTAAATGGAAAGACTCCGCATTACCTCCTCCCCTGTTGATTGCCCAATCAATAGCTGACGTCACAGACAGCTGTGAACCACCATGACCTTTGCCCCCTGACTCATTCTAACGAACTAATCACTACACGATGAATACTTCAAACCCAATATAAGGAACTATTTTTAGACTTTTTTTTACTTAACGAATTCGTGTAGATCTAGTTAATGAGAATTCTTATCTTACATATTACAGACGCCCATTCTATAAAGAAGATTATTGCGTCCTGTTTGAGTCTAGTCCTGCATTCTTCTGATTAGTGCTTTAGATCATGTTAAGTTATTGGTTTGTTCGGGCAACCCATTCCATGCTCGAATGTCGTTTCATTTGTTGGTAGATTGTTAAGCTTGATGCTGTATGACGAGAGAAGATAATGAAACAAATTACGAACAAAAAAGGTACATTTTCAGACATGATGGTTAATCCCAACTCTTTTTTATTCTTGCAGGTTATATGCTTGATGTAACGTCATTATCGACCATCAAAAGCGGAGGCGACGCCGAGAGCAGCCACACCGTTGCCAGGACACCCAAGTTCCAGATCGAGTCTGCTGCCAGGGAGAACCCCGTGCCCAGACGGAGCGTCATTGTGACCAACAGCAACCATCCTGCCAACAGACAATTTCAGTCCGAGTGCTACAGGTACGATGATGGATCCACGGAACAGTATTTGCCGGGCAGAGGTCTTCGCGCCCCAAGCCCTATTCAGTATCGGGTGGCGAACGATCCTTACGAAGACGAGCAGCCCTTGGCGCTGGACATGCCAAAGCTGGCCCGGTTGCCTTCTCCTTCCCCGGCGCACGCGCCTGCTCAGAACCTCCAGCCTGCCCACACGGGCAGCGTGTCTCACTGCTACATATCATCCGCCCTGCCGTCCCCAGCACACGCCCCTAGCCCGGCTCACGCGCCCTCCCCCGCCCACGTTCCGAGGGCTCCGCAGTCCCCGACGCCGGCCCACCTGAACCTGTCCCGGCCTTCACCTTGCCCCGACGTCCTTCCCGCCGACCACCCGATCCACCACCCACTCATCCAGCACCTGATCAGCCAGAGGTTGCACGTCCCAGAGGAGTCAAGCCGTTACCACGTGGGCTACCACGAGGAGCGGGGACACTCTCCGCGAAGCAGCTCTCCCGGAAGCCCGACGCGAGGCGTCCACCGTAACCATGACAACTACTACTACGCCCAGAGCGAAGAGTACCAGACATACGGCTACATCATCTCCCACGAAAGAGATTGCGAAGATGAGCGATCCAGGCACGACCTCCTGACACAGACCAGAATAGACTCGTCCCTGAATCACCCGGGGATCAATCCGAGCCATCTCCCGCCATCCCCAAGCCCGTCCATCCCGTCATCCTCCCCCACGCTTCCGGTGGTGATCGCCACCTACTCTCACGCCTCCGGCCCGCCCTCCCCGTCGCCGTCCCTCCCTTCCGGCTCCCCGCACCCTTCCGCGGCGGAGGTCAACGCATACACCTACGAGGCCTTCCTGGTTAGCGACGGGCGATCCCGGAAGCGCCCCCTGGAAACCGCCGTTTGCGAGGAGTCGTCGGGCAAGGTCAGGTACACGTGCAACGAGTGCGGGAAAGACTACGCCACCTCCTCCAACCTCTCCCGCCACAAGCAGACCCACCGCTCCCTGGACAGCAAGAGCGCCAAGAAATGCCCGCACTGCGAGAAGGTCTACGTCAGCATGCCGGCCCTGTCCATGCACGTGCTCACCCACGACCTCAAACACTCGTGCAACGTCTGCGGGAAAACGTTCAGCCGGCCCTGGCTCCTGCAGGGGCACATGCGGTCCCACACGGGGGAGAAGCCCTTCGGCTGCGCCCACTGCGGGAAGGCCTTCGCGGACAGGTCCAACCTGAGGGCGCACATGCAAACCCACTCGGCCTTCAAGCACTACGCCTGCAACAAGTGCAATAAAACATTCGCCCTCAAGTCCTATCTGAACAAACACCTCGAGTCCGCGTGCGTCAAATCAGAAAATGAGGTCATCATGCTAGAAACAGATGACAACTAAGAATCGCATCCAAATCATGCTAGAAACAGATGACAACTGAGAATCGCATCCAAATCATGCTAGAAAAAGATGACAACTAAGAATCGCATCCAAATCATGCTAGAAACAGATGACAACTAAGAATCGCATCCAAATCATGCTAGAAACAGATGACAACTAAGAATCGCATCCAAATCATGCTAGAAACAGATGACAACTAAGAATCGCATCCAAATCATGCTAGAAACAGATGACAACTAAGAATCGCATCCAAATCATGCTAAAAACAGATGACAACTAAGAATCTCATCCAAAAAAAAAAAAAAGATAATTAAAAACTACAACTCAAATTTCCGTCTTCGAATAAGTGTGAACACGTTTTGCAACTTTTTAAATCCAAACTCCACTACAAACTAGACTTAGTCTAGTCTAGTTGTTTTTCGACAAAGAAACTTTTATTGTTACATTCCAAATGTTGTATTATTTTCTTATATTGTTACGCTCATATCAAAATAAGCTATCTTTTTTTTTTAAATTAATTTGATCTGCTTCTAAAAGCAAATAATTTTTTTAACGGTTGAAAGATCATTATCTATACCGAAAGGGGGTTTGCCCCGATTGTCATCTCCAAGTTCCAAGGGAAGGGGCACGCAGATTTCCTTGTTGAGAACCACTGGATGTATACAAATTGAAACCGCCAAGTATTTTATTTTGGTATTCTCTTGAGTTCTGATCAATCATCAAACGTATAATAATATATTGTCTGGAGTATTTTTATTTCTGCTCATCCAAAAAATTTTATAATTTATTTTAAAATGTATAATATACCCTCCGTCTCTTTATACATGTTTTTGTATTTCACATGTTATACCATTTAGTTTTACTATTTTTTATATGTAACATTTTTGTTGTAAATATTCAAGGAGCAAAAAGCAAACTGTTGAAAGTATTCCATGCATTTATAAGTTATTATTTGTATAAAGACGCCATTTTATCAAGACATATCCTACTGTATACACTGTATACAAATGTCTCATGTACTTTTACCGTTTATAATATATACATGCATGTTTTTCCAGTGTGCAGCTTCAATATTGTTTATTATCATATTATGGGTTTCACGTTTTTATATAACAAAAAAAGTATTCAAGGTGGATGAGCAAACCAGCGGTCCCCCCAAGTCTACTCGAGGGCGCAATATCGCATTTTTTATTTTTATATACATTTGAACCTTAAAAATAACTCATTTATTTGTATTATTATATATATAACTTTTTTCAATGCATAAATATCATTAAAACGTCGAGAGTATAGATGTTAAGGTTGCAAATGTAGGGCTGGAACATTTTTTCATAAGTATAGTTAAGGCTGAAAAGAGCATAAACGCAGTTTGAGAATTCTTGTTGTCTGCAATCCAGTTTAAAACAAGTGCACCCATCCACTATTTCTCTTTACCTCCCCCACCCCTCCCTTTTTTCTGTCACACCCCCCTCCCTCTTTTTTATTTTTAACATGCATCTATAGAGTAAAAATATCGTTCTCCAAATTTCAACCAGAATTCGACGTAATGATTATTATTGAAATATAATTTCTGAGCACCCACCCCTCCCCCTCCTATCCCTGTTATACTTGCCTAGTTTCACCCCATGCAGCCTCCACCGCCCACCCCTGCATTCTCCCCCTCGTCGGCTTGCAGTAGAAAATAGCAGCAGTTCGCCTAATTCGTGATCAGCGTCAGCAAAATAATGTTCGATTTTATCTAATAACCAAACAAAAAATTCCATAGGATAATCTTTCTTAGACCATCCAACCAAACAACAAGTTTCGATTATCGTTCTTGTTCCTAAATATAGACTCAAGTCTACTTTTAAAAAGAATTTTGTTTTTTCTTCTGTTGAACTTAAGCTCAATTTTTTTTTTTGAATGCTGGGTTAACTATTAAAACAAATACTTGCTTACGTCTATATACACTAGCATCTATTATCAGAAGATAAAAAGTGTGGGGGGACGCAGGGGGGGGGGTAATCACGATCTGGTTGTTTTTTTTTAAAATATTATTATTAGTAGTTACTGCTAGGTCATGGAATTTACTGCGCAGTCTCTTGTAATTTGTCACCAATCGCGCGCATTTTTTAAAACAAAGCTATTAAGCTAATTGTTGCAGAGTCTCTCCCATCACCCCCACCCCTTTTCTCCCCATCTCCCCATTCTCAGCCCCTCTCTATCCACTCTAACTTTCATGTTTTGTTTGTAAGAAGAAATAAAAAAAAAGACAAAGTTAAGGTTTTGTGCTTTAATCATTTAACAATCTAAGCTACATGAAATCGAACATTGTATATTATATTCATTTTTTTTTTAGCTTATCGTCTGCCAGGCGAATGTCGCTCGAGTTTTCTTCCTTAGGACGATTTATTTTTTTTGTCTTTACTATTTATTTGCAGCTGCTTTGAAAAGATTCTTCACTTAAGGTTTATACCGCAACATTTGATTATTTATTATTATATTAATTATAAATATTTCTTATTTAAATAATTCCATGGTAAATATTTCCAATAGTCACTAAAACTATTTTACTTTAGTTTAAAAATGTTGATTATAAAAAAAAATGCAGTTTTTTAAACAAATGAAATGAAATACGGTAATTCGTCGAGAGAGAAAAACTTTCAAATACACCGGAAGTTCTATCAATATTTTTTTGTAAAACTTTCAAACATATGTGGTTGAACGTTGATTGGTTTATATGACGTCATTCTGTGCCTATTTACACATACCCTCAAAAACAAAATTCCTTCATTCAATGCGTTGTGAAACTGTACTATAGCAGCAAAAATTTAATTATGCACCGTCTCTACTTATTACATTGTCTATTTGTTATTGTTTTAATTGTTATATATATTTATTGTCTTCGGCACTTCTTAAAAACATCCTACATAGATTTCAACAGCTTATATTATTATTCTTTTCTTCGCTGTCGAAGATTAATTTTCTTTTTTTTATAAAGCCATTTTGTTCGATAACACCTCCACTGTTATATATAAAAAAAATCATAGAGAAATTTTTCAAACTCCTAAATTATGGAGTGTGTTGTTTTTTTTGTACTATAATTGAGTATATGATTAAAATTACATCGAAAAACACAAACAACCTAGGAGAGGAAAGAGTTAAGCAATTACTTTTTAAAATTTCTCAACCGTCCAGTAAATTTTGTACGAAACTACAACTGGTTGAATTACGAAACTAATGTTTAGCACGCGGCCTGCACTTACATATATATATTTAATATTCTTATCAATTGTTGTTTCTATAATATCGCCATTCTTTTTTATTCCAATTGTCACTCTGCCTTTTTCTACACTATATATATACCACTATACTTGTTTATCTTTTATATATATAATGGAGCTATTGTATCACAAATTATTCTACGTGCATTCTATAAGTCAACCATTCCGTCTGTTACGACTGCCTTCTCTTTCCCTCCCTTCTTTTTGCCCCCACCTCAAATTTATGTAACGTTTTGGTTAAACATTGCTTGTTATTATATTAGTCCAAACTTTACGACGCCTTGTATGCCCATTGCCTATTTGCCACTGCCTAGTCAAACTCATTGTAACAATCATCCATTTTTATTATTTATTTTGTATCACAGGTTATTATATTTTTTAACTCGGCGTTTTGTTACTTGAACATAAAATGTTGTCATTTTTTTTTACTATCTAAATATTTTGTTAACATTAATTTCTCACACATAGAAACATATTTCGTTGTTATGGCCAAATAATTATGCATGCGCGAGCAATTATGTGTTAGTATGTTTGTTTTTGCATATTGAACAATACTCGTACTTACAACGCAGGTCTACTTACATTCATTTTAGCATTTACTTTTAAATCTGGAAACAATAACAAATAGCATCTCTAGCATGCTGGAATTGATATTTAACTTTCAGCTGTTTTTTTATATAAATAATAATAGTCACAATCATTACCATTATCACCATTACCATTATATTATCATCATTATGGTTATCATTATCATCATTACCACCATCATCATTATCATCATTACCATTGTCTTCATTCCAATTATCATTATTTCAAATATGATCATTTCAATATCATCATTTCAATTATCACCATTTCAATTATCATCATTACCATTATCATCATAACCATTATCATCAATACAATTATCATTACGGTTATCATCATTACAACTATCATATTCATCATTACACTTATCACCATTACCATTGTTTTCATTAACATTATCATCATTACCATTATTATTAGCATCATCATTACCACTATCGTCATCATTACCATTATTATTATCATCATAATTACCATTATCATCACTATCATCAATACCATTATCATCATCATAGCTTAGAAAATTATAGCTTTTAAGGAACATTTTGTTTTACAATGTAGCCTAATTTTTCTATATATTTCCCAATGACAATGTTATGCTTGTGTTCTATGTAGGCCTACGTCAGTGCAATATTTTGCAAGAGCTCAACTCTAAAGGCAGCCATTGTACGACACCTAGTCTATTCGTGTATTTATTTCACGTCTGCTCTATATTTATATATCGACATATTATTCAATTACATGTTGTTGTTATTTTTCCTTTTGGCGTTGATCCCCAAAAAATCCAAACGTCCAATGAAAAAAACAAAACTTTGGGGCCATATTACTTACTCATGTACAAAATAAAACGCCTTTTATATTAATGTTTTTTTGCTATAATTATTACGTTATTTGAATGCCTTTTATCTTATCGACGATCATTTAGATCATACTATTCACTGTACACATGGATGTCGTCTGCTTTGTAAATTTCTTGCAACAATTTGTGGAGTTTTAAAACTGCTACTCAAATTTAAAAACAAAACAACTTCCTCTTTATGGCCAGGTATTAGCTATCCAAGTCAAAACTTCGAGCCAAAGAGGGCATGTCGGGAACTTGTGCAATATAAAAACAAAAAACCCGCCCATTTTATTTTTTTTTTTCTAATTTTTTTAATATTTTTTTTTCACGTTTTATTTATATATGTAAGCATGTAAGAGCGCGCTTGTATGTTCGTGCGTGCGTGTTGAACAATCGGGTGGTAATGCATTTATATAAATAATATTGATTTTATTTTAATGAATATTTTATTGTTTACAATATTTTTCGAAAGCTTGTAATCCTTCTAAGTATTTCGTTTTTTAAGCTCACATTTAACTTGTTTTCATAGTACGCTGTTTTTAATTTATTGAAAAAAAATAATTGTAAATTTGTCTTCATGGTAAGATCAACAAAATTAAGCAATAATATAGTTTGTGTGTGTGTTTTTTTTCTTTCAATACAATTTTCAAACGACATGAAGTAGACAATCAGTTAAATCGTTTAGAGCCAAATTTCACGATGTTTTTGAATCTTCCGTTATTTAGTTTTACCTTTTTAAATTTTTTACCTATTACTATTAACGGTTTTGTTGTGTATATTTTCATTTTTGTTAAAATTTAATTTATTTTTCGATGTCAAAAAAAAATAAAAGATGCTATCTAATTACCTTTTTTTCTGTAAAGTTTTTTTTATTATGCATTTATAATTTTAAATAGAAAATGAAATGCAAAACAAACCAATGTATTTCAACCTTTAAAAGTATTGGTTCAATAAATATGACAATTAAATGAAATGTCTGTGTTCTTCGTTATTTATCTTAGCTTTTAAATTACAGACGCTCCTTCTATAAAGAAGATTACTGCGTCCTACTCTCACCCGTGGTCTTAGCCCAGTCTTGCATTTTGTTTAGTGTCTTTAAATGATGTTACGTATACTGAGTTTTTACTGGTTTATTCAGGCAACCCATTATAGTCTTGGTTGGCCTGTGCTATTGTGCTGCAACAGAAGGAATTAATTGGTTATCCCCTTTTTATCCATCCGGCCTACTTCAGCTGATGTCATCATTTGCATATTAAACATAAAAAACTGCTGTTAAAAGTTAAAAATTGTTTGTTATGTTTTCGGGTTTTCCCGCTAAAACATAAACACCCACTCAAATAAAAACATGACAATTAATTAAAAAAACAAAGAACAGCTACCCAAATCCTGATATTTGTGTGTTCAATTAAATTGTAAAACAATTAGACTTGTAGTGGATTACTTCTTCCCTTAATGCCAGCCCCACCCAAAGTTGATTTTTTTACCCTATTATTTAGTTTATAACATGAATTACGACCATTATAGATGTCCCGTGTTTCGTTTGTCCTTCCGTGACCCCTGAACTCTTGAGGTCAACAATCCGAGAAAAGAGTTACCTAAATAACGGGCTGTTGCTTTACCGAAACCCCCCCCCCCCTTTTTCCTTAACGTCTATAGATAACAAAAGTGGATGGGGGAGGGACGGTATATTTGGCGGGCAAAAATTGCTCAGGTGAATTTCTTTTTACCCAAGTCGTAACTCCCCTCTCTCCCTCACTCAACGCCGCATCTCTGGGGTTGAGCAACATATTTCCGCTCCCCTTATCCCCCCCCCCTACACCCCTCTTCACTTTTATAATACAAACGCGCAAACAATTTCCGTCTCCTTAGCTCCCCCCCCCCCCTCCCCCACTAGTCAAATGGCGCTACAAAGAAGAAATCCCGCTACAAGAACTCCCTACGTCTGCTAGCCGAACAGGTGCACACGCAAACCGTTCTATGGCAGCCAATCAAATTTCAGTCTATTCTATTTTTATCCCCACCTTTCCTGTTCCTTCGCCACGCTAGGCGATCACGGGGGAAAAGAGGATCATCTGTCCACAGCGGGCGCATAATGCAAACACTCTTACGTACAGCAGACACACACACACTCGCTGACGACGCGAGAAAGCGAGCTTACCGCGTGCCACAGATGTTGCGGCATCATAGAGAAAGACATAACTGTACATTAGCATGCACGCACGCGATGGCTCGCGCTCACACAGGCACACACACACGCACAGACAAACACATGTTCACAAATCACACAGATCTACTGTATTTTCTTTATCTATTCAACCTTTATAGGAACAGGTGTTCATTTTGTTTAATAAAAAAAAATCGTCTTTTATTAGGGCCTATAGATTGAGATCTAGTTTGTTTGGAAACGCAGCAACTTTGTTTTGAAGAAAAAGACAAATATGTTATAAATATGTAATAATAAAAAAAATACATTATATCTTCAAGAATATATTAAAAAGAACATTTATTACTAAACAAAAAAATCGATATTTCAATGTGTTTATTTATAATACAAATGAAAAGAAAGAAATCAAATTTTAATGTGATTATCCTATATATTAGAGACGTATCTTCTATCCTATCATATCTTATCTAATGCATTTCAGAGGTTAGTGTTTTAAATGATGTTAAAGTTACTGGATTTCCTAGTTTGTTCGGGCAAGCCATTCCAAGCCCGGATGCCACTCGGGAAGAAAGAGTAGGCATTTGTTCTCGCATACGTGATTTGAGCTTTTAATTTAATGCACATAATTCTTTTTTTTTTTTTTTAAAGGAAATATGATTCTCTAAACTCTAGACTCTAGATCTAATTTTCTTCTTGTCTAAGAAAATATTGCGAAATAAGAAAAGGTATTTAAAAAAAGTTAAGAACAAACGTTATAGGAGAAAAAGTTATCAAAAAAGTTATTATAACAAGCTATCATAAAAAAAAAGTTATTAAAAATCTTTGAATTGTTGGCTACGTATAAGTGGTCAAATAAGCGTGCATTATGGTCCAAGTTAACGATTCGGTGGTGGCCCGAGTTATACAAGCCTCGCAGTAATTTTTACCGATGGACCTTTCTCAAACATACTGAGGTGTGTGTGTGTGGTGGTTCGGGGAGGATGGGTGGTGCATCCTGATCAGCTCACCCACCCCTCCCACTTTTTAAATCCAAAATAATAAAATTAGTATCCTCAATTGAATTAACGATATCCAAATATGATATTTTTTGTAATCTCTCTCTCCTTTCTCCCACTTTCTCTCTCTCTTTCTCTCTCTTTCTTCCACTTTCTCTTTTTGCTCCCTCTCTTTCTCCCACTTTCTCTCTCTCTTGCTCTCTCTTTCTCCTACTTTCTCTCTCTTTCTCTCTATTTCTCCCACTTTCTCTCTTTCTCCTACTTTCTCTCTCTCTCTTTCTCTCTCATTCTCCCACTTTCTCTCTCTCTTTCTCTCTCTTTCTCCCACTTTCTCTCTCTCTTTCTCTCTCTTTCTCCCACTTTCTCTCTTTCTCTCTCTTTCTCCCACTTTCTCTCTTTCTCCTACTTTCTCTCTCTCTTTCTCTCTCTTTCTCCCACTTTCTCTCTCTCTTTCTATCTCTTTCTCCCACTTTCTCTCTCTCTTTCTCTCTCTTTCTCCCACTTTCTCTCTTTCTCTCTCTTTCTCCCACTTTCTCTCTCTCTTTCTCTCTCTTTCTCCCACTTTCTCTCTCTCTTTCTCTCTCTTTCTCCCACTTTCTCTTTTTGCTCCCTCTCTTTCTCCCACTTTCTCTCTCTCTCTCTTTCTCTCTCTTTCTCCCACTTTCTCTCTTTCTCTCACTTTCTCTCTATCTTTCTCTCTCTCCCACTTTCTCTCCCACTTTCTCTCTCTCTCTTTCTCTCTCTTTCTCCCACTTTCTCTCTCTCTTTCTCTCTCTTTCTCCCACTTTCTCTCTCTCTTTCTCTCTCTTTCTCCCACTTTATCTCTCTCTTTCTCTCTCTCCAACTTTCTCTCTCTCTTTCTCTCTCTTTCTCCCACTTTCTCTCTCTCTTTCTCCCACTTTCTCTCTTTCTCTCTCTTTCTCCCACTTTCTCTCTTTCTTCTACTTTCTCTCTCTCTTTCTCTCTCTTTCTCCCACTTTCTCTCTCTCTTTCTCTCTCTTTCTCCCACTTTCTCTCTCTTTCTCCCACTTTCTCTCTCTCTTTCTCACACTTTCTCTCTTTCTCCCACTTTCTCTCTCTCTTTCTCTCTCTTTCTCCCACTTTCTCTTTTTCTCTCTCTTTCTCCCACTTTCTCTCTATCTTTCTCTCTCTTTCTCCCACTTTCTCTCTCTCTTTCTCTCTCTTTCTCCCACTTTCTCTCTCTCTTTCTCTCTCTTTCTCCCACTTTCTCTTTTTGCTCCCTCTCTTTCTCCCACTTTCTCTCTCTCTCTCTTTCTCTCTCTTTCTCCCACTTTCTCTCTTTCTCTCACTTTCTCTCTATCTTTCTCTCTCTCCCACTTTCTCTCCCACTTTCTCTCTCTCTCTTTCTCTCTCTTTCTCCCACTTTCTCTCTCTCTTTCTCTCTCTTTCTCCCACTTTCTCTCTCTCTTTCTCTCTCTTTCTCCCACTTTATCTCTCTCTTTCTCTCTCTCCAACTTTCTCTCTCTCTTTCTCTCTCTTTCTCCCACTTTCTCTCTCTCTTTCTCCCACTTTCTCTCTTTCTCTCTCTTTCTCCCACTTTCTCTCTTTCTTCTACTTTCTCTCTCTCTTTCTCTCTCTTTCTCCCACTTTCTCTCTCTCTTTCTCTCTCTTTCTCCCACTTTCTCTCTCTTTCTCCCACTTTCTCTCTCTCTTTCTCACACTTTCTCTCTTTCTCCCACTTTCTCTCTCTCTTTCTCTCTCTTTCTCCCACTTTCTCTTTTTCTCTCTCTTTCTCCCACTTTCTCTCTATCTTTCTCTCTCTTTCTCCCACTTTCTCTCTCTCTTTCTCTCTCTTTCTCCCACTTTCTCTCTCTTTCTCCCACTTTCTCTCTCTCTTTCTCACACTTTCTCTCTTTCTCCCACTTTCTCTCTCTCTTTCTCTCTCTTTCTCCCACTTTCTCTTTTTCTCTCTCTTTCTCCCACTTTCTCTCTTTCTCCTACTTTCTCTCTCTTTTTCTTTCTCTTTCTCCCACTTTCTCTTTTTGCTCCCTCTCTTTCTCCCACTTTCTCTCTCTCTCTCTTTCTCCCACTTTCTCTCTATCTTTCTCTCTCTCCCACTTTCTCTCCCACTTTCTCTCTCTCACTTTCTTTCTTTCTTCCTCTCTTTCTCTCTCTTCCAATTTTCTCTTTCTCCCTCTTTCTCTCTCTCTTTCTCCCTCTCTCTTTAAATTTTAAACTGCAAATGTGATTGTAAGCTAATGCTAGTCTTTTTGTTTTGTCTTATAATATGTAAACATTGGAATTTCTAATACTGTACTTATAATCATTAAAAATAAGCAAATGTGTCAAATGTATGGTATAATTTTAAAAGCTTATGTTATAATATTGTTCTAATGTTTTAATGTTTGAATGTTACAATTTTGAATGTTATAATGTTATATATTTAATTGAAAATTATTTAGGTGTGTGTGATAATGAGGGTGTGTGTGTGGGGGGGGGGGCTGAAGAGAAGTGCCACTTACGCCCCACGTGCAACGGACACCCTTGAAAGAATGGACCCCCCCCCCCCCCAAGTCTCAATAAGTCCAAACTGCAAAGTAATCCGACACAATCCTCCGACTTGACCTGGTCACAAAGGTCGCCGCCCCCCCCCTCCCTTCCTTTCAAAAATTGTTTCATTCGGTGACAAATTTTGTGGTCAGCGTGACCTCTGTTATTCTCATAAAGGGGGGTAATAGAAGGGGGATGAAAAGCGAAACACCCCGAAAATACCATCTAATTTGACCTGCGTATGACACTTTCTCGGGTGACCGATGTCCATTCTGATTACATACCTGAATAGGTGACCAAATGACCCGCCCCCCCCCCCCCCCCACAGGGCTGTCAGCTGGAAAGAATTAAACGGTCACACGTTTCGGTTATCTCTAGCGGATTATTGTTAGCATGGAAACATTTGATGTGTATATTTATGATGTTTACTAGATGTAGGCTATATTTTATGTTTATTTAATGCAGATTTGCTATATATTTGCTTTATATTAGCTGTATGTTTGCTGTATATTTGATTTATATTTCATGTGTATTTGATCAATGGCGTAGCTAGGGTGGGGGGGAGGGGAGGGTCCAAATTTGAAAGTCCCCCCGGGCCCCCACTTGAGGGGGGGGGCCGAATGAGTGTCCGAAATGTTTTTTTTACATTAAATAATAAATATTACGCCGCTGCCATGTAATCTTTCTAGTCACGTTGTTATATAAGTTAGTGACCCTGTTGTATGTAGGCCCTATTCCACACAGTTTAAGGATTTCAAAATTACGTATATCAACACGCATGTAAAAACTGGTAAAAAGTTTACTAAAAACTGTCAATACATAGCTCCGGTTTTTTGTAAAACACGTTATATTGACGGCATTTTATCGGTATCTTCAGTGGCGTATTTAGGCATGTTCCACATTCCACATGTTTCATTGGAACCGGAGCCCCCACACAAAGGGCCCCCCCCCCCCACATCCCGAAAAGAAATGTTTTAGTGACATGTCCATTCTTTCGTTGAATATGTAAAATAAAATCCAGTCCAACAAAGCTAAAAATATTACATTTTTGATTTTGCACAATGTAACATGAATTAACGGCCCTTTTCCGAGGTATGTGGAAGGCAGGGGCTAGACCATGAGGGGCCCCCATATAAATTTGGGATCAGGGCCCCGCCAATACTAAATACGGCCCTGGATGTGTGCTCAAACTATGCAACCTCCATCCGAATACTGCTAACTCAGGCCACTTCCATTACATCATGTGAGAGATCATTAACTCAAGTTAATCAAAAACTATCTCAGGAGCACAATGGCGCAAGAAAGACTTAGCAGCATGGCTTTGATGTCAGTGGAGTCAAAAATAATAGACAGCATTGATCTAGATAGGTTCTCAACGAATCGATATCGCCCCCCGGAGCGTTGCGAAGCTTTAGGGGGACGCTGACATTCCCTGGGGCGATTGGGGGGGGGGGCGGTGAAGGGCAAGTGGTCGGTACAAGCTAACTGATTTTAATTTGAACACCTCAGCTATTTGAATCGATTAGTTTTTGGATGAAATGTGATTTAAATGCAATTGTTGCTAAATATCTAATATCCCTCAACTGTAGGCCTACATACTAATAAGAAATAGCAATTGCAATGACTTTTTGATGAAGTAGGGGTCAGTATTTAGCAAATAAGCTTATGGTGTGCAGCCGGCTGATCCTGTGGTTGGTTCACTGGACTGCCATCCCTGCTGACCGATCACTGTCGCCCTAAAATCTGCTAATGTTAATGATATTTTGATTTCAGTTTTACCGAGATGTCGTTTTTTTTTTCTTTCTCAACGAAAAAATCACAATTTCGGTTTTTTAATATTGATACAATTACAACTGTAAACAGGTGTTGTTTATTTAGACATTCTTGTACAACAATTAGATATCTTGCATGTTTTGCAAGTATTTCTGTTTGAAAACAAAATTAGCTTCTTTATAATGTCTTTCGTCATTCCAATCATGATATTTTGTTAAATAAGATATGTCTATAATGTGTTTGAGACCTAATATATTGTGAATCGTGACTATGCTGTCGTTAATCGGAATAGGTACATAGTATTCATAAAAACTGGTTAGTTATTGTAATGCTTAGAAATATACATATAAATTCTTTAGTACTATAATATTTATAGAATTTTCAAATACTTTTTACAGTTTGATCATTTTAACGTTATAAATTGTAAGTCACTAATTTTCTTAAAAAAAGATTAAAAAAAAGAAATTATTAGCTCAAATGAATGGTCTAATTATCTCCCTTTAATTAAAAAAATGTTTTCACATTTGATTCAATAGTGATGCCGAACAAGTTTTTTTTGTAATGTAACAAATATTACTGATTATTATTATTTCTTTATATGCATTTAACATTATGGTATTCATAACAAGATTTAATTATTAGAATATTTTAAACAATTTTTAATAAACAGCTGTAAATAAACATTAACGGCTTTAATTGTTTGTCGATTTAAGGAGTTTATTTTTTAAACATTAATAATTACAGAAATTACTTAATATAGTCTAGAGCTATTAAATAAGTCTCTTATATTTCTAAATTAATTATACAAATACATTTGTTTTAGAAATAGTTTTATTTATGTTTAATTAAGAAGATGAACATAAAAACTCGTTTAAATTTAATTAGTCTGTATCAATTAATGATTGGTCAAGTGTAGGTGACCTCTTTGTATGCTTAAAACAGCTCTGATGTGCGATAAAATCTGTTCACAGGTGTAATTTGAACCAAAAGCTGAAAGTAAAGGAGCAAATACAAAGCAGTTGAGAATAGCAGATGACTTTCCTAAGCAGCTTCCTTTAAATTTTTTTTTTTTGCAAATGGATGCTTATTTTTTAAATAGTTAAAATTCAACTCGCTCCATTTTAAAATTGCCAATATTCCTCCACTTAAAAAAAAAGATCTAAGCTTACATCTAAGAAGGTTGTAGAAGATCAAACCAGTTAGAACCAGTTAGGTTTGATGTGGTATGAAAAAATGTGTCCATCAATTTGAAAGACTTGCCTTTGATTAGAAAACTCCACTTTGAGTGCTTCGATGTACTTCTGAAAAAGCCCAACTGGGCACTAAAAGAAAGTTGGGGTGGTGGTGGGGAGGGGCGGTGAGCGAAATTTTTTTTAAAGGGGGCGGTGAGCCGAAAAAGGTTGAGAACCTATGATCTAGATTTTCTAGATGATCTTATAGATGCCTTTGCTGTACAGAAATCACGACGTGAGGCGATATGAATTGAGATTTGTCACTTGTGCATTATCTCGCCAATAAACAACGGTATTGTTCATTAAAAGAGTCTTAATGATTATTTTTTGTTTATTTTACTGATATACTGTACCTATTTGAATTTATACTTATATATTTATTAAGTACATTATCTCATGTCATAATGTCAAAATGCAGGGGCCCCTAAAGAGGTCAAGCCCCCGGGGCCCCAAATCCCTAGCTACGCCACTGTATTTGATGTATATTTGATGTTTATTTGGTGTATATTTAATGTATATTTCATGTATATTTAGTCTACAAATATCAATGTTTTCACCAAAGAGTGCTATCAGCGTTTATGTTCTACTGTTTTATAAGAAAATTTTATTTTAAATTGTCATGGACATTAGAGTATTCTAACTATAAATAAAACCTGCCGATATACAACACACACAACAATACTTAAAAAAAACAAAACATGACCAAAACAAACTACCATACTTTTTTGGTCACGCGCGGCTGGTAAATGCTTTAATGCTGTCAAGAGGGGACGTAATCACCCGGTAAGTCACCACTGCCGAGCTAATTATGGTGATCGGTCCACGTTGATCGAAATGTAGTTATTACTAGACAGGCCCCACGAGAGGGGGGTACAGCCGGTACGCCGTACCGGGGCCCATGAGAGTTTAGGGGGCCCATGAAGCCCATGAATATTAAAATTTAAAATTAATTTTGATATGCTTTGAATTTGTACTTGAACATTTTGTTAAATATGCAATGAAACCTTTAGTTGTAATATAGGGCCTAATTATTTTCGATAGCAGTTAGGATCTTAGCTTTCGTCCTGATTCGTCTGCCTGCGCTGCTGCTGTTGGTAATGTGGAGGAATGCTGTCAAACAGTTAAGGCATGGATGGTTGCAAACACACTTAAATTAAATGATGACAAGACAGATGCAATTATCTGTGGTTCTGATGTCAGTCTTCGGGAAATAGCTATTACTACGATCAAGGTTGGGGCTTCCAAGATAACGTTGTCCAACACGGTTAGAGACCTTGGCCTTTTTATTGATAATAAAATATCAATGGTTCCACATATCAGTGCTATGGTTAAGGCTTGTTCGTGTCATCTACACACACTGGGTAAGCTGCAACCTCAACTCAATAGAAGGACGGCCAAAACCATAGCAGTCTTTCTTATCCAGTCAAGGTTGGATTACTGCAATAGTTGCCTGTGGGGTTTGTCCATAGAACCAGCTGCAGAGATTACAGAGAGTGCAGAACACCGGCTCGCATTGTTTCGGGGGTGAGGAGGCAAGATCATATCTCCCCAACACTAATGGATCTCCACTGGCCCCGGTGATAAAGGGAATAGAGTACAAAATTATGTCCATTACGTACGGATGCTCCTTCCTATCTTCGAGAGCTTATATCAAGGCATGAGCCATCTAGGGAAATGCGCTCTTCATCACAGTCACTCCTCAAAACCCCTAGTTTGGATGGACACAAAAAGAAATACCTGGGATTGCGATCGTTTGAATCAGTGGCGCCTTCTCTATGGAACAGTTTATCTCAGACACTGAGAGAATCTGGGACAAGAGAATCTTTTAAAAAGAACTTAAAGACCTTTCTCTTTGGCTAATACATCTGCCACTGCACAATCAAACCAAGAGCGCACTGAGCATGCTAATTTAATAGCAGGATAGAAGCGCTATAAGAAATACCCATTCTTATCTTATCTTCTTATCTCTTTTTATTATTTTTCTCCAGGGACGATGACAGATATAACCTATGAGCCTTACTGGCTTACATTTCTCCCTGTTAGCTTAGTAGCCTAGGCCTACAAACTCTATATCGCTGCATACTAGTACGGCAGTCAAAGCTAGTTAATCGCTTCTTTTACACTTTAATGATCTCCTGTGCGGTAGCCACTAGGGAAGGTTGAAGTAATCATAATTTTAGACAAATGTAAATACACATTATTCAGTTGCAGCCTCAAGAGGTGGAAAATACTGTCAAAGCTTCATGGTATTTCTAGCACCATATGGTCAGATCGAATTGAAAGTGTAAAACCATTTGTAGCTCATCTACCAGGGGATGAGTTGGCTTTGGAAGACCTGTTAAAGCTGAATCTTACTCCGAAAACCAGAAACAAAATCCATAAAATTTATATGGATGTCGGTTCTTTCACTTGCATCATAATGTCAGTCGTGTGGCACAGTATACTAGTCCATATTGACTTCTGTAACTAAGTCATTCAAGCGTGTGATGCGACTATAGCTATGGAAGTTGCAAACATAGAACTTATATTATGCACAACTAGGGCCTTTGCGAAACAGTTGGAAAGCAATGTGGAATGAAGCTAAGCTTGTTGTAGCCCACCTGCAGGTAGAAGTACAATTGTTTAGGAAGAGTTTATACAACTGCCAGAAAAAAGAACAATAATATATTTCTGACACATTCAGCTTTCCTTGGAACTACCAAAAGATGTCAGAAGAAGACTTCAAGTAAAAAGCTGCTAAGCTAGCAGAAAAGTATTATAATAACATACGGTAAGTTGTGAAGACTTTGTTCAGGAAATAATTCATCTAACAATGGTTCACATTGCAAATTTTGGTAAAGAACAGTTGGGTGCATTGGAACTGTTAAGTTCAGTTAAATGCTTTGGCAAATTCCAAATTAGAAAATATTTTTCCTAACATAAGTGTCAGTTCGAAGATGTCCCTTACATCACCAGAGGATCTTCAGTAAACTTAAGCTCATCAAAAATTGCCTCAGGTCCACCATAAGCACCATAAGTCAGGATCGCCTGCACAACTTGGCTAGGCTCAGTATTGAGTCTGGCATTGCAAGACAAATAAACTTTGACACGGTAATTTGTAGTTTTGCCAAGAAAAAGGTACGCAATTTAAGGCAGCCCCGTTTTAATAAAACTGTAACATTTGTTAAATAAGACTACCGGTAGTGTAATTCCACGGGGAAACTGTTGAAAGTGTACACAAAGACTAGAGGGTCAAGTCATTGTGTTTGACCTTAAACTAGTCTTTTTCTACTGTCTTTTTTTATCATTCATGTATGTAGGCCTTTTGATGTATTTTCTGTTAACTATTTCTTTTCACCAAACAGTAAGCATTCAAAAGAGGGGGGGGGGGGTAGGGAGGGGGAGAGGGGGGGGAGGGGGCCCATAAAAGATCTCGTACCGGCATCTTTTTTTTCTCTCGAGGGCCCTGTTACTAGACCTTTGTCAACTGAAATCTAGAAATACATTTGTTAATATAAAATATTGTTATCCTTTTAGGTTATTTGTTTGTTTGTTTGTCCAGTTAAAGTTTCATTCGTTGAAATATTACATCTTTGATGGGCATTAGCTTGGAAGGTGTACCAAAAGACCAATGTTTAGGAATCCAAGCGACATTCTAAGTTCTACAAAATGACAATATATGTAGTTGTCATACAGAGCTAGTTTTGTTTACAAAGAGCTATTTTTTTTTACAAAGTGCTAGTTTTTTTTAAAAAAAGAGCTCTTTTTTTTTTACATAGGCCTAGAGCTCGTTTTTTTTTTACAAAGAGCTATTTTTTTTTTTCATAGAGCTTTTTTTTTGTACAAAGAGAGTTTTTTTTACCACAGAGCTATTTTTTTTTTTTTACAAAGAACTAGTTTATTTTCACAAAGAGCTAGTTTTTTTTTACAAAGAGCTAGATCTATTTATTTTTTTACAAAGAGCTAGTTTTTTTTGTTTTTATACAAAGAGCTAGTTGTTATTTTTTTGCAACAGAGCTAGTTCTAAAACCTTGTTGTAAATGATCCAAAGTCTAGAGCCGAGGCGTGGACCATTTTTCATCATCGGGCCGCATAAGCAAAACTGATACAACTAGTTGAGTCATATATTCGGAACATCTATTTACATTTAATTACAATGAAATTTATATTTTTAAAAACCTGCCAAATAACACCCGTAGGGGCCACACTAAAAATAATGGACGGCAGGACGCAGTGTAGCCCACGGGCCGCCTTCCGTAACCACAACACTGGTTAGTCACTAGAAAGATAATCAAAGGGACGCAACCAATAATTTTTTCTTAGCTAGAACTATTGCTGACTTTCCCTTTGATATAGTTAAAAAATTACAATGGAGCCAATGAATAGTGAAAAATGCACCCTTTTTTATTTGTACACGTATCATGATCATTTTTCATATAAAGATAGTACAAACAAGCCCGAGTAAGTATACATAAAAAAAAAGTATTTTCTGATGGTAGCGATTGAAATGGCGGCCATTATGGATTTTTTAGTTAACGATTTACCACGTACAATAAAATGTATCACCTTGATTATTTATCAAGATAATGTATTGCAACTTGGCAGAAATATTTAAAAGCTATATTTTTATAGAACTAGCAGATGAATTTTGGTTTAAATGATAAATAAAATTTATATGAATTTTTTAGTAGGCCATAGGAAAAAAAAAATTTAATTGCTAAAAATGTTAATTAAAAATTTAATTTAAGGAAAAGTATAACTTGTATCACAAATTCATCTGGTAACTTTGATTATATAGGGCCTACACGTAATAAGTGTATGCAAAAAAATAAAAAAATGTCATAACCATTGGTTCATAAATAAGGAAGTTAATATAAAAAGAAGAAGAAAAAGTAGTATTTTGAGAAAAACCTAAAAAACTTACAATCCTAGGAAAAAAAAATAATTTGGGAGTAAAATTGAAAAAAATAAATTTTTTCAACTATTTCTTAATTGTTTGTTGTAAGATTTTTCTCCCACAAAGACAAGATGTTAACCTTTAATTTCATGTATATAAATATATAATTAAAGTCATTTTTTTATATTACTGTAGTGTAAACATGTTAAAAAAAAATAAAATACAATTCTGATGTACACCCATTACAAATGCAATTTTTACATTTAAATAATGTTACTAAAATGTCCAAAAGTAATGTTTTAGATCCAGGAATAATTAAAGTATACAACTTAGGCGAAAGCATAAAAAATGAATTTTCTGACATTTTAGATCAATTTCACTGCCGTCCCTACCCTTAAAATCTTATGAATTTTAAATATACCACAATCGCGATATTTTTTTAGGAATGATACTTTAACGTATGCCCATTCTTTTAACTACATAATTCTTCCAATCAGTTGTTAGTGTGCCTGATAAAACCTTTCTGTTCTTAATTTTTCACCGGTATATATCACTGAGCTATATAGCCTATAGCCTACACGGAGTGCTCAATCACTTAAAATAAATCTATTGGGGAAATGCAGACTCTTATTTATAGCTAAGTTTACCCTAGTAAGATGGCCGATTTGACACTAACATACATAAAATTAAATTAAAAGGCATCTACATTAGTGAGCGACTGAAACCTACCATATTATTATTATTTATCTTTTATGGCATTTAGTAGGTGCATGAGTAGCTAATACTAGCTATAGCCCGAGTGATGAACTAACTAAAATACATGTATGCGTGTATATAATACAATACTTACTCAATTAATATTTATATTTTTGGAATTTAACACCTTCAACCAAAGACTATAATAAGATGGAACACTTGCTTTGCTAATTCTGCTATTTGATAACTTGAAACACTTAGTTTCGGGATCTCCGATCGCACTAAGTCCTCTAAACTTCCGGTTTTGTAATTCTCTATGATTTTCTCAATGGAAAATTAATCAAAAGTTGTATATAGCGGAAGTCTTTAGGGAAGTTTTCAAGACATTAAAGACCATGTTATTGGCTGCGCAAAATCAAACCAGGAAAAACAATAACTTAACATTTAAAACACTAATTTAAAACACTAATCAAAATGCAAGACTAGACTCCAACCAAGGATAAGCCTAGGTCGCAATAATCTTCTGTACAGAATGAGTGTCTGTAACATTTAAGATAAGATAAAGACCTTCAGTTCAGAAATCCCAATTAATGATATGACCTGTACGAACGAACCAGTTACTGCCATACACATAGTGTAAAATACACAAACTGGTTGAACGACTCACTGCCATGTTCAGCGAGATGTGGAAACAAAATAAAGTCCCACGGGACTTCAAAGATGCAACCATTATCCACCTCTATAAGCGCAAGGGAAATCGGCAAGGGGGATATCGCTTCCGTGCATCGCAGGCAAAATCCTTGCAAGGATTGATTTACTCTAAAGTTAAATACACAGATATTAATTAAAACTTTAAACTATATTCATTAATAACAAAGAATTCTAATTGACAATACATAACTTGTGCGCGCACACCCCCCCCCCCTTTCCGATACATATTTTCTTTCTTGTGACATTGGCAGGTCTGATGAATACGGGACTTTTTGTTGGCAGATGACTGCGCCCTGATAGCCTCCACGGAGGCATAGATGCAGCGCAGTATGGACCTGTTCTCAGCGGCATGCACCAACGTCGGCTTAACTATCTAAAAAAAACAAACAAACGAGGTCTTGCACCAGCCTGCTCCTGGATGCGTGCACACTGAACCTTCCATCACTGTAAATGGACTAAAGCTAAATAGTGTGACAGGTTCACATACCTTGACAGTACCCTCTCCCAGTCTGTACATATAGACGATGAAGTAAATCTCAGGATAGCCAGAGCCGGTTCCTCCTTTGAAAGACTGCGGTCTAATGTTTGGAATCAGAGAGGCATTAAGCTGCAAACCAAACTAAAAGTCTATTCAGCTGCCGTGCTACCAATTCTCCTCTACGCATGTGAAACCTGGACCGTGTATAGCCGTCACGCCAGGAAGCTAAACCACTTCCATATGAGCTGCTTACGACAGTTGACGCGTGTCAGGTGGCAGGACAGGGTTCCAGACGCTGAGGTCCTCGCGCGGACCGGCATGCCAAGCATGTACACTCAACTGGCAAAAGCCCAGCTAAGATGGGCAGGCCATGTTGTGTGCATGCCAGAAGGTCGTCTTCCCAAAAAGATCTTTTATGGCGAACTGGTAGCGGGAAAGCGCCCACGTGGAGGGCAAAGGAAGAGGTTTAAAGACACCCTAAAGGCCTCCCTAAGAAACATTGGAATTTATCCTAACAACTGGGAAAGCCTAGCCGAGGGCCAATCCTCCTGGCGCAATATGACCCGAACTGGAGCAGCAGCCTACGAAGATAAAAGGCAAAAGGTCGCTATTGAAAAACGGCAAATAAGAAAATCCAGCAAAGACAGCCCCGCTTCTACCGGCCATCAAGCCACGCACTTGTGCCCCACTGTGTCAAGTACTTTCGGGCAAGAATTGGCCTTATTAGCCATCTCCGATTTCATAAGAACTCATGACTCTGATAGGGGATGGTCGTCATCGAAAAACGATGGACACACATCAATCATCAAGTGTAAAATACAGAGGGTCCTTTCGTCTCCTTTGACAAATTCTTCAAACAAAAGACAAAAGGAAGTCTAATCCTCCTGCAGCCATCTGGATATTTGCCCTTCGGCCTGAGGCTATGAGGAAGAAATTGCATACTTTTTGTAGCTGTTCGTAGTTGAAATATAGAATGTTTGTGTGATTTGGTGTTTTGGGGAGGTAGAAATTTCGTATGTCCTGCAGTGCCGGACAGTAAAAAAGGTGATGGGCAACTGTTTCATTTTGGTGTTTACAAAGGGGGTATGCCACCGCATTTTCTGGTTGGATGCTGTTAGGTAGCGAGTTTAGATGTATGTGTCCTGTGCGAAGTCGAAAGATGGTCACTTGATCTTGTCTTTGTAGGGCTTTTATTGGGTCATTTTCAACTCGTTTGGGCATATGTGGAAAGTTAGGCTACATCTTCCGGTTGGTCTAAAATTCCAGAACGGGCAACATACGGAAAAAAACCATGAATTACAACTGCCCTGTTTGCAGCTCGATGTTTGAAATTGGCAATTAGCTAAATTGTTTCGTGCGACATTGTGTAGAATTCAGCTTTTCGCCTTCTATTATATTCACCCCCCCCCCACCCTTCCCCTACATCAATTGGCCGTTGCCCTTTCCTACTTGGGATTCTTAATATTGTTTTTAAACATGCTCATTCAGAAATCAGAAATATGTTTCTGTGTGTGAAGGGGTTGGGAGTGGGGTGGGGTATGGCGCTCTTTGGCGTCATATTTGAAGGATGGTCTGACTCTTTGAGTGACGAAACGTGACGGCGGGAGTACGGTAGCTAGGCTAAATAGCCGAAACAGCATGACGTCATTAATGGACGACTTCTTATCGCGTTGAATTGAAGTGTACGCCATCACAATGCCCAGCCTTTACTTTACCCCAACTAAAGTCATTTACCCATCAGAGCTAGGTAGACCAAGGAACACCTTCCTATCCCAGGAACAAATTACTAACCTTCGCCGGGATTCGAACCCAGGACCCTCGGTACGCCAGTTGAACGGGCTGCCGGGGGTGTAGTGCAAGGGATACGTTGCCCGGGTTGGAGGGGGGCAATCGCAGACTATTTCTAAATAGGTACACTATTCCCCCCCCCCCCCCCCAAAAAAAAAAACTATTGAAAAACTATTATTGTATCTAAAAAAAACGAAGTTGAAGCGGGGGTAAGGGGGGGGGGAATGCTCGCACCTATACAATGGCTACACCTACGCAGAGCGTACCACGTGTCTTTTGGTTCTTTAAACCACGTGACCGCAGAAGTAGTTACGATTTTTAAAAAATAAATTTGGAAACCTAATTTTAAGTCTTAGTTTAAGTGATAAGTGGAGGGCATTTAAAGTATTACAAATGGCACAGATAATTTTGTACATAACCTGTCCATAGGCCATAGCTTAACTGGTTTAATGAGGGAAATTAACAATCGACAAACACGAACAGACTGGTCCATAAAAAGCTTAGATGCTAGAAGTAAATCATTGAACCTATTTTAGTAAGAACTTATATTGTGGATCACGACAGACAACGTTTGGTCCAGGGTAATAATATTAACACAATTAGGTGTTTAGTTAACACCTGGCAGAGAATTTTTTTTAATTAGAGGAACTTCACATAGGAAAAGAAAACGTTAGGCCTAACATAAATTCAATAGAGCGACTCAATAGAACTTTTAGCTTTTGGAATAAATAGATTTATTACTAGAGAATATTCACAACTATAGGCCTATATATAGGCTATATATATATATAATATAATTTAAGAAAGGGTAAGGATACTAAACATTTTAAAAGATTATTGTGATAAATTAACAAGTCATAATTTAATGCTTGATGTATTATTACTTTTTATTAAGTTAACTAAATTACCTCAATATTGGTGTTGCACTTGTCAGTTTAATGTTCTCTTATAATAAAACGTACATATCTTATACCATTATCTTATCTTATACATTACATCGCTCCTTCTATAAAGAAGATTATTGCGTCCTACTCATCCGTGGTCCTAGTCTAGTCTTGCATTTTTATTAATGTTTTAAATGTTGTTAAGTTACTGGTTTTCCTGGTTTATTCAGGCAACCCACTTCACTCGCTAAGAAAGAGTAGCCTACTTATATGCATTTGTTATCCCATAAAGGATAAGTAAAGTGTTTTTGTCTTTATGTTTATCTGAGCTTTGCAACAGATTGTTATTGGGTTGTATTTCTAAATTAGAGTTTAATACCTTATGTATTATTACTACTTTACTCCTTGCACTTCTGTCCTCTAGTGTTTCTAGATACCCTTACTTTTATGTCAAAAACTATTATGTAGCCTAACTCATTTATACCTTGTCGTCGTTATTTACAAAGATATTTAGTCGTACATAGTCATTGAAATAGTTGTATAGGGGTAGGATAGGGCCTAATCATGGCTAATTTTTTTAATAGGCAATTAAGTATTAGACAACAACACATCTCATGTCAATGACAAAGAATAACTTTGACATTTTAAACAATGTTTGGCCTCTTTAAAAAAACACACACGCTGATAGGCCTATCTATTGGTAGAGTTATGTGACGTCTGCCACTTAGGATGCTTAAAATGTTTGTTGACTTGAGTATCTATTATCTATATACACTGCGTTATGCTAACTATTTGCGCTATTCGTCGTTAAACGTGTCCTTATCATTCCTCAAATACTGTCTGGCCGGGTCTATCGACTGAATAGTCGGCTGAAGATGGACAGCGGGTCACGCTCCGATATATTTATATACTGGTGTTCTGGCAACAGTCAGGGGCGATGACTCGGCATAAGACTGTGATGGGTGCTTATTGGCCTACTGTTCACCCTCTTCCCGGCCCCTAAGTTTCCTATCTGCAACAGTAGGCTACATTGTAGTTTGTTGTCACTCAAAATTACTGGAATACAAACACCATACCTGGCTAGACCTACCTGTAGGCCTATATTCTCACTGGCTCAAATGCATATTTTAAGAGCCTTGACAGTATTTTGACACTTAACGCACATTTAATTATGCGATAACAATGCATAAGATATATATATATAAGTAGGGCCTACTCTTTCTTCCCGAGTAGCATCTGGGCATGGAATGGGTTGCCTGAACAAACCAGGAAAACCAGTAACTTAACATCATTTGAAACACTAATAAAAATGCAAGACTAGGCTCGGACCACAGATGAACGTAGCACGCAATAATCTTCTTTATAGAAGCGTCTGTAATATATAAGATAAGATTTAAACCAGACAAAGTGATAAAATCCTTCAGGACCATGCAGCTACATTATATCTAGTCGAAATGGTCGGCCTCTGTCAATCAGAGCAAGAATAGAGAGATTCAGGAATTCTTTTGTTCCACTACCAGTGAGAAACTTTCAACAGAATCGTCACTCAGCCAGAAAATAGGAAACGCTGACTCTTAATGATACTTTTACTTGATAAATAGTATGGTAGTGTGCGTGAATGTCTATTTTTATAAGTGTAGGTCTATATGTCTGTCGTGACAAATAAATAATTATTTCATATTGTTTAAAATTTTCTGAAAAAGACTGAATTTACGTAGTCCCTAATCAAGTCAAATTTCCATTTGTTTGGATCAATAAAGTAATCATATCTCTTATCTTATCGTGCCTTATCTTATTAGAGAATTATCAATTACCGTATCCGACCATTAAAACGAGGGTTTCTTTAAGTTTATTTTTTCCCCTGACATAATTTTTGGTAATTAAAAAAAAAAATTTAACCATAAAGCATGGCAGATTTTGAACATTGTAATTTTGGTATGCAACTTTTATTGTAATTATGTTACGACCGAAACTTTAGAAGAGACAAAACTCGTATTAGTCTAGCCAATTTAAATTTCTTTTAATCTCTCATAAAAAAAATAATTAAAATTTTTTAAAAAATATCAATTTTTTTTTTATTTGTGCGTTATAACACCGTACTACTGGAAATACGGCGAAATACGTTGAAATACGGCGAAAGTAGGGGCCTATAGGTAGTCTACCCAGGTATGCAAACCATTTTATAAAATTTTACACCCCCCCCCCTTCCCCATCCTTTTCAGTACACTGCCTAACAAAAAACAAAAGCAAGGTTTTATCGAGTTGTGAAATCTTTCCCATAAAAATTAATTGCAAAAAAGTAAAATTCAAAGAAAGCTTCTTGCAAGGGTGCAAGCATATATGCCTATATATTTGTAGTAGGCAATTATTAGAATATATGTGCTATTATTATCGGTAGCATATAGGCTAGACCAAGGGTCGGGAACCTATGGCTCGCGAGCCAGATGTGGCTCTATTGATGGCTGCATCTGGCTCGCAGACAAATGTTCGATTAAAAAAATGTTTTTAGACTACTTTGATCTACATATTAATAATTATTACATATCAATATTTTATTCTACAAATGAGCCAAAGTCTACTGCAGCTCAGCATCAGAAGTGGTAAAGGAGATAAACTCCGCTGACCTAAAAGACAGAAAAATAGCAACCCTGCATTCATTGTAATTAAAGGGAAATAACTCTTGCACACATTTACTTCAATTTGTAGTTTTAAACGTAATGTATGGCTCACAGAACTACTTTTCAAGTATATGTGGTGTCCATGGCTCTCTCAGACAACAAGGTTCCCGACCCCTGGGCTAGACCAGAGGTCGGCAACCTTTTGATAACAGTGTGCCAAAGTAGGATTTCTAATTCATTAAGCGTGCTAAAAGCCTAAAGGTCATCCTGCTTTAGCAGTCAACTTCTGGTTATAAGTAGCCTACTTGCATTTACTTTTTTTTTGGTAGTCTTCCGCGTGCCACTGAAAATCGCCCTGGGTGCTAATTCTGACACTCGTTCCTTAGGCTGCCGACCCCTAGCCTAGACTACCCACTGTAGGACATTTGACACCTAAATTGCAAGAAAGTTGCTGTCCTTTCTGACTAACTCGTCTAGCTGTGTCTCCATGATATGGTAAAGAATAAAGAAGAAGAAGAAGAATGGCGATAAAGCACATAGGCCTATTTATTAGTCCTATTCTATAACTATAAAATGATGACTTGGTGCCCTATATTCTAAATAAATATACCAGTCATTTACCAATCCACAATTCATGTCGTGTTAATGAAGTAATCCCAAAGTTTAAGTAAACATTCAACTAAGTAAACTTAAAAACAAAGACCAGTAAAGTCGCGTGTCATTGATTCGTGTGTTCTAGTCATTCTTTGTCCTATGCTAGAACGGCCAGTTCTGCTGCATTGATATATTGTAAAAAGAAATTATCGATGAAGGACTGCCATAATTTTTTTTCACTTCTGCTGCTTTCGTTGTGTTAATTGGTGGCAGTTATTGTTAGGACAATTGGCTTACAAATATAAATGATAACAATAACACTTGATAAATAAATTATACAAATATGGAAAATTAAAAAAGAACACAACATCGAGTGGAATATTTTTTAGCCTTTAATTCTTATAGGATATTACTATTACAACTTTCTGTGCCAAAAGAAAAAAATTGACAGTAGCCTAAAAGGCAAACTTAGTTACTGTTTTTTTATTATTATTTTTCAAATTTAAGTTCTTATCACCTAGATCTAGACCTATAGTTAACAAAATAGATCATTGGAAAAACAAATTATTGTTGCAAAGTATGGCCGTGGATTTTGGTGGTTTCTGTGGAAGTAGCTCTTTATGGGTAAGTGCGACCTCTCTAATAATTAGAATACGGTACATTTACATTGAGATTATTTATTTTTTTACACAAAAAGTAAACTTAGATTATAATTTTTGGGTGCTTTTTTTAAATTATAAGACGAATCATTTGCGGCTCAGAATTAAAAGTAGACGAGATATAAAGCATGACCCAATTCATTCAACTGGTCTCATTTAATTAGCCTATAATATCTTCTTATAGTGACATTTCAAATAATAGGACGATTTAAAGTTTGAATTTATAATTTAAAATGCCAATCGAGGGTAGTATTCCTGCCAGATACATGATGCCAGTTAAACAAAAAATTTAGTTTAAAAATAAACTCTTTTTTTTTTGTGATGATTTTTCTCGGCATTGTTAATATTTAAAAAAAAATGTTTAAAAACTAGATCTATTGCGTATAAAAAAATGACACATAGTTACAAAAACACCAAATGTCTAATAATAATAATGTTATAGTAAGGAATAAAAAAAAGCCAACAGGTTTATTATGGCAAGATATAATTTAGACAAGATTATCTCCCCTAACATTTTCAAATGTTTACACTCCGGTAATTTAATATTAGGGTCAATACAGCTTCCAGGAAAAATTAATTTGTGTAAGTCTGTAAATCACTGCAAACATTTAAAAAATAAGCTAAAAATAACTAAAGCAAATAATTCGTGGCATACAGTAATAGGTCTCGTATAAATATAATTAATAGTAGTTAGTAGGCTTATTTAATAATATTATTAAACTAGGCCTATTTTTATTAGGCTAATTAGTTAAATTAGTCTAGAATTTTAGTCTAGATCTAGACTCTAGACATCATAGGCCTACTACTACTACTACTATTAGCCTACTACTAACTACTACTACTAGTAGTAGACGAAGTAGTGTAGCGTAAGACGTGTAGGCCACTGTAGGCCTTTAGTTTAGCCTTAGCCTTTATACTAGGCCGTAACTAGGCATATATTCCTTGTAATAAATTATACTGTATAAATAAAATAAAATAATAAAAGCGTCTTAAAAACTTAACTTCTTAACATGATCCAATTCAATAAATTTTTTAAATGACATAATTTTTATGTTTAGTATTATTAGTAGTAGTAGCCTATATAATTTATAACAATATTATGGGACACCAAGGCCAAGTGGTAGAGGTAGAGCATTCGACTGGCATACAGAAAGTCCTGAGTTTGAATCCCGGTGAAAGCTAGGATTTGTTCCTATTCCTGGGTCTGGTAGGGTGTCCACGAGTCCTTACCCAGCTCTGACTTACCGGTAAGTGTGGTAAACTTAGAGTAAAGGCGCATGGACATTGTGCTGGCCACTCAATCCCCTAGTATGCTGTGGCCATAGAAAAGCCCTATGGATTAATTTTGTCCAACCGGATACTTATCTTTTTAAAAACTTTTTGTATGCAACATTATCAACTAGATTAACGTTCTAGATCTAATTGCATTTTCCCCTACCAACCTTGAAACACATATATGGGCAGACGCCTGCCAATGAGGGTGAATAAACCATACAATTATCCCATTCATGCTTAGTAGCCTGATTGAGGGCTTTGGCCTGCCATATCTCTTCCATCATCCTTTGACCCTAAGCTGATTTATTGGGTCTGCTCTTTAGTCTTAACTCTTTTATCAAAAATGTTATTACCTCTATGCCTTTTATATCAGTAATAATAATAATAGGTAGGCCTAATTGTATTTGTATATAGCAACAACAAACCATGTAAACTCAGAGCACATTTAACATTGAGCAACAAACAAGCAAGAACATGGATATTCTCTAGGCTAAAAAGGAATGTATTATAATATATCACTTTTACCCCCTCTGTCACTGGACAGTCTCATTTGATGTCCTGCCTAGCAAAGCCTGCCAAGATGTTCCTTTCTACTAAAACTAACCAAAATTTAAAGGCAGGCCTAATGCATATAACTGAAAAAGGTAAAGAGGGTTTTGTCCTGATTCTGCAGAGTGTTTCAGAGTACTCCGCCCAGCTATAATGGATACTTGATATTAGTTGGAGTAAAGGCGGCTGGGCATTGTGCTGGACACACAATCTCTAGTATGCAGTGACCACAGAAACTGGTGAAAGCTGGATCAATTTTTATAGACGGGATACTTTACTATTTATGACAAAGGTTTTCATATTGGAGTTGGTATATTTTTAATTACTGTACAAGGCTTCAAAAGCTTAGCCAAAAACGTCAGAGATACTTATATCTTACTTTAACTTTTCTGTATCTTTAGCAACCTGTCAAAAATGTTAAAAACACATTTACTTTAAAACACACTATGATAAATGTTTAACTTCTTCTTTTCAGAATGAAACACTCTTGATAGAAAGCAATTATCCCAAATTCACAGAATGCTTTCTGCACACTGCACTTGTGTGGGCGCCCTGCGGGTTGTTGTGGATAAGTCTTCCGGTGTATTTGATTTTTTTGTCGGTAGCTCGCCAGGCGGCTCCAAATCCGATTCAAACTTTAAACATAACAAAAACGGTAACAATTTTTTTTATTATTTATGCATTCTTATAAAAATATAACAACAAAAGTTGAATTATCATAACATCTATAAGTATCTGGCTTTTTCTCCTTTGTTCTCATGTGTATGTTTAAGGATTTAGATAAGTCCAATACTTGTGATGAACTGAGCAGTGGCTGTGATAGTCGTTCCAGTCCACCATATAGTTTGTAATTGAGGGAAGTTTCCTGGGGGCCATATGGCTGACTGGGTAGAGTGGTACAAAGGGGCAGGTTTGAAGAACATGTTCCGCATTTTCGGGAGCTGCTCTGCAGAGGCACATGTCACTTGTTCCAATTAGTACTTTGCGGAACATGTGTTGCCTGTAATGACCAGTACTTAGCCTGAAGATGGTTTGTTGACGTTTTCGGTTAGTATCACGATGAATCTGGCCAGCTATAGCGTGGCCTACCAAGAAATACCTGGCGGCGCGACCTTGAGGCAGACATCGAAAAGCTAGGGTACATCTGGACCCAATTCTAGAAAATGGCTCAGGACAGAGGACTCTGGAGATCTGTGGTTGGCGGCCGATACCCCAGCTGGGGTGACGGGCAATGATGATGTGGTTGGCGGCCCATACCCCAGCTGGGATGACAGGCAATGATGATGTGGTTGGCGGCCCATACCCCAGCTGGGATGACAGGCAATGATGATGTGGTTGGCGGCCCATACCCCAGCTGGGATGACAGGCAATGATGATGTGGTTGGCGGCCCATACCCCAGCTGGGATGACAGGCAATGATGATGTGGTTGGCGGCCCATACCCCAGCTGGGACGACAGGCAATGATGATGTGGTTGGCGGCCCATACCCCAGCTGGGATGACAGGCAATGATGATGTGGTTGGCGGCCCATACCCCAGCTGGGATGACAGGCCATGATGATGTGGTTGGCGGCCCATACCCCAGCTGGGATGACGGGCAATGATGATGTGGTTGGCGGCCCATACCCCAGCTGGGATGACAGGCAATGATGATGTGGTTGGCGGCCCATACCCCAGCTGGGGTGTCGGGCAATGATGATGTGGTTGGCGGCCCATACCCCAGCTGGGATGACAGGCAATGATGATGTGGTTGGCGGCCCATACCCCAGCTGGGATGAAAGGCAATGATGATGTGGTTGGCGGCCCATACCCCAGCTGGGATGACGGGCAATGATGATGTGGTTGGCGGCCCATACCCCAGCTGGGATGACGGGCAATGATGATGTGGTTGGCGGCCCATACCCCAGCTGGGATGACGGGCAATGATGATGTGGTTGGCAGCCCATTCCCCAGCTTGGATGACGGGCAATGATGATGTGGTTGGCGGCCCATACCCCAGCTGGGGTGACGGGCAATGATGATGATTGCATGAATTCCACCTTAAAAATGTATTTTCTCTTTGAGTTGGGGGGTTACCATTTTTGTGTTGTTGTTTTTTTTTGCATCTTGGAATTGGTGTCTATAGCTTGTATTACAAGCTGTACTATTAGTTGCAGTTTAATTTTAGATAAATGAGTAGAAATGAGAAGAAATGTGGTATAGATAATAGAATCCATGAATTATTTTTTAACCATCACTTTAATCAATTGTAAACTTTTTATTTTTAGCTCATTTCAGTTCTTCTGTGCGCTCTCTGCGTTGCTCAGCTAATACATCATGCAGATGACCCCAATGCATACACAGCTATTTATGTAGCTGATGGCATCAAGATTGCAACATTTGTAAGACTTGATCAATGAAATAATAGGGCTAACCTTAAAATTATCTGACTTTTTATATACTTTATTAGAACATAATTATTTTTTTTTTCCATAAAAAGTTAATATTGATTTTAAAATTATTTATTTAGCTAATATCAATCAAAATCTCACTATTTTTTAATCTAGTAAAAAAAAAAAGAATGTGTTTGTGATCACTTTAACATTCACTTTGTCAGCAAACTATGTTGGTGCAACAATCGCTTCTCATTTAGCCAAGAAGTAAAGAGATTTTTAACGCTGGGACACTGTTGCGTTTAAACTTTGTTTACCTGTTACCAGGTATATATGGGGCATGGTGACTGAGCGGCAGTGTGTTCGGCTGGTGTACCTAAGGTCCTTTGTTGGACTTCTGGTTTCATGGTATTTCATGTTTTCAAGTCTGGAGGGTGCTCTTGAGTCTACCCAGCTCTGATGGGTACCTGACATTAGTTAGAAAAAAAAACAAAGAAGGCTAGGCAATGTGCTGACCACACAAACCCTTAGTATGTCGGGCCACAGAAACTTGACTTTTACCAAGTATATAAAACACATTTTGTAACATTTGTAGAAAATAGGAATTGTGTAATACTAAAATGAATAAGATCCTTCATGAAAGATCAGCTAGTTCAGCTGCTAGCTCTTGAGACAGTCAACATGACAACCCCAGCTCTGTCGCTAAGACCAACAAATCTCTCTCTTCCTGCAGGAGTTATAGGCATAGGGCATAATAATTTTTTTCTTGTAACTTGTAGGACAATTGTAGGACTATTGATACTGGTGCAACAAAAAGAAAATTAGCAAATCACAACTAGCCCATCTAACCCCTGTAATGCGAAAGAGTGCTTTCCCCTACTGGCCACACCCCCCCTCCACTGACCTATATGCAGATAGTTCAGGTTAGCTCTTCCGAACACTGTAGAAAAAACACCTACTGTCCATGTTGCATTATGATTATGTTGTTTAATTTTTTTAAAGTAATGGATTGATACTTTCATATCCCCAGGTTCTCAGCATTATCATAGTGCAGATTGATCGTCGATATGGCAGAATCAACTCACTTCCCCTCTTCTTCTACTGGCTGCTCATGGCCGCTACAAACGTTATACCGTTCTATACCAACATTATGGAAAAGGTGACCTACTTTTATAAAACAGAAAACTATTTCATGTTTTATATCTATTTACAAAAAACACAAATGTGATGTCTGTGCTTGAATGAGACCATTTTGATTTCTGTGTAATAGTATAACAAAGTATTTTTTATAAACATTTCATGAAATATTTTTACAATAATATATACAATCGTCTGGCGTTCCAAAGGTCTTGGGTTGGAATCCCGGTGGGTTTGTTTGAGGATCTGGAGGCCGTCCTTGAATCTACCAAGCTCTGATGGTTACCTGACCTTAGTTGGGGTAAAATAAAGCTGGCTGTGCATTGTACTGGCCACACAATCACCTAGTATGCCGTGGCCATAGAAACTGCCATGAATTGTGTAAATGTTAGTTCAACAGTTCTTGTTTATTTTCATCCATCACATAAATGTTTTTGCTAATATTTTACAGTTCATTCAAATGACTTGTGATACTTCCAGCATACTTCCCTTTAGTTTACTTTGACGCTCATAATTTATAATTGTTAATATCTTAAAGAATGCTTTGAAAATAAAGACAACGACCTTTCTCTTCTCCAGGTATATGAAACTGATGAGACAGAATTTGTAACACAGTGCTGCATCTCCATTCTATTGATTGTACAATTTATTGTAAACTGCTTCGCCGAAAGACGAGGGCGAAATGGATACGTCGATCTTTCCAAGGTACTCTTTAAGAGTTCAATAAAATATCAGCTTATTTTTAAAAAAAACTGTTAAGTGTTAATGATATATATGAGAAAACTTGGTATTTATATATGTATGAACTAATTCATTTTTCACAGTAAACTCCTTAATTAAGAAAAAATATTTTAAATTAACACAGCCTTTATTAGCAATGCTGAATTTAACATTTTAATGAAATATCTTAACTAATTTAAACCAAACTGTTAAGTGTTAATGTCATATTAATCAGAATACCAGATATCTAATGTTAGCTAATTTATTTTTCACAGTTTGTTAATATTGAATGAAGTCAGCTTTTATTAGCAATGCTGAATTTAACATTTTGTTAAAAATATTTCAGTCTGAGACACCGTCTCTGGAACTCACAGCGTCACTCCCAAGCATGTTTACATTTTGGTGGACCAACAAGTGAGTGATTCCTTTCTACAGGCTGGTGTTGTTGTCTTTTTTAGTTGATGATACTTCCTAAGTATAATGTCGTTCTGCTTTTTAGTTTCAAAACATTTTCATCTACATTTATCCTTTGTGTTCCTTCAAGAAACATACGGCCTCTGCCAAAGCACGCAACTCTTTGGGATCTCTTGCCAGTTGTTTTAGTTCTTCCCAGATCTTTCCTGTTCGTCCAGCCTCACCCAGCCTTTGGGTCCTCCTCTGTGTCGTTTTAATACATATTCATTTATCCGAATAAAGAACTTGAATCCCCCTCATGTCACCATCACCAAACTTAAAATCCTAGGCTTGTCAATAAAACATTATTTATTATTCTAGAAAGTCACTAGTCCCCTTTACTTCTAATCATTAGGAAACTAAAACAGTGAGATTAAGCCTTGTTAACTGTTCAATATTTGCTTTAGCTGAATTGAGGAAACTTGCTCACGTATTTGGCCGCCATTTGAGTACCGGTATTGGGTCAGAATTAGTTTTTGATCTTATCTTATCTTATACATTACAGACGCTCCTTCTATAAAGAAGATTATTGCGTCCTACGCTCATCCGTGGTCCGAGTCTAGTCTTGCATTTTTATTAATGTTTTAAATGATGTTAGGTTATTGGTTTTCCTGGTTTGTTCAGGCAACCCATTCCATGCCCGAATGCCACTCGGGAAGAAAGAGTACTTATATGCATTTGTTCTCGCATAAGGGACAAGGAAGGTGTTTTTGTCTTTATGTTTATCTGAGCTTTGCAACAGTTTGTTATTGGGTTGTATTTCTAAATTAGAGTTTAATGCCTTATGTATTATTACTACTTTACTCTTTGCCCTTCTGTCCTCTAGTGTTTCTAGGTTTAGTGATTTGACTAATGGTGTTACTCTTGTCAATTGGGAATATTCACTAGTTATAAACCTTGCAGCTCTTTTTTGAATTTGTTCTAATTTTTTAATGTTTTCTTTAGTTGATGGGTCCCATACAGATCCTGCATATTCTAGTATAGGCCTAACTAATGTGAGATAGCATTTTAGTTTTATATTCTTATTACATTTGTAAAAGTTCCTTTTTATGAATCCTAATGTTTTGTTTGATTTTTTAATTACTTCATCAATGTGAGGGTTCCAAGATAACTTATCATTTATTATTACTCCTAGATACTTAGCATTGCTAGTTTGAGTTAGTTCTTTACCATGAATGAAGTAGTTTGTTATTATTTGTTTCTTTTTCTTGGATACCCTTATTAGTTGTCATTTTTCTGGGTGAAAAGACATACTCCAGTTTGATTCCCATTTTTGTAGTTCATCTAGGTCTTTTTGTAAAAGTTCACTATCTTTTCCTGTCTTTATTATTCTATAAATTATGCAATCATCAGCAAATAATCTTACTTTTGTGCCTGTGTTGATGCAATTTGGCAGATCATTAATGTGAATTAGAAATAGTAGGGGCCCTAGAACAGTTCCTTGTGGAACTCCTGAGTTTACTGTTATTGGTGATGACTTAGAGCCATTTATTATCACTGTTTGTTCTCTGCCTATAAGAAAGTCCTGAATCCACTGATGTAAGGGACCAGAGATGCCAAAGTATTTAAGTTTTTTAAGAAGACTAGAATGATGAACTTTATCAAATGCTTTTGAAAAATCTAGTAATATAGCATCAATTTGGTTGTTATTATCTAATCCCTTAGACAAGTCATCTATTAAGCCTATCAATTGAGTCTCACATGATCTATTTTTCCTGAAGCCATGTTGGTGTGGGCACAGTGCATTTAGTTTGTCTAGATGATTTACTATACTACTATATATTATATGTTCAAGTAATTTACATGTTATGCTTGTTAGAGAAACAGGTCTATAATTTCCGGGGTCAGATTTATCTCCTTTTTTGAAAAGGGGGGTTACATTGGCTAATTTCCAATCTTTGGGCACTTTGCCCTGGTTTAGAGAGGCCTGAAAAAGTATTTTAAAGATTGGAGATATTTCATTAGTTAGTTCTTTAAGCAGTCTTGCTGGTATTTCATCTGGACCAGAAGCTTTGTTTACTTTTAAGTTGGTTAGGAGTTGTTTAATGCCTTTTTCATCTACATTTATATTTCCTATCTCTTCTAGTTTGTTTAAATTTATGAATATTTCTTTGTCACCTGGATTTGAAAAAGATGATGCAAAGTGTGTGTTTAGGATATTAGCTTTAGTTTCATTATCATTATAAGTTTTGTTGTTTTGGCCTTTTAGTGGAGCTATGCCTGTAGTGTCCATTTTTCTTGATTTAATGTAGGACCATAAGTTTTTATTATTATCTTTAGAAATTACATTGTTTACATATTCATTTTGCAGCTGTCTGCTTAGTTTCTGAGTTAAATGTTTAATTTTTAGATATTTTTTATGTAGTCTAATTGAATTAGTTGCCTTAAACTTTTTGAATAGATTTTCTTTTTGTTTACACAGTTTCTTTAGTTTAGTGTTAAACCAACATTTGTTAATTTTATTTGATGTTTGTTTTGTTGGCACAGAGTCAGCCATTATTGCTTTTAAGTTGGTTTTTATAAATTGCCAAATATCTTCAACTGGACTATCTATATTGTATTTAGTAAGAAAATTGGTTTGGAATTTTATTGCTGCTTGATGTAGTTCTGTTGTGTTACATTTATTCCAGAGATAAATTATTCTTTTAGGTTTCTTGCTAATTTGGATTTTTATTTTGTTATTTACTCTGACAATATCATGATCTGAAAGTCCAGGTATTATTACATAATCTAATACTAGTCCTGGTCTGTTCGTTAAAAATAAATCTAGTATATTATGGTTTCTTGTTGGTTTTTTATTAATTTGGTCTAAGTTTAGATTTTGGATGGTATTGATAAACATTTCATTTATTTCTTTTGTGTTTTGGTGCTTTTCTATTGAGTAGCTATTCCAATTTATATCAGGGAGGTTGAAGTCCCCCATTATCCAAATTATAGCATTTTTATATTTAGTTTCAATACTTGTCAGCTGATTACACAGATCAGACATGTACTCTGATGTTGAGTTTGGTGGTCTGTAAACACTGCCTACAATTAGTGGTTTGGAATTAGGTCTGCTTATTTTACAAAATACTGACTCTATGTTATTTTGAGGTTCTAATTTAATTTCTTCAGCTATTAGGGTAGATTTTATGGCTAGTAAGACTCCTCCATGCCTGTCTGACCTATCTTTCCTAAAAATTTCATAATTATTATTGAATATCTCTGTGTTGTAAATATCTGGGCTAAGCCATGTTTCGGAACCTGCAATTATGTCTGGTTCTTCATTATTTATTAAAAGTTCCAAATCAGCTTTTTTATTTTTAATGCTTTGGAAATTTATTGTAAGAGTTTTGAGGTGATGCTGATTTGGGGTTTTATGGGATTTAGTGTTAAAGAGTGTCTTTTTACTTTTTTTTATTGGTGTTGATCTAGCTAAGGGTTTATTTAGGTCTAAATTATTAACTTCTGGGCTTGTCAAGGCACTGTAGGGGTTTGTGGTATCCAGGTCATGAGAATTAAACAGACCTGAACTAAATTGTGGCAACCCACACTGTACACAGTGCCAAGAGGCATCTTTATTTCCTAATGCTATATAAATTGGGGTGTTCATATGCAAGCATGCAGCATGGTACCATTCATCACAGGTGTCACATTGAATGGCTCGTTGTTTTGCTGTGCATGACTTACTGCAAATGTTACATCTATCTCTAACTGTCTTGACTGGGCCTGGGTTGGATTCTACATCGCCAGCCAAGAGCAACAATAGTACTAAATGATTTTGTCTGTACCTGCAAATTTTGTGTTTAAAATGGTTTAGGGAGATCTTTTTTAGGAGGATATAAGCATGAGTGTTGTCAATATCTTTGATGTTGTGGTGATTAATTATTATCTGCTTATGGACAATTTCATGTTTGGGTAGTTTTAGTGCCCTTACCAGAACTAGGGCTAAGACTAGGATTACAAGTTTCATTTCCTTTTTTAATACTTTTATTTAATAGTTTGGTGTATTTTATAATTAAATATAGTAGTTCTAATTGATGTTTATTGTTTTGTAAATAGGCTATAGCCTAGGGACTATAGGCTATAGGCCTGTTACTACTTAGAATTTAGATTTAGGCTAAGGTTTAATAATTTGGTAACCTTATATATTCTTATATAAAGTTATATAGTATAGGTCTATAGGTCTAGTGGCGATTGTATTGTTTAAATACTAATAAAACGAATGTTATTATTTGTCTCTTATATAATTAATTATGTTTTATTACTATAATATGTGTTTATTTGTCTGAGTTTCTTTATTATTTATTATAATTGGGCTTAAGTAATTATTTTAAACCTGGCCTAGACCAGTAATTGTAAACAAACAATTCGAATATGGGGTCAATATGGCGGCCTCCGAAGCGCCAAGTATAAATAATACTTTAAGCTCACTGTTACGAGCAATTATTCTATTTAATAGTATTTGCAATATACATATACTAAGTATTAACTTAATTAAAGGTTAGTATAAAGTTTAAATGGGTGTTAGTTATATAAATATAGAAAATATATTGAAAAACTTATCCGTGATATGAATGCGTACTAGCCCGAAGCCGATGTAATCTTTGTCTTGTGAACATGTGTGATGAATTGATGTATCTTTAGTTCTGCTTAAAGCAATAACTCCTAGAGTCATGTTTATGTTATTGATAATTCGTAAAGTAATCCCGTCAGTTTCTGTTACCATGACTTACTAGGGGACTGTGTGGCCAGCACAATTTTTATTCCCAGCTGCCTTTATTTTGTCCCAGCGTATGACATGTACACGTCAGGGCTGGGTAGACTCAGGGACACCCTTTAGACTAGGGAACAAATCCTAGCCTTCACCAGGATTCAAACCCAGGATGTTAGCCGAACAGGCTGCCTCTCGACCCAGTGCCTCCAAATTGATAAAATTCTGAAAACTTTTCTCTCAGGTTGATATGGACAGGCTATAAGAAAACTTTGACAGAATCTGACGTCAATGATCTCCACCCCGAGGACGTCAGCGGCTACCAGGTCCCCAGATTTGAAAAAGCCTGGCACCAGGAAGTGGAAAGATGTGAGCAGTACAACAAGTTATATCTGTAAGGAGTTATGCCATTGGCTCACAACGCTAGTGCAGTAAATTGATTGACCATTTTCATTGGTTGATTTTTTTTAAATATTTATTTGTAATTATTCTTAATTTTATCATTATTATTTATTATAATTATATGTTATATAATATATAAAGACCACTCTGGAATTAACGGCAGTTACATTTTTGTAGTTTAGATTGAGTTACTCCAATTTCAATAAACGACTTTTCATTGTTCAGGTTTTTTTCTGTTCTAATTTTCCTATGGTTATTGCCATATTTTTCACTTGAAAAGTAGTTTGGTACATTCTATGTATATCTAGATATATATGACTGTGGTCGTAAATTACAAAATATGACTCTGCAGTGTGGTCTTCATATATATATTTTGTATAATATTATAATAATAGAAATAACTAAAAATTAAAAAATTTTTAAATAATTATTTTATTGAAAAAGGAATATTTTTTTAAATATCATTTAAAAAAAAAAAAATGTAAAAGAAAATGTAATTATCAGTATATAATTTGTTAGGCGACTAAACGCTGTTAAAATTTTCTTCTTTAAAAATTCAAACAGAAGTCAACACGGGCCCCTCACTACTCGGTACTCGTCCATTGAAAAGACCGTCAAGGTTCAGAACAACGAGAAGTCTAAGCTCTTGCCGAAGCACAAGAGAGACCAGGATGAGGAGAAGAAAGACGTCTCACCGCTGAAGAAGCCGTCACTGATTCGGGTTTTGTTCAAAGTGTATGGCCTAGAACTTGTTTGTTTACAGGCAAGCGCTCGCTTTAAAAAAAATTCATTTAGAAGATTAAAATATTTAAGAGAGTGGCTAGCTATTCACTGTCCAGGAATGGGTTCAATCAACTAGCCAGTAAAACCGAACAGCTTATACATCATTTAAAGCCTCTACCCTAAACAGCAAGACACACATTAGTGAAGAGTGACAGCTTTATCATTCAACGTAGCTATAAGTTCCTTGCCTTAACAATTTGTTATGTGTGTGTGTAACATGTTATAATAATTTCTATATTGTATTTGAAATTGTCTTGCTAGTTCATGTAGAGTTGTTTATTTACATTTAATTTTTGTGTGGAGATTATTTGCTTAGATATTTATTTATTATGAATTTAATAATGAAGTAATGACCCCCATATTATCGTAGTCTCTACCACTTTCCAGAACGTCCTTTCTTTTGCATTTTTAAACCCTTGGAAAAATCCATTCTAGTACTTTCTGAACCAAAATCTATATAAATCATGCATTGGTGTAGTTTAGGTTGTTGTTGATTTTTGCTTAGCTACAAGGAAGCTACTTATTATTAACCAGTGAAGTTGAATGTTATTATTGTACACAAGTTCAAGCATTAAATTCTTCTTTAAACATTCATCGAGTATCTTGAGTTTATTATTTCATAGTGAACAAGATCCTAGACAGACGAGAGAAGACCTGGGATTTTGTAACAAATGGTTTTAGAAAAGAGAAATTGGATACAATCTATTTTGATATAATGAAATGCATGTCCAACATTTTCTTCCAAAATATCAATGTAGTAGAATGCTGTTAGATTGTTTTTGTTAGTGGTCTCTAGTTGATCTCTTTGAAGTGTGGACCTGAAATTTAAGTCTCCCATATTACTGCTACGCTTGAGGTTTTAAGTAAGAAGAAAGAGTAATGAACTGTTTGTGAAAATAATAGACTCAAGACGACTCTCTTGCAGCTCTGTCCGCAGTTCAAATACATGAGGGATAGGACAATCTGGTGGTGCATATATAAGTAATTCTTTTCACGCATGCTTTCTATATACAGAAATACAGCATTTAACATTGTAACAAAATGTTATGTATGTATTTAAAAACAAAGTATATATTTTTGTATTGTCCCATAATTGGCCTAAAGTAAGTAAATAAAAAAATTTTGAACCAGCAAGGCACAGTGGGAAATATTAGCTTTTCAAAGCGGCTGCAAACCTGCAGAGTTGTTTGTTCATCTACTAGTCAAAGCCAGATATACATTGTTAACATATCATTTTTAGCTGTCCTTTGTTGGTTATGGTGGATTTAGGGGCAGCAATAATGCACTTCTGAGGTTGTCAGAAAAGAAAAATAGTGTTCTTAGTGATCTCCCCTGAAATTGTTTCTGTCATGGCTCATGGCATTGTTTGATTACTGAGAGGTTTTGCTTGTATGAAATGACAATGAAATGAACTTGCTCAACACTTTTAAAATAAAGATAAGGAGATAAATATTTAACTACTATTACAGGAATAACAAAACAAGCAATAGAATAGTTAAAAGACCATAGTTAGCAGAAAAGTTCAAGTTCAATTAGGCTCTCAACTGTTTGTGATAAAAAAAAAATCAAGCCTTATTATCAATGTTTGTTTATTTTCAGATAACAAGAACCTGCTTCGACCTGTTGTCTTTTATTACTCCCAAAATCACTGAGTAAGATACTTCAATATAAAGTACATAGAGTTAAATCTGAATTTTATTTCTAGGACACACTGTTCTTGTTGTTGTTTGTTGCTTAACATAAAAATAAAATATTTTCCATTGTAATTGTGAGTCAAATAAAATAGTCTCTTCATACCAATTTGATCTCTAGAACCTGTGACGCAGGGATTACTAGTTTATGTGGCAACAGCATAGGAGGGGGATTGTGCGGTCAGTACAAAGCCAAGCCACCTTTACTTATCCCCAATTAATGTCAGTTACCCATCAGAGCTGGGTAGAATCAGGAACTCCCTCCTCCAGACCCAGGAACAACTCCTAACCTTCACCAGAATTTGAACCCGGGACTTGATATGTCAGCCTAGCTCATTGCCTAGCTAAGCCACAGTTTATTCTAATTCTAATAGTGAATAGATAGAAGCTGTAACACATATTTAGTACTTTTCTAAAAACAAAATGTCATAGTAATTTTTTTTACAATAGAAATACTTTAAGTAAACCCTGAATAGTTCTAAAATGTTCTAAATTCAAAATATTGCATTTGTGCACAATAGACATAGGCCTACTATAGTTAAACTCTGACAAGTATTTGGTACTGTTGTAATGTTTTGCTAACACTTGGTACTATTGTAATGAGCAATGTTGTTTCAGAGCTCTGCTGGCCTACATTCAAGGGGAGAAGAGGGAGAATGACATCTGGAAAGGCTACCTGCTTGCCACGTCCTACTTTGTGGTCAGCACCATCACGTCCATTTGCAGCAACCAGATCCTGAACCGTAACAAGAGGCTTGGCATGCACATCAAATGTTCCATCACTGCCGCCATATACAGAAAGGTAGGAGGAAGGTGTGCTAGTGCAGAGGTCAGAGGTTGCACTGATCATGTTATGATGGCACTGATCTATACAAAGAGTAGATTAGCCATGGAAACAATATTCTTAGCTAAAAAAGCGCCCGCCATTGTTATATGCTTTCATTTATCTATAAAATGAATTTTGTAAACTTCCTTTTTATCATATAGATCTGTTCTAATCTATTCCTATAACTCACTTATATGGATAAGTGAAATTGTATGAAAATTATAGCTTTCTCTTGTATCAATAGGTACAATAACATTTATTAAGGAGGCTCTATCCATTGTTTTTATAGATCAGTGATCCGAAGGGTCTGGGTTCGAATCCTAGTGCAGGCTAGGATTTTTAGGTGCGCCCCTGAGTCTACCCAGCTCTGATGGGTACCTGACACTAGATGGGGTAAAGTAAAGGAGGCTGGGCATTGTGCTGGCTAGACATCCCCATTGTATGCCATGGCCGCAGAAAGTGGTGAACAATGCTTCACCAGCCCTATGATCAATTTGGTCCGAAGGGTACTTTACTTACTCATTCTGAGAAATCATCACAAAGTAGCAAAGAAAACTAACAGCTCTATTGATTTATAAAACACAAAATGTTTAATGTTATATCAATAACTAGCATAGGTCCCAGTTCTCTGAACTGGCTAAAATAATTTTCCAATACACTGTATTAACTACCCATAATGAGATTGCCTGCTTTTATATCGTGTACGACAAAACATTGCTTGCTACAAAGTAAATTGAAAGCGAATGAATTTTGTTCCCTTCTTGTGTGATGACGTCATTTAAATAATTTTGGCGCATCATTTTTCTCTTGGTATTTTTAGCGCGATCGATCAAATAGTTAAAAGTTGGATTGGGAATTTCAATGTGAAATAAAAGTTGTCTTTTTATCCTCGTTTTTGACTAAAGTGACAACTGCGGTCATTTAAAAAATGTAAAACCATGACAGTGTTCACCGCAGTAAGGCAAAGAAAATTTGTAGCAAATTTCACGTTTTTATGTCCAGTATTAAAAAAGCCTAAACGGTATGTACTTACATACACCTTTTGAGATTTAAATATATGTATGATAATTTGTTGTTGTTGTGTTTTTCCTCTCCTCCTCCAGGCTTTGACTATAAGTAATGAAGCCAAGAAGGAATCTACACTGGGAGAAATTGTCAATCTTATGTCAGTTGATTGTCAGAGGCTGGAGAACGTCATGAACTACTGCTACATCTTCTTCTCTGCACCTTTTCAGGCGAGTCATACACACAAAAACAAATGATGGCGCAGAGGCAATCCACAATTGTGAAAATGGGTGCAGGCATTCCGTTTAACTTTTTGATCAAAACCCATGATTGTGGACAAGAGAGCACTGGGCATGGCTAAATGTGATAGCATGGAGAGTGGTGCCAGACAAATGACCATCTTTATTATTAATCATTAGATAGTTGTGGGAGGTTTGCAGCACTTATGTAAATTAATGTATGCATATAGTGGTTGATTTATTACTTACTTGATAAAATATATGCCCAAATGTGAATTTGTTATGCATGTAAGCCTTTGCTTGATAAGCTCAGCTTTGATATCCAACACAATAATTTGACAAAATACTCATAAGGGCATAGGCTGAATTTCTACACATTATCCTTCTTCTCTGTGGGGGGGGGGGCATGCTCTGGCCAGGGGGGGGGGCATGCTCTGGCCAAGCGGCAACGTGCTTGGCTAGCATATGGAATGTTTCCAATTTGAATCCTGGTAAATGCTATGATTTGTTCCCGGGTCTGGAGGGTGTCCCTGAGTCTACCCAGATCCAGTGGGTACCTGACATTTGCTTTGGCAAAGTACAGGCGGCTGGGTAATACCCTAGTTTCCTGCTTCCACAGAGACTTGTGAACGCTGCTTTAAAGGCCCTGTATATCAAATTGATGTGATGGGGAAACTTTACTTTTTTTAAATAGTTTTAGTGGTATCTGGGCATGGAATGGGCTACTTGAACTAGCAAAGAAAAGCAACAACTTTTAAAACCCTAAATAACGAATAATTGTATATATAATAAACTCTACCTATGGCACTACTTGAACAAAAATATTTCAACAATTTTACAGATCTCCATAGCCCTCTACATGCTGTACGATCAAATCGGTGTGGCCACGTTTGCTGGGCTCGGAGTGGTCCTCATACTGATGCCCCTGAACACCATAGTATCCGTCACCCTGCGTAAGTTCAACAGGCGAATGATGAAGCTGAAGGACCGCAGAATTCGCTTGATGAATGAGGTTCTGAATGGGATGAAGGTTTGTTGAACCCTCGCACAATGTTAACCAATCACTAAGTCTTTCGACCTTGGGGGCACGGTGGCAGAGTGACAGCACGTTCGGCTGGCATACTGAAGGTCCAGGGTTTGAATTTGTGTGCAGGCTTGAATTTTTTCCCATGTCTAAAGGGTGTCCTTGAGTCTATCCAGCTCTGATGGGTACCAGACCTTAGTTGGGGTAAATTAAAGGCGGCTATGCATATTGCTGGCCACACAATCACCTAGTATGACGTGGCCTAAGAAACTTGTGAACGCTGCTTCATTGGCCCAATGGATCAATTTGGTCCAACAGGATCCTTTTTATTTTTAAGTCTATTGTCCTAGGATAATGATATCATAGTCAATGTTGTAGGAGAAATTGTAGGAATGTTATACAAATAGAATAAGACCAAAAACTAAAATGCTATCTCACATAAGTTAGACCTATACTAGAAAATTATATCTTCTGTATGGGACCCATCAACTAAAGAGAACATTAAAAAAAAATTAGAACAAATTCAGAAAAGAGCTGCAATGTTCATTGCTAGTGAATATTCACAACTGACAAGAGTAAAATAGTTAAATCACTAAACCTAGAAACACTAGAAGACAGAATGGCAAAGAGTAAAGTAGTAATAATACATAAGGCATTAAATTATAATTTAGAAATACAACGCATTAACTACCTGTTGCAATGCTGAGATAAACATAAGTACAAAAATACTTTCCTTATCCCATAACTCATGCTTGTAATTACTCTTTTTTCCTGAGTGGCATCCATGCATGGAATGGGTTACCTGAGCAAACCAGGAAAAACCAGTAACTTAATATCATTTAAATCACTAATAGAAATGCAGGACTAGACTCGGACCACGGACGCAATAATCTTCTTTACAGAAGGAGCGTCTGTAATGTATAAGATAAGAAGAAGATAAGATATAAGATTCCACTTGTTGCAAGTCAGAATTTTCATGATTGCTTGACATTTTCATTTTTAGTTTTATTGGGGAGTATTTCAAAAATTATTACTGCGGGTTAATGTAGGTCGCTGTTACGAGTTCATATTTCTTGAGGTTTCTAATTTCGTGCCACTTTCACACACAAATGAATTGAACTCCAAAGCTTGTGTAAAACACATCAATTTTAATATAATATACTGACATAAAAGTTATATTTCTGACTGCACTCTACAACATGATAGCTTACTGTATCGCTCAACATCTACACTACTATCAACTCTCTATACATCTATATCTGTGACTAGTCTCTACCTAACTCTAATACAAGTGGACACCTCGATAGCCAAATCTATACTCTATCTAACATACGCTGTTCAACTCTACACCCTGTCCGCTCAACACTCCGGACCATCACTCTCTCGAACTGATACGCTCTCTAATTAAAAAGTGTCACCCCGTGTAAAAAGACAAAGGTAGGCTAATTTTAAGCCAGCAGGGAATGTATCTAGGTTATAACAACAAACCGTGGGGGTAGGCTGTTGAACAAAATATTTCCACTCACGACCTCAATTTTAACTTTCCCTATCTTTCAGCATTCTTCTCTCAACATTCCTCCCTTCCAAATGAAAATGACGTATGTCATTTTAAAAGACTTTCCTAACAAATTCACAAAAGATGTACAAAACATTTTTTTTCCCAAACCAACAAAAGAAAATATACTAGTACAGTTTGTAAGCATTGCAAAAGAAAAGAAACATCAAGTAGGTTACATTACAATCGTATTTGAGAGAAAATTTAAAAATCAGCAAAATTCCTTGGTAGAAAATTGTAACATTCAGATACATCTCTAGCATGCAGTTAAAAAAATAGCATTGGTGCATGATAACATCATTACAGACTTGCGTCGAAAAAATGTAAAGTACAAATTACATTACAACACAAAGAAATTAAAGTATCGACAAGTTACATAATCGAAAAAGACGATGATAATAATTATGTGATCTATTTGAAAATAAAGACTAAATATATCTTTTCTCAAATATACTGGAACAGATCATGTATATAGACCAGTTACTGACAATAACAACATTAAGTTCAACTTTTTCAATATTATTAATACAAGTCAATGAGCCATAGTCCACATTAAGTTCTATGTTCTATCTATCCCCGTCTACACTACACCCCTATCTCGCCACGGCAAATCTAAATTCCGTCTTTCATTCATAAAATTATACCTGCCTTTGTGAAAATATGGTCTATCAAATTTGTAGCTCCACAACCCTTCATTATGTCTATTTCTGCCGAATTCAGGATTATATCCAGCCAGTTTCATGTTAACCCTATGTAGATCTCTAAAGAATTGATCCCTTATTCTACCTATATGCGGATCAAATTTCCCCCAGTGTTGTTTCGTCGAATAATTTGATCTTGCCTTGCTATTAACACACTCTGATCCCTTTCTCTCACTAGCTCTATCTTTTTTCACAATAACGATAACTCTAGGTTCCTTCTCTTTGTTGGATTTCCAGTTTTGTTTAACTTCAGATCTATTTCTACTTTCCTTCAGTTCATGAGTGAATTCCCTACATCTACTCATCTTATGTCCCACCTTTAAACAACGATAGCACACCACACTTTTCATACGTTTCTTATAAATCTTATGGCAATTTTTCAATTTATGACCAACCCTCCTGCAGTAACTACAATAAGCTTCCTTTAGTTTTGGCTCTCTATTTTGTATCTTATGCAACAGTACAACTTTTCCCCTTACATCCTTTATATCCTCTGTACATGTCTCTATAATGGGCATATTCCTACTTGAATGGAGTTCATTATCAGTGAATAACAGTGGTGCACCTTTCATGTCACCCCTCTTGTTGACAATTTCCACCAATCTATCTACCGTCTCCTGAAGAACCCCAAGTTTGGCATATAGTATATCTATGTTGGTCGCATTACTGATAGCGTTAACAGTCCCAGCACCTACAAGCTGATAATGAGTTAAAGATATCCTGGGAAAGGTATTTAAGTCATATTTCAGAACACTTTCGTCTCTAGCTTCCCTTTCTACTCTCTCCCTCTCGTCTCTAGCTTCTCTTTCTACTCTGTTCCTTACATCTTCTTCCATTTTTCTCCCTACCCACGCTTTGCCTTGGAGGCCCATTTCTCTTCCCGCTTCAAAAAGATCCGTCAGATCATACTCATCCATTTTCAAGAATGTGCACTCAATAAAGTACAACACCACTATCTACGAATGATATAATATGCTATCTAAAGAAAGTAACAAAACAAACAACTTATAAGTAGCCAACAACGCAACGTATAAAAATGTAGTTTATGAAACAGCTTACAGACAAAACAGAATGGTCTATACAACAATCCGTTTTGGTTGCTACAAACAGACCCTATTTTAACATCCACTGTAATGTTTAAAATAAAACCATACAGAAACTCTGACAAGTAGCAACGAACAAAACCTACATGTATGTAAAATATAGCATCAAGTCCTAAAATAGACAACAACAAATAAACACCAAACTAACAAAAAATTAACTTATCTTTGTATCCAACTGTAACTAAACTCGACTCCCTCACCACAACAAGAAATAATCAGTAAATCAAAGGACAAATAAAGCAAATCACTGAGTCAATATCTTGAACCTGGAAATGCGTCAGGTACTTCAATCTTGATACACTTGGCTATAACATTGACTTGGAAAAGTCACAACAATATAATCCGTAGAAAACACATCGACACAGGATCTCAGTAGCACCACATCACCCAGCTGATACAGCTAAAACTCACAACAGTATTTCAACAGCTACAACGACAGCACTTTCGACGGCTTCCCAGCTCACTCGATGGCGTCACAGGTGAATAAATGCGTCACGGCACAAAGTCATAACAGTTTCTTCAGGCATTAATCAACAGCATGATATCAAAAGCGTACACAGAGCATTACAGCTCATCAAATAATACAGCGATAAGTCCGCTTTACAGTTCCAATAACGGCGACACAAATAACACAGTGATAAGTCTGCTTCACAGTTCCAATAATTACGTCACAAATAACACATCGATAAGTCCACCTCAAAGTTCCTATAGTCACAAATCAACAGCAAATCAGCGCAGCGTGTACGCAATATTCCAATAACAGCCAACAGTCTTAAAACATCGTTACAATTCAGTAAAGCGTTACAATCCAGTAACTTATCAAATCAGCAATTACGTAAGATACAAGTCAGCATTCAACAAGACAGCGTCACAGTTCATAAAAATCGTATCCACATAATCCATACGCAAGGTAGGCCACTTAATCATTATCCATCAAAACAACGTAACAGTTCAGTTGCGTATTAAATCAGCACAGCATCCACACTGGTAGAGTAGTGTAACAATCTTTAAAGTATAATAGTAGTGAAATAGAGTCAGCTTACGTCGGGGGTCGCCAAATGTTACGAGTTCATATTTCTTGAGGTTTCTAATTTCGTGCCACTTTCACACACAAATGAATTGAACTCCAAAGCTTGTGTAAAACACATCAATTTTAATATAATATACTGACATAAAAGTTATATTTCTGACTGCACTCTACAACATGATAGCTTACTGTATCGCTCAACATCTACACTACTATCAACTCTCTATACATCTATATCTGTGACTAGTCTCTACCTAACTCTAATACAAGTGGACACCTCGATAGCCAAATCTATACTCTATCTAACATACGCTGTTCAACTCTACACCCTGTCCGCTCAACACTCCGGACCATCACTCTCTCGAACTGATACGCTCTCTAATTAAAAAGTGTCACCCCGTGTAAAAAGACAAAGGTAGGCTAATTTTAAGCCAGCAGGGAATGTATCTAGGTTATAACAACAAACCGTGGGGGTAGGCTGTTGAACAAAATATTTCCACTCACGACCTCAATTTTAACTTTCCCTATCTTTCAGCATTCTTCTCTCAACAGTCGCAATGATCTTCTTCTTTATTAAATAGGAAGGAGCGTTTGTAATGTATAAGATAAGAAGATAAGATAAAATTCTTACAACTACATTTATGTTTTTTTCTATATTTGTGACAAGGTTCTCAAAGTGTACGGCTGGGAGGAAGCCTTCGAGAAGAAAGTCTCCGCCTACAGGAGCGAGGAGATTGGCCTAATTTTCAAACTGTCTTTTGTTATGGCATCACTGAGTCTGATCTTTCAAATTATTCCTTATTTTGTGAGTGAATTTTTCATTATAATTGAAATAATAATAATCTTTTGCATCTTTTTATTTGCTGAATAAAACACTCAGCTTGTTTTGTTGGCCTACTTGTTTATCCCAAAAAACATCCTTTAACAGCATGGTGGCCGATAGCGGCAACACGTTCGGTTGGCGTACTGAAGGTTCTGGGTTCATATCCCAGTGAAGGCTAGGATTTATTCTTTGGGGATTGTGTGGCCAGCACAATGCCCAACCACCTTTACCGTTACCCCACTAAAGTCACGTACCCATCTCTGACGGTAATTGCGGTTGGGCATTGTGCTGGCCACACAATCCCCTGGTATGTGTATGGGGAACGTCTCCTAAGTTTACAGACGTTCCTTCTAGGTAGAAGATTATTACGCCCACTAGGCCCAAAACTCATGCAGGGCGGCAGGGATCGGTCAGTGGCAGGGATAGAACCCGCGACGTGTCGGTTGACAGTCTGGGGAGCTTACCGCAGGACCAGCAGGCCTCGCAGGGGTGGAAACAGGGGTTGGTAAGTAGGGGCCATTTGTTCCACAAGGAATTTAAGGAAATAAGTCAAGTAAGTCTAGCAAGTAGTACTACGGCTGTGGTGTTCTTACCTTATATGTTACTTTACTCTACACATACCTAAATGAATATTTACCCCCTTCCCCCATCTCAACTACCAGTAAATCATAGACCACTTTACTTCCTGCTGGTTCAACAATATAAAATATTGGACAGGGCTGCAGTTGACTCCACTATCGACAAGCGCTCAAGATAGGCAAAAGTGGAGAAAGTTTACTACTGAGGTGTCCATTTGCTCACCGACCACAACAGTCATGGGATTGGTGATGATGATTATAAAATACTGTGTATTCCCTTTGATTTTCACAGGTCCAGGTGGCTTCCTTCGGGGTGTTCATAGCAATAGACGGCTACCTTGACCCCAGCAAGGCATTCGTTTCCATTTCCCTGTTCAACATACTCACGTCTGCTCTCAGCATGATGCCCATGTTTATTCCAGCGCTTGTACAGGTCAGTGTGAAAAGTTGTTTTTGTTGTTTTGTTTTTTTATAAAATGATTTATTTGTTTACCTTTGATAACATTTTAAATAACATTTTCATTGTGTCTGTTTCATAGGCAGGTGTTTCCATCTCACGTATTGTTGGATTCTTCAGACAGCCAGACTTGAACCCAGATGCCAGATCCCATGATCCATACTCAGGTTGTTTTTCCACAGTTTTCAACTCATGCATTTAATTCAATAAGTCACACACCAGGCCACCATATCACATGTTTGGCTCTTTCATTAGGGCTGTTTATGATTATTTTTGTTTCTTACTATACACACCTTGAGTTAGATTATAATTTAAAAAAAACTTCACTTTGTTTGAAAAGCTAGTCTTGTAATCTTTTGTTCATTTGACTTTGTGATAAAGTCTCAGGATTAAGTCTACATTATATCCGTAACTCTTTATAAAGTTTGTTTAGAAGTACATATCTTATTTCTATGGGGAGGACACTCCTCCATATTATAAGTCTTTATTCTTCTTCATTATTCACCTCAGCCCAGACAAACCCTGACTCAGTAAAACCCGACCCCGGAGTGTCGCTTGCAGGTGCTAGGTGCAAAACTGTGGGGGTTGGAAAAAAGCCACACAAAAAACAACAACAATAACCCAGAATAACAATGACAGAATAACAAAAGTCTTTATCAATCTTTCTTTGCATTGTTTCTATTTGTAGCTACATAAATTCACTATACATATAATATTACATTTTTTATTGTATAAGCAATAAGCTTAATTCGTTAATTTATTTCTTAAAATAAATGTAGACCTATTACTAATTATCATATGGTAAGGTTCTAAACTGAGCGCCATTTCAAAATGACCACCCTTTGAAATGCTTTCAATAAAAAAAGAACAAAAACTTAATACCGAAAGATAAGTTCTCACTACAGTTTTTATTGTAATAGTGTTAGTTTTTTTTTGCTTTCTCTTTTAACAAAACACATTGTAATCATTCGTTTCTCCGTCATTTTGAAGGGCATAACCACTATTATTACATATTTGTCCATTGTGCTGTTAGTCCTTCAACCTTGAATAAAAACTTTCAATAATAACCGTCATTATTTCCCCTTTATCAATTGCATAGACATAGCTTATGATAGTCTTATTTCTTCATAATGTGTGACTTTGTCTTAGATTAAGTTCATGAGCCATTTCTTCATAGTGTGTGACTTTGTCTTAGATTAAGTTCATGAGCCATTTCTTCATAGAGTGTGACTTTGTCTTAGTTTAAGTTCATGAGCCATTTCTTCATAGAGTGTGACTTTGTCTTAGTTTAAGTTCATGAGCCATATTCTTCCTGAAATGCTCTTTTCTTTTTGGTTTCTGAATTCTGCAGATGATTTAATGAGATACATTTTTATATTTCAGCGGACGCCATTAGAATAGAGAATGGAACTTTCACTTGGGACAACATCCTGCCTGAGCCAACACTAAAAAAGTAAGGATGTTTACATTATTCTATTTTGGGGCAATTTACTGTTACAGAACTTCCTCTTCTATCCTGGTTCCAGAACCAGGTGAAAAATTTACAAAGTAAACAATCTTTTGTTTTTTTCTTTCACATTTCAAGCATTTCCTAAGTAGGCTACTATGCTGTTAACAAAAAGTCTTTGTCTACTATCTGCTGTTTGATAAATATTTCACATGTAGTCCGTAGCCAACCAATCTATCTATGTGCTAACTATCATAATCATGTTGTGCGCATGCCAGAAGGACGACTACCCAAGAAGATATTCTATGGTGAAATAGTCGCAGTAAAGCGTTTGCACGGAGAGCAAAGAAGAGGTTTTAAGACACCTCAAAGGCCTCCCCCCAAAAAACTTTGAAATCGATACAAACAACTGAGAAAGCCTGGAAGAGGACCGATCCTCTTGTAAAGTTTTTCAGACATTCCTTTAAATAGAAGATTATTACGTCCTATACCCAAAATCCTGCAGGGCGGCAGGGATTGGTCGGTGGTAGAGCTAGAACCCAGGCCATTTTATTGACAGTCCAGTGTATTAACCGCAGGACCAGCAGCCGGCCTCAGTGCCCCATAGAGATAAGAGTGGCTCTGTTGTATAACATTTTCATTCCCAAATTGCAACAACCGGTTGCAATGCTCCGATAAACATAGAGACAAAAACACATTTGTTATCCCTTATGCGAGAACAAATGCATATAAATACTCTTTTTTTCCTAGTGGCATTCGGGCATGGAAATGGGTTGTGTGATCAAACCGGGAAAACCAGTAACTTAACATCATTTAAAACATTTATGAAGATGCAAGACTAGACTCAGATCAGGGATGAGCGTAGGATGCAATAATCTTCTTTATAGAAGGAGCAAGTGTAATATATAAGATAAGATAATCATGAAATACTTATTTAAAAAAAATAATATCCCACCCGTTTCCCGTTTCAGTATCAACATTAAAATTAAACCAGGAAAACTGGTGGCTGTTGTCGGCACCGTGGGCTGTGGGAAGTCATCCATGCTGTCCGCCATCCTGGGGGAGATGAACAAAGCCAAGGGGAAGGTCACTGTCAAGGTGAGAAGACAAGCACACACTTCTTTTTTTGTATTTCATTAGAGAAGATCTACATTGGTTTGTTTTATTATGTCTAAAAAAATAGAAGAATGAGATTGTACATTGGTGAAAATCTTTCTACAAAGCTAAATAAATCCTTAAAAAATAGAAGAATGAGATTGTACATTGGTGAAAATCTTTCTACAAAGCTAAATAAATCCTTAAAAAATAGAAGAATGAGATTGTACATTGGTGAAAATCTTTCTACAAAGCTAAATAAATCCTTAAAAAATAGAAGAATGAGATTGTACATTGGTGAAAATCTTTCTACAAAGCTAAATAAATCCTTAAAAAATAGAAGAATGAGATTGTACATTGGTGAAAATCTTTCTACAAAGCTAAATAAATCCTTAAAAAATAGAAGAATGAGATTGTACATTGGTGAAAATCTTTCTACAAAGCTAAATAAATCCTTAAAAAATAGAAGAATGAGATTGTACATTGGTGAAAATCTTTCTACAAAGCTAAATAAATCCTTAAAAAATAGAAGAATGAGATTGTACATTGGTGAAAATCTTTCTACAAAGCTAAATAAATCCTTAAAAAATAGAAGAATGAGATTGTACATTGGTGAAAATCTTTCTACAAAGCTAAATAAATCCTTAAAAAATAGAAGAATGAGATTGTACATTGGTGAAAATCTTTCTACAAAGCTAAATAAATCCTTAAAAAATATTTCTGTTGTTATTTTTCTATCTCTCTCTGTCTTATTCTTTATTGCTTTCCCTGGAGCATAAGCCAGTAAGAAGAACAAAGTTCTGCCATGCCGCCCTATCCTGGGCGAGCCATCTGATCTCATGCCATGTTATATTGATGGCCTTTGCTTCATCATCCATCATTCTACTCCAAGTTCCCATTGATCTTCCCCTTCTCCTTTTTCCTGATGGTGTCCATTTCAAAGCAATGCTTGGAAGCAACTTATTTTAGCATGGTTAAATAGTTTTCACATTGTATATTTAGAATAGTATCAATATTTCATTTAGAGTTATTTATTTGTATTTTATTGTGACTTGTTTTTGCAGTCAAATATATATTCTTGTAATCTCTCAATATTTCTTGTAAACATTTTCCGTCGGTCAGACGGCAGGAAAATCCATTCTAGAATTTTCTGCACCAATTCCTATAAAAGGATCTCAGAGGTTTATTTGTTGTTTTGCAGAATTTTATATCAACCAGTGCTGTAAATTCATTCTTCAATCATTTAATCCTTGTAAAGTATTAATCTCCTTAAACATTCATCGAGTGGCTTGCGTGTATTATTTTGTAATTTTTTAAGTTACGGCCCCTGTTATATATATAGTCATACATAGTATGTACTGAACTACTTTTCAAGTGGAAAAAATGGCAATAACCATAGGAAAATTTAAAAAGAAGATACCCTGTACAAGGGAAAAAAAAGAGGCATAGTCTTTTGTTAAAAGTGGAATAACTCTAAAACTACAAAATTGTGATTCTGCTGCTTATTCCTGTCTGGTCTTCAATTATTTCTAGACTATTTAGCAATTTTTTCAAGGTTATAAAATGTTTGTATCAATTAAGTGAAATATAATTTATTATCAGATGAAAAATGAAATATGAGATATTTGCAAATTGATGTTCAATTGGTGTTTAGCTGGTTTGCTTATTTTCTTCCATCTACAGTACGACAACATGGCCTATGTGCCGCAGGAAGCCTGGATCCAGAATGCCACCCTGAGAGACAATATCCTGTTTGCCACCGACTTCAAATCCTCACTGTACAACAAGGTCATTGAGGCCTGCGCCCTGAGGTCAGACCTGGACATCTTGCCAGGCGGGGATCAAACAGAAATTGGGGAGAAAGTAGGTCAACTTGTGTCATTGCTATAACGTATGGATGCAGTAGTAGAATTTAATGAAGTTAAAGTAAAGTATCCCTGTCGGACCAATTCAATCCATAGGGTCTGTGAAACAGCCTTCACAAGTTTCTGTTGCACTGATATACTAGAAAATTGTGTGGCCAGCACAATGCTCAACAGACTTGTTTAAATATTTTTTTTATCCCTTAACCGTTATGGTCGATGGGGGAAGATATTGAACACTGAGTATCCATTAGTCCTTTCTGTGGGCTTGGTAGACTTGGTGGTGCCCATCTCCTTTCAAGTCGGTGGTGGATTTTAAAAAATATCTTATTGTCTGCACCATGGGTCGAATCCAGGATGTTGAGCATATCCAGCAGCCTTTCATTTTCACTAATGTTAAGTACCCATCAGAGCTGGGTTAGACTCAGAGACTGTGAACAAAACATAACCTGCACCAGGATTTGAAACCAGGACGTTTGATAAGCCAGCCAAATGCTGTGCCTATCAGACACACAATTCCCTAGTATATCCAACTGGTGAATGCTACTACGACGGAATTACTTTTACTGGCCATAGAAACTGGTGACCGCTGCTTCATCGGACCTATGGATCAATTCGGTCCGACGGGTATTTTACTTACTTACTTAAATGAAGAACAGGGAGTTTTATATCCCTTGAACTGGCCAAAAAATTAAAATATGTTGATGTTGCTCAGTCTTACAGCACATGTTTTTGTCTCAAACCAGGGCATCAACATATCCGGAGGTCAGAAGCAGAGAGTGTCCCTGGCGAGGGCCGTGTACAGCAGGTCAGATATCTACCTGCTGGATGACCCGCTGAGTGCCGTGGATAGTCACGTGGGCAAGCATATCTTCCAGGAGGTCATCAGCAACAAAGGGATGTTGAAGGGAAAGGTAGGTACTCAAGTAACAAATGTTATACTTTATATCAGAAGTTCTCAACCTTTTTCGGCTAACCAACCCCCCCCCCCCCACGAAATTCAATTTGCTGCATAAAATTTATTATATAGGCCAATAGAGTTTTTTGCGTTTTTTACTATCCTAAAAAGACCAGAGAAGAACAAGTCTGTTTGATTGTTGTTTTAAAATAAATAATACAAAGAAATATACTGCACGAGAGGTTTCTTAAAACTGTTATTAGAGTGAAGCTTGTGACTGGTATGTTGCTAGCAGTTTGTCTATGTTTGGTTCATTTTCGGTTACCAAAACCTTTGGGTTTCCAGGCTGCATTACTTTCAATTTACTTTTCCTCTGCGACATCTGAATAGTAACAGCACCAAATGCAGGTTCCATTAAACAGGGTAATGAAAATGCAATAAAAAAATTGTTGCCAAAACTCAAAGATCTACAGAAATTGATGAATGTCCTTTTGCAACCAAAAGTTTGATTAACGCCCATTTCTTACAAACACACAGCTAATACAACTTGCGCAGACTTTTTAAGTAAAGGTCCCAGTTATATATATTGTCATACATAGTATGTAATTAACAACTTTTCAAGTACAAAAAATGGCAATAACCATAGGGAAATTGAAAAAGAAGAAAGCTTGTACAGAAGAAAAAAGAGGCGTAGTTCTTTGTTAAAATTGGAATAACTCTCAACTACAAAAGTGTGACTCTGATGTTTTTTCCTTGTGGTCTGCATATGTTTTTCTTTGTGTCGTTTGTATAGACGAGGATCATGGTGACCCATGGAGTTCATTGGCTGCCCATGGTGGACTTCATCGTGGTCATGAAGAATGGTGGCATCTCTGAGACGGGCACCTACGAGCAGCTGGTCTCTCACGACGGGGAGTTTGCCCAGTTTCTCAAAGAGTACTTCATCCAAGAGGCTGACGCTCTTAGCGAGGAGGATGCTACTAAGACACAAGACCCGGAAAGTAAGAGCACCTGTATTTCTACATGTATTCATCATCATCATCATCTGTCCTTTGGGTTCCTTGTGGAATATAGGGCCTCTGTCAAAGCACGCCACTCTCCATGGTCTCTTGCCAGTCGCTTCAATTCTTCCCAGCTCTTTCCAGTTCTTCCGGTTTCATCCAATTTGCTTCGTCTTCATGTTCGCCTAGGTCTTCCTCTATGTCATTTGCCCTGGGGGTTCCACTCTAAGGCCTGTCTAGCTCTGTTGTTGTTATCTTTCCTGAGGGTGTGTCCAATCCATCTCCACTTCCTATCCATGATTTGTTGTTCTACTGTTCTTTGTCCAAACCTCTCCCACAGCTTGGAGTTTTCTACCTTGTCGCACCTTTTTTTTTCCAGTATATTTCTTAGGAATCTGTTATTAAAGATCTGGAGTCTATTTTTTGTTATCTCTGAAGTTCGCCATGTTTCGGACCCATAAAGAAGGACCGTTTTAAAGTTTGTGTTAAAGATCCTTACTTTAGTTTTGACAGAGATGTATGTAGATCTCCAAACCTGTTTCAGGTTGGCAAAGGCCTGTCGCGCCAAATTTATTCGATGTTCAATGTCCTCGTCTGCTCCTCCTGATACACTGACCACACTTCCAAGGTACACAAAGTGATCCACTTGGTCTAAGCTTTGGTTTGCTACTTGTATGTTGCCATCTTGTTGGTGGTTTATTTTCAATAATTTAGTTTTTTGATGGTTTATATTGAGCTTTACTTTTTTTCCAGTCTCACTCAAGGCTGTGATCTTCTCTTGCATATCTTGTAATCTGTGGGACAGAATGGCCAGGTCATCGGCAAAGTCTTCTAGTTTTTGCATTAGGGTCCATTTTTCTACATGTATTAGTATCTGCCAATTTGAAGTGCATGGGCAACGCGTCTGGTTGGCGTACTGAAGCTTCTGGGCTCAAATCCTAGTGTAGGGTAGAATTTGTTCCCATAACTGGAGGGTGTCCCTGAGTCTACCCAGCTCTGATGGGTTTCTGACATTAGTTGGTAAAAGTAAGGCGGCTGGGCATTGTATTGGACACACAATCTCCCAGTATGCTGTGGCCATAGATACTGGTTTTTGGATCAATTTGGACCAAAGGGTACATTACGTTACTTTACTTACTCTGAAGGTAGCAGGTTCGAATCCAGGCAAAAAGATATAGGATTTGTACCCGTGTCTGTATGGTGTCTATACGTTAAACCAGCTATGTACCCGTGTCTGTATGGTGTCTATACGTTAAACCAGCTATGTACCCGTGTCTGTATGGTGTCTATACGTTAAACCAGCTATGTACCCGTGTCTGTATGGTGTCTATACGTTAAACCAGCTATGTACCAGTGTCTGTATGGTGTCTATACGTTAAACCAGCTATGGTTCTTTTTCAGTTGAAGAAATCAAAAAACAAGTTTTAACCAGACTTGAATCTTTAACTGGAGCGTCCTCAGCAGATGAAGCCGTCAGGTAACAAATGGCTAATTAGAACAACTTTTTCATGTAAACTTTCCACTAAACTTTTTTCAAAATAAGTCAGCCTGTGCAAATGATTTAATTGTATTTAAATATAGTAAATTTATCAATTACTTAGGCCGGCTGGTCCTGTGGCTAGCATACCAGAAGGTCAACCTGGTAGGCCCCCAGTTCTAGCCCTGCCGCCGTCCAACCCCTGCATCCCTGCAGGAGTTTTGGGCCTAGGCTATAATAATCCTCTATCTTAGAAGAAACGTCTGTAAACTTACAAGATTAGATAAAGTGTTTTTGCTTCTAATAGTGTCACTCACCATTTTATCTTTGCTATGCCATGCTAATAAAATAATTTTTAAAAGATATTTCTTAAGTTAATATAATTATATTATGTCATTATGGTTATGAAAAGGTAAAAAATAACAACTCTAAATGCTGTTTTTCATATTTTATTGAAGGAGCGTCTATTATATATAAGAAGAAACTTTATTATTATATTGACATTGTGTTGATAACTTAACAAAATCCCAATGGTGCTAATGTCTCTCTTACAGCCAGTCCTATAAGAGGAAGTTTATTATTATATTGACATTGTGTTGATAACTTAACAAAATCCCAATGGTGCTAATGTCTCTCTTACAGCCAGTCCTATAAGAGGAAGTTTATTATTATATTGACATTGTGTTGATAACTTAACAAAATCCCAATGGTGCTAATGTCTCTCTTACAGCCAGTCCTATAAGAGGAAGTTTATTATTATATTGAAATTGTGTTGATAACTTAACAAAATCCCAATGGTGCTAATGTCTCTCTTACAGCCAGTCCTATAAGAGGAAGCTTTCCCTCACCGTGTCAGCCAGGAGAGAGAGCTGGACGGCGTCCACCAACCTGACCCTGTCCAACAAGCAGGAGAGTCTGACCGGGTCCAGCAGACACAGGCACCCCGGAGGGCACGCGGGCGGAGCCAAGGAGGACAGGCTTGGGAGGGGGGTGATGGGACAAAGGCTTGGCGGTCCAGCAGATGACCTGATGGATGAGAACCTTGAAGAGGAGAAGCCCGAAGCTGCGGAAAAAGGTCCTGGTAAAATGGTCAAAGGTCAAAGACTGGTGCTGGCTGAAAAAGCTGAAACTGGTGGCGTAAGTTACATTGATTGTTATATGTCATTAATTCTGTTAGGGGGCATGGCGGCCGAGTGGCAGTACGTTCGACTGGCGATTCAATGGTCTTGGGTTCGAATCCTGGCGGATTCAACCTACCTTTACCAACACATTATATAGCAGTATTGAACAACTGAAAAAGATATGTTTGTCTGGCATTGACTGCAAAAGAGCAAACAGCTCTGCAGACTGGCTAATAGAAGAAGAAGAAGAATGGGTACCTGACATTAGTTGGGGTGAAGTAAAGGTGGCTGGGCATCGTGCTGGCCACACATCCCCTCGTATGCCGTGGCCACAGAAACTGATGAGCCCTGATTCACCAGCCCTGTGATCAGTTTGGTCTGAAGGGTACTTTATTTTTTTTTTACTATTCATTCTGTTAATCATTTATTTCAATAGACTGAGTGTGTGCCTCTTTATTATAGTTAAAGTAAAGTTATAGTTTAAAGTTAATTGTTAAATTACACTACGTGTATATAAAAAGATTGCATCACTATATTGTTTAAAAAAATAGGTTTACTATAGATTCATTAGGGGGCACGGTAGCCCAGCGGCAGCGCGTTCGACTGGCAAGCCGAAGGTCCCGGGTTCGAATCCTGGTGCAGGCTAGGATTTTTTCCCGAGTCTGGAGGGTGTCCCTGAGTCTACCCAGCTCTGATGGGTACCTGACATTAGTTGGGGTAAAGTAAAGGAGGCTGTGCATAGTGCTGGCCACACAATCACCTAGTATGCCGTGGCCACAGAAACTGGTGAACGCTGCTTCATCGGACCTATGGATCAATTCGGTCCGATGGGATACTTTACTTTACTTATAGATTCATTACTGGCGAATATTCACAACTGACAAGAGTGACACCAATATTTTAATCACTAAACCTATAAACACTAGAAGACAGAAGGGCAAAGAGTAAAGTAGTAATAATACATAAGGCATTTAATTCTGATTTAAAAATACAACACAATGACAATCTGTTACAATGCTCAGAAAAACATAAGGATAAAAAAACACTTTTCTTATGCAAAAACAAATGCAAATGCATATAAGTATAATTTTTCCATCATTTAAAAAACTAATCAAAATGCAAGACTAGACATAATGGGCCACTGATGAGTTTAGGATGTAATGATCTACTATATAAAAGGAGCATCTGTAATATATAATATAAGATAGTCTGATGGGCGTCAAATGTTTTTTTAAAGAATACAATAAAAACAATTGTTTAACAAAATTAAACTTTGGGACTTGGTAGTCTAGCTGCAACTTGTCGTGATTTGCCATTCCTCGAAGTTTTAATTTCAAATCTAGGTTTTATATCTATGTATTTTACCGGGCCTGAATGGTATCCCTGAGTTGACCTATATATATATTGGGTGCTTAGTTTGGGTCAAGTAGTGGCGGCTGGGCAGTGGGCTTACTTCATTTTTCCCCAGGATTTAATACATGAAGGTTGAAGATTCTAGTGATATGTAGGCTAATATTTTCCTATCTTGATATTTGATTAATATGATTGAATGCAAAATGAATGCAGCTTATATTATAGACACATTGCATTTTCTGGGTTGTGATTAGCTTAAGCCGGCTGGTCCAGCGGTTAGTTCACCGGACTGTCAATCAAAAACCAACTGACAGGTCGCGCGTTCTAGCCCTGCCACCGACGGATCCCTGTCGCCCTGCAGGAGTTTTGGGCCTAGTGGATCTAATAATCTTCTATCTAGAAGGAACGTCTGTAAACTTATAAGATAAGTAAAGTAGTAAAAATACATATGGCATTAAACTCTAATTTAGAAATACAACCCAATAACAACCTGTTGCGATGCTCAGATAAACATAAGGACAAAAACTCTTTCCTTATGCTAGAACAAATGCATATAAGTATACTCTTTCTTCCTAAGTGGTAATCGGGCATGGAATGGGTTGCCTGAACAAACCAGGAAAACCAATAACTTAACATCATTTAAAACATTAATTAAAATGCAAGACTAGACTCGGACCACTTCTTTATAGAAGGAGCGTCTGTAATATATAAGATAAGATGATGCCAAGGATTTCCGTGTTGTGATTAGCTTATGGGTGCAATTACCAAATAATTTTGTTGATGCCAAAGGCTTTTCTGTGTTGTGTGGTCGCAGGTGAAGATGAAAGTGTACGTTGATTACATCCGCTCCGTGGGCTCCTACTCCACCATCTTCAGCTTCATGTGCTACTTGGTCTACATGGGCAGCAACATATTCTCTGGCATATGGCTCAGCATGTGGACGGACGACACCTACCTGGCCAACAGGAATCTGAGCGGCACGGAGGAATACGCCGACAAGACGAATCTGTACATAGGACTGTACGGTGGACTGGGTGTCATCCAAGGTGAGAACCCCTGAGACGTATTAAAATGTTTTGCTGTGAGGAGTGAGTCAGATTTAATTAGTTGTTTGTAGATTCAATTCTAAAATATATGCTATGCCAAAACATTTAACTAAATGTCCTTTTATAGATGTCAATTATAAAACATAAGCTACATGAAGACATTCTATTAGATGTTATTTCTTAGATGTCAATTATAAAATGTATGCTATGTTGAAACATTCAATTAGATATAATTTTTCAGAAGCCAATTACAAAAATACACTTGTAAGTTTTGACCATTGTTTTTTGATTATTGTGCTTTATACATAAGTTTTAAACCATTTGTTGTGTTTGTCCCAGGTATATTCACCTACTCATTCTCTGCCTCCATGCTGGTGAAGACTGTGGTGGCCTCCAACGTCCTGCACAACGCCATGCTTCACAACATCATGAGATCCCCAATGTCCTTCTTTGACACGACCCCCATAGGTAATTTTAGAATAGCAGGTGTTGAGATTGAGCACAGGAAATGGATGTCCAAAAACCTTTACTTTTGGTACTAGCTGCAACTTTTTATAAGTGAGATTATTCCATGGTGTCGGTCCTAAGGTTAAATGCCCTTGAACTGAGAAAACCTGATAAGATATAGTAAATGAAAGAAAATGGCCATTTGTTGCATACTGTTATATGTATTTGAATAGCTGGATATATGTTCTAAAAAAAATTTTTTAATTTATAAAATAAACACATTTATGATTATAAGTGATAAAATACAAATTTCTTTTGGAGGATATTTCCAATTTATACATTAAACTTTTGTCCCGATATGTTATATGGCCTAGGAGCTTATAGAGGACAAACATATATATAAAGAAACATATAAAAAATATTGATGATTGGTAGCTTTCATTGATTTCAACAGCTAAAGTCATTTTACTTTCCTAAAATTTTGTAGCATTTGAGGTTTTTTGTTATGTTTAGATAAGCTTGTTGATCTTTGAAATCTTTTTGCTCGACCAGGTCGAATAGTCAACCGCTTCGCCAAAGATGTTGATGTTCTAGATAACATGTTGCCAAACGTGCTGCGGCAGAGTGTTCAAAGCATGGGCCGCGTCCTCATCTCCTTGATCAACATCTCCTACAGCACACCCATTGTGCTCAGCGTGATCGTTCCCGTGGTCATCCTCTATGTCCTCATGCAGGTAAACTTTGGATACCTAAGCCTTGTGCACTGTTCACTTGATCTGCTACTTTTTCAGTCTGTGTGTGGGCCTGGTCCAGCTAGACTGCTGTTATGAAAGATGTCCCTGGGGTGTTTGCTGATGATTGTTGCTTTTGTCTATGCCATTAGCCCGTGATGTCTGAGTAAAATAAAATATAGGTTGCCATTGTATTGGATGACATGCGGCATGATTGCTGAGAGGCATCACTTTCACCTGGCACACTGAAGGTCCTGGGTTTGAATCCTGGTGAAGGCTATGGTCAGGAGGGTGTCCCAGGGTCTACCCAGCTCTGATTGGTACCTGACATTAGCTGGTACAAAGTAAGAGGCTGGGCATTGTGCTGGCCACACTATCTCCTATCATGGTATGGCCACAGAAGCTGGTGCAGGTGAATGCTTCCTCAAATTAATTTGGTCAGAAGGGATTACTTTACTTTTTACAGTTAAAATAGATTGTGTTGCCAACACAATGTCTAGCTAATATTTATTTGAACCAACCAATGACAAGTAACCATAGAACTGAGAAAATGAAACTTACCAAAGACTATAATAAGGTGGACTGCACACTTACGTTTTATTTAATCACTATGATTTTCTCAATGGAAAATTAAAATCAAAAGTTGTATACATCGGATACCTCTAGGCAGACGTAAGGGTCATTTCAGCGTTATTGGCTGCGCATGGAAAAAAAGAACAAATAAGCTCTAAAAATAGAACAAGTGTTCCATCTTATTATAGTCTTTGGTCTTGCCTTTATACTAGCTGGCCTCAGAAATAAAAACAAGTGGCATTGATGTAGCTGTTCAGTATATGTTTTAGATTAGTTTATGCTTTATTAAATAAATGAATAACACGAGACTATTATCTGTATATTTGTCTTCAATGTTCATTCACACAGAGGGTATACATCCCAGCGTCTCGGCAGATCCGTCGCATTGACTCAACCACCAAGTCGCCCATCTACGTCCATTTCTCCGAGACCCTGAGCGGGGTGTCCAGCATTCGGGCCTATGCTGCCCAGGAGAGATTCTATGAGAACTCCATGAAGCTAGTGGACTACAACATGAAGTTTTACTTCGGAAGTATAGTGGCCTCCAGGTAGTTCTTGTATAGTGGCCTCCAGGTAGTTCTTGTATAGTGGCCTCCAGGTAGTTCTTGTATAGTGGCCACCAGGTAGTTCTTGTATAGTGGCCTCCAGGTAGTTCTTGTATAGTGGCCTCCAGGTAGATCTTCTGTTAGCCAGTCTGCAGAGCTGTTTGCTCTCTTGCAGTCAATGCCAGACAAACATATTTACACACATGTCTTTTTCAGTTGTTCCATAGTGCTCTATAGTGTGTTGGTAATGGGAGGTTGAGGGGGGAGGGAGCAGAATGTATCTGAGGTCGTTTAGCAGGAAGTGGTCCACTGTTTCTTGTGAGCAGGGGCAATGTCTGCAGTTAGGTGGGTGAGTTGGGTTTATTCTATGTAGGTGTGAGTTGAGTGCTATATGTCCTTTCTCAACTGGAATATAGTGCATTGTTCTTTGCGAGGAAGGAACTTTATGTTGTCTTCTTTTCCTGGAAAACAATTGTATCAAACTTTCACTTGATAAGTACACTTTACAACTTATAAACTACATATTTTATATAGCCCTATTCATAACAGTGAGCTTGAGATGTTGCTGCCAAGGTAAGTGTAGTCCTCGACAACATCCAAAAAGTTTCCGTCAATGGAGATTGCTGGGAGGCATTATGTACCTTGCCTCATAATATTGGTCTTTTTTAGGCTTATTGTTAGGCCAAATTCTTTGCACGCCTCCGAGAATCTACTGACCAGTTGGTGGAGCCCTTCCTCTGTATGTGAAGCAAGAGCTGCATCATCAGCAAATAGCAATTCTCTGATTAATACGGTTTCCACTTTGCTCTTTGCTCGGAGCCGGGCTATGTTATAGAGATTTCCATCGGCCCTAGTATGGATGTTCACGCCCTTGGAGCAGTTCTCAAAATATCGGAGGAATACTGAGAAGAAGATACCAAAGAGTGTTGGTGCCAGGACGCAGCCCTGTTTATTCCCGCTACACACTGGAAATGGTTCTGATGTGGCCCCATCGAAGAGAATTGTGCTGTGCATGTTATGGAAAGCCTTAATAATACTTAGTAGCCGGCGCGGACATCCAATCTTTTTCAGTATGCTAAAGAGTCCAGTGCGGCTAACTAGGTCAAATGCCTTAGTCAAGTCAATGTATGCAATGAAGAGGACCTTCTGCTGTTCCCGGCATTTTTCTTGTAACTGGCGCAGTGAAAAAAACATATCCATAGTTGACCGGCCAGCCCGAAAGCCACATGGAGATTCTGGGTAGACGTTTTGTGCCAGAGTTTGTTTGCAGGCGTGCCAGAGCTACCCTTGCAAAGGCCTTTCCCACAATACTGAGTAGAGATATGCCTCGATAGTTATTACAATCGCTACGGTCACCCTTATTTTTGTAGAGGGTTACTATCTTGGCATCCTGCATGTCTTGTGGGATGTAGCCACGTTCCCAACAATCGCAGATGAGATCGTGCAGAGGCTTTAGTAATGCTGTCCCTGGAAAAAGAAATATAGACCAGAATCGGCAAAGTAGTATCTTTAATGGCAAGGCTCAACCAAAAAGTATGGGATAATGCCCAACTCACTGATAGTACAAAAATCTCTGTCTACCAGGCCTGTGTGCTAAGCACACTCCTCTATGGAAGCGAGACCTGGGCTACATACGCTAAGCAAATAAGCAGCTTAATAGCTTTCACCTGCAATGTCTGCGCAGGATACTCCACATCAAATGGCAGGAAAGAGTCACAAATGTGGAGGTGCTCAGGAGAAGCCATATGATGAGTATAAACTCAATCCTGAGTGAGAGGCGCCTGCGATGGATAGGCCATGTCCACAGGATGGATACGGAACGCATCCCAAGAGCCCTGCTGGATGGAGAGCTGGCAGCGGAACAAGAAAGAGAGGTTGCCCTTGCCTGCGTTTCAAAGTTTGCAAAAAAGACTTGTTACTGGCACGCATTGAGCCCAAAACGTGGGAGAGCCTTGCTGAGGAACGCAGTCCTGGCGGTCTAAGGTGCGCGAGGGCACTCAAGCTGCAGAAACCACCCTAACAGAAAGACGTGAAGAGAAATGAGCCAGGAGAATGGAGAGAGGCAGAGAAGAAGCAGACTGCGCCATCGTCCCTTGAGGATGAAAGGATGCCATATAATAACATATAATTCATAACAGTTAGTCTTCGAATGCACTTTACATATTCATTTGGGATAGATGTATACAAAAAGGAAATTTGTTTAATTTGAATAAATTAAAGTGTTCCATATAGGCCAGCTGTAAATGCCATTTTTTGTTTCATCGTTATCAGACCCGTGACTTTCTTGGATTCTCTGAAATTTCTACTTTCGTCCCGTTCAGAAGCTCATTGCAGAAGCGTGTCAAGAGGTAGTTTGGTCCACCCTTTCAGGTTGTCCGACCACTTCTTTTTCTGTGTGCTCCTTCCACTGTATCCTGTTTCTTCAGTTATACACAAATTAAATTTTTTCATAACAGTACCTAGCTATTAGGTACATCCCCTAGAACAGTTCTTCTGATGTTATCCAAGTACTGTATCACAAACACCATCAATCAACAAAGGGTCTGAAACATTTATCTATGTGTAATAAATAAACTATTTTATTTTTTGTTGTATCTTAAGTGTTTTTCATAAAATTTTGGGTTTGTTTAAATGGCATTACATGTTGTGTTGTCAACTTATAACATTTGTGTAGCTTAGAGAATTGTAGCCCAGTTCTTTGTATGTTTTTATTGCTGTGTTAAATATGCTCTGTTACAAAATACGTTTGTTGGCAACACTGTATAGCTAAATTTCTTGTTATTCTTATGTACACACCAGCTTGGTTGCATTCATGAGAAAAGCAGTTTGCCACGTCAGTCCTATAAGAGTTAATCTCAGCCATATTGAAAGGCAGAGGATGTTCTAACCTGTGTTCTTGTTCTCGATATATTGGGATTGCCCTTTAATCAATCTATCTGTGTGGATAAATGCAAGATTAGATTCAAACCACAATAATCATCTTTATAGAAGAAGAGTCTGTAATATAAAAGATAAAGTTGTGAAGGCTCGACTGTGTATATTTGTAAAGACTTGTTCCTTTTATCTGTTTTTGTGAAATACAGCTGGCTTCAGATTAGGCTTCAGTTCTTGGGCAACGTGATTGTCCTGGCCGCAGCTATGTTTGCCCAGGCTGACACGGGCCTCACTGCAGGTCTGGCCGGACTGGCCGTCTCCTACGCACAGCAGGTATCTGTTCAACACATTTTATTGACATTTTATTTTAAAACAGAAAGTAAGTAACTGATGGAGTTGAAGCAAAAAGGCAAGCTTAGTACACTTGGTTAGTTAAATATAGATGGTTTATGGAGGAGATAAGGCATGCTGAAGAAACACTACCTACCTTTATTTTATATTAGTACTGATGTGAATTTTATATTAAAAAATTAAGTCACAATCATTGTTGACCCTTAGCCAAGGGAGTAGTCTTTCTCAGAACCATTTTGTTGGCTCACCAGTCTGGAAAGGCGATTAGATTTCATCCTCCTTTGGGGTACTCTGACCAGCTTTACATTGTTTGCTTTGACCTTGGGCTCCTATCAATGCGAGACAAAAATTTGACGCAGCCCTGACATGTAATCACTGTCAGACTTTGTGCTTTTTCTCAGTCAAGTTTTTTTTTTATTTCGCTTTCTTTGGCTATGTTTTTTTTGGGTTCACTCTTTAAAGTTTAAAATTCAGTAAATGTTCATCCAAGTCACACTATGGACAGTTTCATGGACTGTTTTCTTTTTGCAAGAAAAAGTCTTCAACATTTGTTATGGTGATTGTTTGTTTGTTTACAGGTAACAGGTGCCTTGTCCCAGGTGATACAAGTGGCAACACAGGCTGAGACCAACATTGTATCTGCTGAAAGAATTTTAGAATATTCAGAAATTGAAACTGAGGTACAAGTATAAAATAGTTCATCTTTGGTTGCAAGAGTCTCAGTGGGCGAACGGCAGCCATTTCGACTGGCGTACCAAAGGTCCTGGGTTCGAATCCTGGTGAAGGCTAGGATTCGTTTGCGGGCATGGAGGTTGTCCCTGAGTCTATCCAGCTCTGACTGGGAACCTGACTTGAGTTGGGGTAAAGTAAAGGGGGCTGGGCAGTGTGCTGGCCACACAGTACCCTAGTATACCATAGCCACAGAAACTGGGGAATGCTGCTTGACCGACCCTATGATCAATTTGATCAGACAGGATACTTTACTCTTCTATATCTTTGATTCTCTTTTTTAAATCTAAGATTTATCTTTGATAATCCTGTAGAGCAGGGGTCTCCAAACTTTTCAGCCTGAGGGTCGCATTAACTATCACACAGCAGTTTGGGGGGGCCGACTACATAGTTAAAGTCCAAATTAAAAAGAAGCAAAACATGGATGTTGTTTTTAATTATTTATTTCATATTATTTTATTTAATTACTATGTAATAACACATTTTGTAGAAAAGGGTATCCACGGGACGGATAAGAGGGTCTTCAGGTACGCATCCGTCCCGCAGGCCATAGTTTGGAGACCCCTGATTTAGAGCAACCCATTCCTTTGTTTTTCAGGCTGCTTGGAAAAACCCAAAACTTAAACTCCCTGAGCCATGGCCAGAAGAAGGAGAGATTGCATTGGATGACCTGCAGATTAGGTACAGAGAGGGCTTAGAACTTGTACTGAGAGGCATTACTTGTAAGATCAAGGGAGGTGAGAAGGTGAGTCAGTCTACTTAAACTCTTTGTCTCTGGAATTATTTCCCCTGTTCTGATGGAACCATCTCTTTTTTTTTTATATTTGTTATTACTATTGCTATCTTCAAACCTTAATAACTTGTTTGGTTTTAACCAGTCGATGTCGTGGGAAATGAAAGTTCTGTGCATAGAATATGAACTCGTGTGTAACTTTTATTATTACAAGCTAAATTGCCCAGGGGGGAAAATGAAACAGGCCAGTAAAAGCTACAAATACAAATTGTATAAACTACTATGAACAGAAAGCTATAAAACTAATAATTTAAAAAATGAATATTTTTTACTGATGACTTTTAGGAAAGTAATTTAAAATAAATATTGTAATCGGGTAAATAATAGGCAAGTCTTTTTATTGAATGAAAATCTAAATTGCCAGGTGTTGCTAGTAAATTTACAATCTTTTTTTTAAAAGTAATAAAATAAAAAAGGTTTAGACTAACTGGAGAATCGAACCTGGGTCGCCCGCATGGCAGTCCTATATATTATCCACTTAGCTAGCAAAGACACATGTTTGACGTGAAATCCCAAAAGTAAAATATTAGACAATAAGGTTATGTGTCTTTATATTAACTAATATGATTGGTTGAACACACACACACAGCTTTTTATATATATGGCTAAATAGTCATTTTCAAAGCGATAACTTTTGTGGGTTAATAATTGAAGAGAATATAAGAGAGAAACTGACTTGATTGAAAGGGGGGGGGGGGAATCAATAATATTTGATTTGGCAGTTGATTACTGTACTCCCATGTTTGTCTGTAATAAGTATAGATATATCTATATGATACTAAGAAGGTCTCTATTCTCACGGATGAAAATTTTTTGTTGTATTTAAAAACTCAAATACTTTACTCTTTGCCCATTCTGTCCTCTTGTGTTGCAAAGTAGATGAAATTGTTAGTAGTGTGACACCGGATGCACAGTTAAACTACTATATTGATATCATCCCCATTGAAAAAAAAATACTAAGCCACTCTAATTTCAGTTGGTCTATATTGGGTTAGGTTGAAATATTTCAAGAGCTTAATAGAAAAAATAGGAAAGCAGTCTTTTTTTGTTTGTTTTTTTAAAAAGGAATTTTTTTTTAAAAATAATAGAGTACCGTTAAAGGATTCTAATTTTCTGACTCTTGACTTTGTGCAGGTTGGAATTGTGGGAAGGACAGGTGCTGGTAAATCGTCACTCTCAGTGGCACTGTTCCGGCTGGTGGAGGCTGCGTCTGGGAAAATCTCCATCGACAGCCAGAACATTGTGAACCTGGGTCTCCATGACCTCCGCAAGAACATAACAATTCTACCCCAGGTAGATATGACTACGTTTCTTATGTCTGTGCATTAAGGTCAATGGTAATATTGAAACTATTACAGTGGAATTAAAAACAGATATGGGTCATAACTAGGGCACACAGTTTACTATAAAGAGAAATGACTCTTTCCGCTACATGCTTCTTCAAATCTCCTTAGGGTTTTCCTCATGATAGAAAATATTTGTTTGCTCAAAAAGATGTTTATAGTTGTTTTTTTTATAATCGTATATATGTTACAGAGGCTACTTTTATACACAGAAGATTATTGCATTTTCCACTTATCCGTAATTTGACTCTAGTGAGATTTATTCACTTTTGGCAGTTAGATTTTATTCTCTGGCCTGTCGCTATACCTTGCAAAAACTTAAAATTCCGCATATTGGCATGATCTTTCTCAGGCTGGGTTAATTCATGTGCCTTAGTCATAACTTGTTTGAGCACATTAAGTCCCTACAATAAGTAACATGTAGTAAAAGAAAAATAATAGAAACTAAGAGAACCTGATTAACATGCTGTCACAGCAAATGTATGGGTATTTAACTCTAGATCCAGATTTATTTTTTAGACATTCTCCTGTGAGCAATTATTTTTGTGTTTTTTTGTTTTTATTAGAGTTTATATGTATGTGCACAATTAAGATTACTTTTGTTTATTCAAAATAAACAAATTCATTAGCGTACATGATATAATTTATAAACAAAAATTCTGAGAATTTAAGAATATTTGTGTTTAAGTTTTGTTCTGACCTGTCAAACAGTCCTGGCGTGTTATAACCAACAAACAGACATGTATATATAGTATCTATGCAAAATAATGGAAATTGAAAGATAAAAAAAATTCTCTCAACCAGGGGGTCGGCAACCTATGGCACGTGGAGCGATTTTCAATGGCATGCGGAAGACTCTGATAAAAGCAATTCAAGTCTCAAGAAACTGAGTACTAGAGGAGTATCACTTTTAGGCTGTTGGCACGCTGAAGGAATTAGAAATTACAATAAGAAGGAATTGTCAAAAGGTCGCCGACCCCAGCTCTAAACCTTGTAGATAAGTAAGTTTCTATAAATGTTTTCTTTTTACCTTCAGGATCCTGTGATATTCTCTGGCACGCTGAGAATGAACCTTGACCCCGCTGAGATGTACACTGAGGACCAGATCTGGGAGGCACTGGAACACGCCCACCTGAAGGACTTTGTGTCGAACCTCCCGTCACAACTAGACTATGAGTGTGGAGAAGGAGGACAAAACCTGAGGTATATTTTTACTCTAGATAAATCTACAGTACAGACTATCTTATCTTATTTGTAACAGAAAACTCCTTCTATACAGAAGATTATTGTGTCCTACGCTAATGCGTGGTAAGAGTCTAGTCTTTCATTTTGATTAGTGTATTAGTAATAGTTTTAATCTTCTAGAGCGCACTGAGCATGATAAAATAGCATGGATATAAACTATATAAATAACCATTATTATTATTATTAAATGATGTTAAGTTATTAATTTTCCTGTTTTGTTCAGGCAACCCATTACATGCACGGATGCCTTTTTCTCTTGCGTATGGAATGCTGGTCCATGGGTCTAGTGAAGGATACTAGTTTGCTTCTCTAATGTAAGAGAGGGATTGATGTGTATATCACAATACCCGGCAGCCTTTACATTTTGTTCTATACCGCTGACCGCTCACACCCTTCAGACCTTTAATAAATTTTATGCTTTTTTTAAAACTTATATTTGGACCAAAGACCTCCAGGGTGGAAATGCAATGCACTGCTGTTAGACCACAGTTTCCAATTACTTCTTCAAGAATATGGAATACGAAAGTTTTGTAATGTTAAAATCTAAACCCTTTAATTAAAAATTTGTTTTCCAGTTTTGTTGTTTTTAAAAACATTGGTGCTATAAAAGAGTTTGAATGAAATGTGTGACGCTTTTTTTTTTACATCGACCACAGCATGGGGCAACGTCAGCTGGTTTGTCTTGCCCGTTGCCTGCTGCGGAAGTCTAAGATTTTAGTCCTGGATGAGGCTACCGCTGCTGTGGATATGGAAACGGATGACCTGATCCAGAAGACCATCCGCACAGAGTTCAAGTCCAGCACAGTTCTGACCATAGCGCACAGGCTGAACACAATCATGGACTACGACAGGTGAGTTTTAAACAAGGTCAGCTACAACACAGTATGCTGCATGCTGAAAAAGAAGGAATAAATCATACCTGGGTACCTGCGATTTTTCATAGGCATATTCTTACTGGCTCTAAAGCGCAGTTTTAGAACCTTGACCTATTTTGATGTATAACTTACATTTAGAGCCCATCAAGTTAGTTTGCATGACTATATATCTGCTTCTTATATTAAATTTAACAAAAATAAATAGTAAAGCATTAAAGTTCTTATGAAAAGAATTTCTATACCCAGTGTTAAAATAACACAACCTTAGACAGGTTATGAACCTTCTACTGTTATTTCTTATAACTTACTGTTATCTCTTCTAACTTCCTGTTATCTCTTATAACTTACTTTTATTTCTTATAACTTACTTTTATTTCTTATAACTTACATTTTTTATAACTTATTTTTATTTGTTATAACTTACTTTTATTTCTTATAACTTAATTTTATTTCTTATAACTTACTTTTATTTCTTATAACTTACTTTTATTTCTTATAACTTAATTTTATTTCTTATAACTTACATTTTTTATAACTTATTTTATTTGTTATAACTTACTTTTATTTCTTATAACTTACTTTTATTTCTTATAACTTACATTTTTTATAACTTATTTTTTATTTGTTATAACTTTCATTTATTTCTTATAACTTAATTTTATTTCTTATAACTTACTTTTATTTCTTATAACTTACTTTTTTTTTTATAACTTACTTTTATTTCTCAAAACTTACTTTTATTTCTCAAAACTTACTTTAATTTCTTCCAACCTGCCAGGGTTATTGTGATGGATAAAGGGAAGATAAAAGAGATAGACTCGCCGCAAGCTTTGCTCAATGACCCGCAGTCGACTTTTTACTCCATGGCCAAAGATGCCAACCTCGTGTAAGGCTACCCGCAGAGAACATTAAGCCGCAGTAAGGTGCTGCTTAATTCCCATTGTTACTGCTGAATGCTTATGGAAAGAAATACAGCTTGTGGTAGATGATGAAGTTGAAGTACAAATTTGCTGTAAAATTTATGTTGTAGGTTTTCCTTGTATTATTTTTTGTTACCTGTAATATAATGTGATGTTTGAACGATGTTTTAGTAGAAACTATTGAGACTTGTCCAATAAAAAAAAATGTAATCCATGCCGAGCGGCAGCGTGTTCCGATGGCGTACCATAGGTCCTGGACTTGAATCCTGGCTAGGGGTTTTTTAAGGAGTCCCTGAGTCTACCCAGCTCTGATAGGTACCTAACTTGACCTGTGGCCACACAGAAACTGGTGAACGTTGCTTCACCAGCCTGATGGGTACCTAACTTGACCTGTGGCCACACAGAAACTGGTGAACGTTGCTTCACCAGCCTGATGGGTACCTAACTTGACCTGTGGCCACACAGAAACTGGTGAACGTTGCTTCACCAGCCTGATGGGTACCTAACTTGACCTGTGGCCACACAGAAACTGGTGAACGTTGCTTCACCAGCCTGATGGGTACCTAACTTGACCTGTGGCCACACAGAAACTGGTGAACGTTGCTTCACCAGCCTGATGGGTACCTAACTTGACCTGTGGCCACACAGAAACTGGTGAACGTTGCTTCAGCAGCCTGATGGGTACCTAAGTTGACCTGTGGCCACACAGAAACTGGTGAACGTTGCTTCAGCAGCCTGATGGGTACCTAACTTGACCTGTGGCCACACAGAAACTGGTGAACGTTGCTTCACCAGCCTGATGGGTACCTAACTTGACCTGTGGCCACACAGAAACTGGTGAACGTTGCTTCAGCAGCCTGATGGGTACCTAAGTTGACCTGTGGCCACACAGAAACTGGTGAACGTTGCTTCAGCAGCCTGATGGGTACCTAAGTTGACCTGTGGCCACACAGAAACTGGTGAACGTTGCTTCAGCAGCCTGATGGGTACCTAACTTGACCTGTGGCCACACAGAAACTGGTGAACGTTGCTTCACCAGCCTGATGGGTACCTAAGTTGACCTGTGGCCACACAGAAACTGGTGAACGTTGCTTCAGCAGCCTGATGGGTACCTAACTTGACCTGTGGCCACACAGAAACTGGTGAACGTTGCTTCACCAGCCTGATGGGTACCTAACTTGACCTGTGGCCACACAGAAACTGGTGAACGTTGCTTCACCAGCCTGATGGGTACCTAACTTGACCTGTGGCCACACAGAAACTGGTGAACGTTGCTTCACCAGCCTGATGGGTACCTAACTTGACCTGTGGCCACACAGAAACTGGTGAACGTTGCTTCACCAGCCTGATGGGTACCTAACTTGACCTGTGGCCACACAGAAACTGGTGAACGTTGCTTCACCAGCCTGATGGGTACCTAACTTGACCTGTGGCCACACAGAAACTGGTGAACGTTGCTTCAGCAGCCTGATGGGTACCTAAGTTGACCTGTGGCCACACAGAAACTGGTGAACGTTGCTTCAGCAGCCTGATGGGTACCTAACTTGACCTGTGGCCACACAGAAACTGGTGAACGTTGCTTCACCAGCCTGATGGGTACCTAACTTGACCTGTGGCCACACAGAAACTGGTGAACGTTGCTTCAGCAGCCTGATGGGTACCTAAGTTGACCTGTGGCCACACAGAAACTGGTGAACGTTGCTTCAGCAGCCTGATGGGTACCTAAGTTGACCTGTGGCCACACAGAAACTGGTGAACGTTGCTTCAGCAGCCTGATGGGTACCTAACTTGACCTGTGGCCACACAGAAACTGGTGAACGTTGCTTCACCAGCCTGATGGGTACCTAAGTTGACCTGTGGCCACACAGAAACTGGTGAACGTTGCTTCAGCAGCCTGATGGGTACCTAACTTGACCTGTGGCCACACAGAAACTGGTGAACGTTGCTTCACCAGCCTGATGGGTACCTAACTTGACCTGTGGCCACACAGAAACTGGTGAACGTTGCTTCACCAGCCTGATGGGTACCTAACTTGACCTGTGGCCAGACAGAAACTGGTGAACGTTGCTTCACCAGCCTGATGGGTACCTAACTTGACCTGTGGCCACACAGAAACTGGTGAACGTTGCTTCACCAGCCTGATGGGTACCTAACTTGACCTGTGGCCAGACAGAAACTGGTGAACGTTGCTTCACCAGCCTGATGGGTACCTAACTTGACCTGTGGCCAGACAGAAACTGGTGAACGTTGCTTCACCAGCCTGATGGGTACCTAACTTGACCTGTGGCCAGACAGAAACTGGTGAACGTTGCTTCACCAGCCTGATGGGTACCTAACTTGACCTGTGGCGACACAGAAACTGGTGAACGTTGCTTCACCAGCCTGATGGGTACCTAACTTGACCTGTGGCCACACAGAAACTGGTAAACGTTGCTTCACCAGCCTGATGGGTACCTAACTTGACCTGTGGCCACACAGAAACTGGTGAACGTTGCTTCACCAGCCTGATGGGTACCTAACTTGACCTGTGGCCACACAGAAACTGGTGAACGTTGCTTCACCAGCCTGATGGGTACCTAACTTGACCTGTGGCCACACAGAAACTGGTGAACGTTGCTTCACCAGCCTGATGGGTACCTAACTTGACCTGTGGCCACACAGAAACTGGTGAACGTTGCTTCACCAGCCTGATGGGTACCTAACTTGACCTGTGGCCACACAGAAACTGGTGAACGTTGCTTCACCAGCCTGATGGGTACCTAACTTGACCTGTGGCCACACAGAAACTGGTGAACGTTGCTTCAGCAGCCTGATGGGTACCTAAGTTGACCTGTGGCCACACAGAAACTGGTGAACGTTGCTTCAGCAGCCTGATGGGTACCTAAGTTGACCTGTGGCCACACAGAAACTGGTGAACGTTGCTTCAGCAGCCTGATGGGTACCTAAGTTGACCTGTGGCCACACAGAAACTGGTGAACGTTGCTTCAGCAGCCTGATGGGTACCTAACTTGACCTGTGGCCACACAGAAACTGGTGAACGTTGCTTCACCAGCCTGATGGGTACCTAAGTTGACCTGTGGCCACACAGAAACTGGTGAACGTTGCTTCAGCAGCCTGATGGGTACCTAACTTGACCTGTGGCCACACAGAAACTGGTGAACGTTGCTTCACCAGCCTGATGGGTACCTAACTTGACCTGTGGCCACACAGAAACTGGTGAACGTTGCTTCACCAGCCTGATGGGTACCTAACTTGACCTGTGGCCAGACAGAAACTGGTGAACGTTGCTTCACCAGCCTGATGGGTACCTAACTTGACCTGTGGCCACACAGAAACTGGTGAACGTTGCTTCACCAGCCTGATGGGTACCTAACTTGACCTGTGGCCAGACAGAAACTGGTGAACGTTGCTTCACCAGCCTGATGGGTACCTAACTTGACCTGTGGCCAGACAGAAACTGGTGAACGTTGCTTCACCAGCCTGATGGGTACCTAACTTGACCTGTGGCCAGACAGAAACTGGTGAACGTTGCTTCACCAGCCTGATGGGTACCTAACTTGACCTGTGGCGACACAGAAACTGGTGAACGTTGCTTCACCAGCCTGATGGGTACCTAACTTGACCTGTGGCCACACAGAAACTGGTAAACGTTGCTTCACCAGCCTGATGGGTACCTAACTTGACCTGTGGCCACACAGAAACTGGTGAACGTTGCTTCACCAGCCTGATGGGTACCTAACTTGACCTGTGGCCACACAGAAACTGGTGAACGTTGCTTCACCAGCCTGATGGGTACCTAACTTGACCTGTGGCCACACAGAAACTGGTGAACGTTGCTTCACCAGCCTGATGGGTACCTAACTTGACCTGTGGCCACACAGAAACTGGTGAACGTTGCTTCACCAGCCTGATGGGTACCTAACTTGACCTGTGGCCACACAGAAACTGGTGAACGTTGCTTCACCAGCCTGATGGGTACCTAACTTGACCTGTGGCCACACAGAAACTGGTGAACGTTGCTTCAGCAGCCTGATGGGTACCTAAGTTGACCTGTGGCCACACAGAAACTGGTGAACGTTGCTTCAGCAGCCTGATGGGTACCTAACTTGACCTGTGGCCACACAGAAACTGGTGAACGTTGCTTCAGCAGCCTGATGGGTACCTAACTTGACCTGTGGCCACACAGAAACTGGTGAACGTTGCTTCAGCAGCCTGATGGGTACCTAACTTGACCTGTGGCCACACAGAAACTGGTGAACGTTGCTTCAGCAGCCTGATGGGTACCTAACTTGACCTGTGGCCACACAGAAACTGGTGAACGTTGCTTCAGCAGCCTGATGGGTACCTAAGTTGACCTGTGGCCACACAGAAACTGGTGAACGTTGCTTCAGCAGCCTGATGGGTACCTAAGTTGACCTGTGGCCACAGAAACTGGTGAACGTTGCTTCACCAGCCTGATGGGTACCTAAGTTGACCTGTGGCCACACAGAAACTGGTGAACGTTGCTTCACCAGCCTGATGGGTACCTAACTTGACCTGTGGCCACACAGAAACTGGTGAACGTTGCTTCACCAGCCTGATGGGTACCTAACTTGACCTGTGGCCACACAGAAACTGGTGAACGTTGCTTCACCAGCCTGATGGGTACCTAACTTGACCTGTGGCCACACAGAAACTGGTGAACGTTGCTTCACCAGCCTGATGGGTACCTAACTTGACCTGTGGCCACACAGAAACTGGTGAACGTTGCTTCACCAGCCTGATGGGTACCTAACTTGACCTGTGGCCACACAGAAACTGGTGAACGTTGCTTCAGCAGCCTGATGGGTACCTAACTTGACCTGTGGCCACACAGAAACTGGTGAACGTTGCTTCACCAGCCTGATGGGTACCTAACTTGACCTGTGGCCACACAGAAACTGGTGAACGTTGCTTCACCAGCCTGATGGGTACCTAACTTGACCTGTGGCCACACAGAAACTGGTGAACGTTGCTTCACCAGCCTGATGGGTACCTAACTTGACCTGTGGCCACACAGAAACTGGTGTACGTTGCTTCACCAGCCTGATGGGTACCTAACTTGACCTGTGGCCACACAGAAACTGGTGAACGTTGCTTCACCAGCCTGATGGGTACCTAACTTGACCTGTGGCCACACAGAAACTGGTGAACGTTGCTTCACCAGCCTGATGGGTACCTAACTTGACCTGTGGCCACACAGAAACTGGTGAACGTTGCTTCAGCAGCCTGATGGGTACCTAAGTTGACCTGTGGCCACACAGAAACTGGTGAACGTTGCTTCACCAGCCTGATGGGTACCTAACTTGACCTGTGGCCACACAGAAACTGGTGAACGTTGCTTCACCAGCCTGATGGATCCAGTTGGTCTGATACTTTGTTTTGCTTCTAAATCAATTTCAGATTCTCAACATGATCCCCTCAGTTGCCTATAGGGAAATGTTTGTGTTTTTCCACTTTCCACCTTGAGTCAAAAGTTGTCAATTTCAGCAACTTTAACATAACGCATGACTCTTTCCCCCTCCCCCCCCCCCCCCCCCCGCAATTATCCGAGTTACATTACTGGAACATTTTATAATATTCAAGTTATGAACTTGTGGAAAATAAAAAAGCAGAAAGCTTGTGTTGTGTTCTTGTTTAACACATGGCTTACACGCCATTAGCCTAGTGTGAGGTCACTCATTGCCTGAATGTTTAGTTTGATGACAGTTTTATTGATGTGTGCATTATGGAGTCTGCTGTGAGTGAATGTGTTAATTAAAGCCTATTTCATTGTACACAAAACAGCTGCAGATTTTTGTTTATAATCATTAAATTGAAAGACATTGACAAATCTCCTTTAGATAGAAATAAATAAATTAATTATTCAGCGTAAAATTTAAAATAACACACAAACGAAATAAGAATTGAATTCTATTATTGCTGATGACAAGTTCAATATGTCATGTAATTGTTGTTTGAATTTGATGTTCAGTTCTAAGATTTTGACATCAATTTCAACAAATGTTTGTGTGATTGCTAGTGAATACAAAGTTTGATTGACATTATAATGGTTGATTCTTTTTTTTTTTGGAAATAAACATAATAATAACATCAACAATAATTAATTGGATGTTACAATTTTTTTTAATTTCTCTTCATGTTTAAAGTTACTTGCTTTAAATGAACTTAAAGATGCATCAATATACGTCTCATTATTAGTTTCAATTCATCAACAACGAAATAAATTATTTTTTAATTAGTCTATATAGTGATCCTATTTAGGCGGGGAAAGGGGAGGGAATTCTGTTATCTTATCTTAAAAGGTACAGACGTTGCTGCAACAAAGATTAATTAATTGCGCCCTAAGCCTAAGCTTATCATGGTTAAACTATGCAAAATATGAAAGAGCAATATCAGCTTCCATGTGAAAATAAAATTATACTCATCACTGGTACTTTCCGTATTCTTATATGGCTGCGAAAGTTGGATGCTAAATGCAGAGGCTGAGCAAAGAATTCAGGCATTTGAGAACAAATGCTACAGAAAGTTATTAAAAATACGCTAACAAGAAAGAAAAACAGATGAATATGTCTTGCTCCAGGTCCATAATCTGGTGGAAAACGGGAGGCACTCCTTTCAACTGTAAAAAGCTGAAATGGTTTGGTCATACTGTAAGGTATGACTCCTTTACCAAAACCAGCCTACAAGGTACAGTGGAAGGAGCACGCAGAAAAGGCCGTCAGAAAAAGAAATGGTTGGACAACCTGAAAGAACTATACCTCTTCATACACTTCTGCAAACGGCTTCTGACCGGGACGAATGGAGAAAACTGGTTCCACGCACCGTCATAGCACCCTCCCCCCTCCCTCCCACAAGACGAAAGTCACGGGTCTGATGATGATGAAGCTTATCCGGAATCTAGTCTTGCATTCTGATTGTAGGCTATATTAAACTTTCCTATAAAACAATTGTCCAGTATACAATCTTTCAATCTCATGAATGCACGTGAGATAAATATACTTTTTGTATAAACGAAATCACAGAACAATATTTCTTTGTATTGTTTTGAAAAAAAAAAAGCAAGTTAAGATCATGGTCTGATTTTGCTGATATAGAACCAGTTTTCTACCTTGATATGAAATTCATGACCGTTTCAGCTTCTGAATATTTTGTGTGGTGCCTTTGAAGGTAAAATCTAAGCAGTGATGCGCAAAGTAAAGAATCTCCTGAGTGACCGCCCATGTGTACCATGGGGTTGACGTAAGCTAAAACGTTTATAACTTAATATAACTCAATACAATTGGAATCACAATAAATTCTTTATAAATGTCTTCTAGCAAAATATCTCGTTATTTAATATTAAACAATACCAACAATATTGAATCATATCTTTATGTTAATTAAATGGATGTGCATCCTGTAAATGCGCAGTAGATGCAATCAATTTTTGCAGAATTTTCCAGAACGAATAGTCTACTTGCTCCTCAAAGAATCGTGGATGGTGAAATACAAACTGCACTACAAAACAGTTGGCTAAGGCACAGGGTATTCTTGTAACTTTTGATAGTTGATAAGTACCGGTACGTTACGAATTCTTTTTTTCTCTATTAATCTGGGAAAAGTGAAAAAAAGTGGAGCATTTTTCTTAAAAGCTCGCTCCCCCTAGCGTGAAAACCTGGCTACGCAACTGTCGAAAACCTGTGAGTGGGTCGTTGGTTGGCTGTTCACTTTCGATGCCAGTTGTCACGCTCTTGTGTCGCCGTTTTAGGAGTGAATGAAGGACAGGCCGGCCGACTCTTTTATCTATCGTTAATGCTACACAACATCTTTTATAAGGCATACGTACAGTCAGTGGCATAGCTAGAGTAAACGTCACCCGGGGCGGTCCATTCAAATGTCACCCCAGTGACCCCACACGACCTATGCAGAATGGTTAGGTGTAGCTAAATTTTCATACATACTCTACCTCTAGGCCCTAGGCTCTACTTTACTCTACTGACCGGTACGTTACTGCTTACATGTATGATCCAAGACAAAATCCGAATCCAATACCACAAAACAAATCGTTCAAATCCAAAGATTTTTAAAATGCAACTGTTCACTTTCAGAACATCTAAATGCAAAACACGGCAATGCACAGACCAAAAGAATGTCCTTCGACACTATAGTCCTAGAAGGAATGTCTTCTTGTTTTCATTGTGGCAAACAGGTCAATGACATTGTCAAAATCTATTTGTCTTGTAAGCTCGTGTTCAATGGACAGAACAGCCAGATCAATTTATCTCGACTGGCTCATGGTTGACCGGAGGTAATTTTTTATGTTTCATTTTGGAGAAACTTCTTTCACACGATGCCACAGAAACACTTATTGTCAGTAAGAATCTTAGAGTCAGCGTAAGATATGGCAACGATTCAACAAAGTCCCACTTGATGATAAACCGAAGGAATTGCAGTAAGTCCAGTGCTTGGCTTCCTCCAAGTTTATTTCGGCTGCTTGTTGTAGGTGTTGCCTCATCATACACGGCTGTGAGCTTCGTAACAGACAACTGTATTTCTTCGTCGTTGGCACAAATAATATGGTCTGGCTGAAAGGCAGAAAAAGTCAGCAAAATGTAATTCACTGCCTTTCCTCTCGTATTTAACTCCATATGAAAACGGTCCAGACACTCTAACATTGCTCTCTTGGTCTCCTGCTGCGATGACAATCCAGCATCTCTTATCCCCTCTCCTGGTAATCTTCTGTTTCTTATGATTCTCTTCTCTGTAGGGATATCAAATTCTTCACATTTCGCAAGTGCCTGCCGGACTGCATTGTCTACAACCTTCGAACGCTGCTCTTCCAAAAAGACCTTGAGAGCCCTTAGTTTGGTTACAACCATGTCCACAGTAATGCTTTGTGTTAGCATGTGCTTCTGTGCTAAGTCGACTTCTTGTAAAACGTCACCCCAGAAAAACCAGAACGAAATGAAAGAAAAGTCGCATATAGCTGGCAACAGATTGTGCGCATTGCCTCTTGTCTCGACGCTTTCTTCGACATCACACAGAGCTTCAATCGCTTCCACAAACTGGTTAAACTTCTGTATCACTGGCTTCACTGCATCAGCATATGCACTCCAGCGAGTTGTAGACAGTCTCTTCACTGTTAGACCTGTGTATTTCACTAGTAGGCCTACATCCCAGCGATAGCAAAAAAAGTGTACAGCGCCTCAAGACTTCCAAAAAAACGTTACACAAGACGGATTGTTAGCAAACGAATGTTTGCCACAAAGGTTAAAAAAATGATTGGAACAAGGTACACAAATTGCCTTCGGATTAATGTCTTTGATCTTTTGTTGCACACCACCGTGGGTTCCAGCCATGCTTGCTGCATTATCGTACCCTTGAACGCGACATAACTGAAAATTTTGTTGGAGGTGACATAGTGTCACCTTCCATATGCTGTCACCCGGGGCGGTCAGCCCCCCCCCCTGCCCCCCCCCTTAGCTACGCCACTGCGTACAGTAGCATATTGAAATCTACATATTATTATTATTTCTGAGATCCACCATCTAAAAACTCGTTCTAAGACAACAACTAGATCTAGTCTATATATGTGTATAAAACATTTAGAAAAGAGCTGATTGTGAGCTGTAGGGGCACGGTGCGCGTTCGGCTAATGTACCGATCCTGGGCTCGAATCCCGGGAAAGGCTATAGGTTTGTTCCCGGGTCTGGGGGGTATAGCTTTTCCCTAAGTCTACCCAGCTCTATTGGATACCTGGCCTTAGTTGGGGTAAAGTAAAGGCGCTAGGCGTTGTGCTGGTCACACAATCCCCTAGTATGCCGTGGCCACAGAAACTAGCGAACACTGCTTCACCGGCCATATAATGATACATGGATTAATTTGGTCAAACTGGATTACTTAACTAAATTATTAGGTTATATCTTAAATGAAGACTAAATATAGACATATACTAGAAACGCTCCTATACAGAGTATTATATTGCCAAATACGCATATATATATCCGTGGTTTGAGCCTATATATATGGCCTACTATTAAGCATATATAGACTATTGCATTTCGATTGCAGTTTTCAATGAATACAGTCAATTTTAAGTTGTCGATTTTCCTGTTTTGTTCGGGCAACCCATTCGGGAAGAAAGATAACTTTTATGCATTATTGTTCGTGCATATGGAATAAGACAATTGTCATTATCCCTAGCAGGCCAGTTAAATGTTTATCTGAGCATAATTGAAATAGATAATAATGGTGTTGTATTTCAAAGTTTATGACTCGAATGCTTTATGTATTATTACTACAGTTTTTGCCCTTTGCCCTTCTTGCCTCTATAGCGTTTCTACGTTTAATCATTTAACTAGCCTAGTAGGCCTATATTGTACGTTATTACAATTAATATGTCATTTGTGATTATTCATTAGAGTTCACTAGAGCATGGGTCGGCAACCTTTTGCTAAAAGTGTGCCAAACTGGGCATGGGCGCCCGCAGGGGGGGGGGGGGGGGGGGGGCAAGGGGGGGCACTTGCCCCCCCCCCTGGAAAAGTGCCTCCCCCCCCCCCCGATTGATAGATAAAAAAAATAATTTTGGACTAAAATAGACAAAAAAATTAATAATTAAAACATTTATAATTAATTGTAACAACTGTGACTCCTTCCATTGTCATATCGATCTCATTATCTTTGGGGATTAATCAGGTATACCACATTGATAATTTTGATAGTGAAGCCTTGAGTTAGTTTGATTTTCGGAAAACGCTAGAATACAAAAGCCCATGGCTTTAGGTATTCTACTATTAATCTCCCCATCTAGGAGAACACTTCTTAAGATTTTGGCTTTGAGCCTGTTTAGATTGAAGAGCTTTCCAGATCTGCTTGTGTGAAGGTAGACACCCTCGTTGCAGTCTCCATAAGCATAGTGCAGTAGACACGAGAAGAATATTACAAACAAGGTGGGTGCAAGTACGCAGTCTTGATTAACACCGCTGCGGACTTCAAAGGGCTCTGATTAAACTTCACTGTGCACCTGGTTTTCTAAAAAAAAAAACAGGCAATGAAAGAGAGCAGTTTTGGAGGGAATCCTATTTTTGCCAGGAGTTTTAGAAGTCCACTTCTGCTGACCATATCAAATGCTTTAGTGAGATCGAAAGCAATGTATAATGGCTTATTCATCTCGCGGAACCTCTCTTGTAGCAGTCGAATGGAGGAGATTATGTCTATAGTGGATAAGTCGCTTCTGAAACCGCACTGAGACTCTGGATAGACTCTAGATGACAGCACCTGCAGCCTTGATAGTGCCTCTTGCAAAGATCTTACCAACTATGCTCAAGAGGGAGATTCCTCTGTCTTTTTGCAGTCCCCTTTGTTCTTATATAATGTAACAAAATCTGCTAAATGGCTGTGTGACGCGTCTGGGTAAATATGGTGTGCGGCAGGCTGGTCCTATTGTTGGTTCACCGGACTGTCAACACTGCAAACCGTTCACTTTCGCCCTAACACATTAATATTAATGATATTTTGATCTCAGTTTTACCGAGATGTCCTTTAATTAATCCGTTTTAATTTTTTTAAATTAATGTCCAACCTATCGTTAAATGGTATAGATAAGTAGTAATCATACAAACTAAGTAGTTATCGTAATGCTTACAAATATACATATAAAGTTCTTTAGTCATTTAATATTTATATTATAATACTTTTTACAGTTTGATTATTTTAAAGTTATAAATGTAAGCCATTAATTCTTTTTTATAAAAGAAAAAAATACAGAAATATTAGCTCAAATGAATCGAAATAATTATCTCCCTTTAATTAACAAATGTTTCTACGTTTGATTCAATAGTGATGCCGAACAAGTTCTGTTTTGTGATATAACAAATTTTACTGATTATTATTATTTCTTTATATACATTCAACATTGTGGTATTTATAACAAGATTTAATTATTAGAGGATTAAAATAATTTACGTTAAACAGTTGTAAATAAACATTTCCTGCATTAATTGTTTTGTCCATTTAAGGAGTTTATATTTAAAACATTAATAATTACAGAAATTACATGATATAGTGCTATTAAATAAGACTCTTATATTTCTAAATTAATAATACACATAAATTTGTTTTAGAATTAATGATAAGCCTATATATGTTTAATTAAAATTAAGTTGGGGGGCGGTGAGCGGTAAGATTTTAAAAGGGTGCGGTGAGCCGAAAAAGGTTGAAAACCTATGGCTTAGATCTACAAAGTCAGATGAACGTCTGTCAAGATTGTGCATGTTGTTAGTACACAGAGACAAAGTGAACAGCAACAAAAAAGAGTTTATGGACAAAATTGTAGATATGTTTGGTAGCGATAACAGACGACTCCAGTTCTTGTTTGAATAATACATTTTATTTTAAATTTACGTTGTAATATTGTTTGTTTAAAGTAAGTTTTTTTGTATGGTTTACGTCTATTATATACTTATATTGTGCTAATAAAAAATGTGTTGCTACAGTATGCCCTTCATTACTACAGTGTACTACAATTACTTGGTAATGGTAATGGTAATGGTAATTTATATAGCGCTTCTATCCATGCTATATTAGCATGCTCAGTGCGCTCTAGAAGACTATTAATCTGTGAGAGGTTTCACTGCTGCCGGTTAAGCGCATGTGATGACAACTCAATATTAACTTCATCTAGTCCCAAAACTCCTGTAGGGCGACAGGGATCTGCCGGTGGCGGGGCTCGAACCCGCGACGTGTCAAGTGGTTTTTTGGTTGACAGTCTGGTGAGCTAACCGCTAGGCCAGCCGGCTTCACTGTTCAGTGTTCTGTCCGTTCGTTCACCATACAAATGCGCTCAGTAAATTAAAACTACATTAAAACATTACTAAAAATATTTTGCCCCCCCCCCCTAGAAAATTTTCTGCGGGCGCCCATGAAACTGGGATTCCTAAATCAATCTGCATACCGAGGTTCAAACGGGACATTGATGCGAAAACAAGACTCATTATGTCTACTAGCCTCTCCTGTTCAAGCCTACCTCACCTACCCGCCGGTGAACCCTGTTCTACCCAGCAATCCAGCCAGAGGTTGGGTGTAAACCCCAGCGGATGGCTGGATGGCAGACAACGAGGTTAAGGCGAAGTCACACACTCCCTGCCAGAGGGGAGCAGCTCCCAACGAAGTCGGAGATATGTCGACTGTTCCAACTGGGGAACAGTGTGGGAGCATCAGAAAATGGACATTCACGCAACCCTAAAGCTTTTCAATGAAATATGGGGCAGACCAGAGTATCGTCATAGTGTCGCCCCCGTGGACCAAGGCCAGGCACGATTGGAGTGGCACCATAGGCTACCCCTGGCTTTGAAGGGAACCACCCAATCGATTGCAGTGGTGTCCACTCCACAGAGGGGCCCGTGAACGGTTTGGCCTCAGGAAGCCTGCATGGAGGAGGGGCTTTGGGACCCAAAGCCATTGCTGCAGACAACGGCCCGGTTTGCCGGAGAAACCGGACTGCCAGTCTGACACAGCAAAGGAAAGCGAAATGGACGCAAAAGAAGAATCTGCATCCCAACAGCCTAAAAGTCTAAAAGTCAATCTGTTCTATTATGCTTTTTAAAAATTATTTTATAAGACAATTAATTTAACTCTGTAGCAAGACCATGCCAAAAGCAAAGGAGATTTATAGAGAAAATAGTTAAAGCGTTTTATATTTAATGAAAAAAATAACGTGATTGTGATTATCATCCTTTTTATTTTCATTTAGATCTTGATCTATAGGCCCGATCAAATACAATATTTAATTAATCTACTTAACTTTCACTTTTATGAATATTATTGTCTAAACATTAGCATTTGGTACTCATGATGAGGATCTAACATTTATTACTCATATTAATTATATTGCGATCTCAGTTCACTGAGATGTTCTATACGTGTTTGAAGTCGGCACGTTGAACACAGATCAGATTACTAATTATGCGGAATAATACGTAGTAATCAGACATACTGAGTAGTTAATGTAATGTTTGAAAATATATATTACTTTGTCATAAAATATATATACAATTTTCAAATATTGTTTAAAGTTTTTCATTTTAAAGTTATAACTTGTAGCCATTTATATTCTTTTATAAAATAAAGAAAAAAAAATGTTTGCAAACCTCATTGAAGTAATCAAGAACCTGTACAACATAGCAACTAGCGCAGTACTCTTCAACAGCGAGCAGGGAGATTCAAAACCACTGTTGGGCTCAGACAAGGATGTCTACGTTCCCACATTCTCTTCAACCTCTTCCTTGAAAGGATTATGTCAGATGTGCTAGAAGACCGCGTCGGAACAGTCAGCATAGGCGGGCAAATTATAACCAACTTACGCTTCGCCGACGACATTGACGGCCTAGCTGGCAGCGAGGATGAACTAAAAGAATTCACTGCAAAACTAGAGAAAACATCAGAGGCGTATGGTATGGAAATCAATGCAGATAAGACCAAGGTCATGGAAAATAGAATATTCACAAGTGAAATTCGGATAACGGGCAAAAACTCGAAGAGTTCTCCGCCTTTCAATATCTAGGGGCCATAATATCCGAAGACGGTTCAAAGGTAGAAATTCTTGCCAGAATGGCCCAGACAGCCGCAGCGCTGAGTAAACTTAAACACATCTGGCAAAGCAAGAAAATCTCTCTCAGATACGCGCTCTCTGGCGACGTCGGTCTTCTTGTATGGATGCGAGGCTTCGACGCTCACTGCAGACCCCCAAAGAAGAATCAGTGCGCTAGAGATATTGAACATCTCCTATACAGAGCTTATCACAAACGAAGTGGTCTGCAATGAAATAGCTGCTGTTATCGACCCATACGAGGACCTTCTCACCTCAATTAAGAAGAAAAAACTGAGTTGGGATGGACACGTGGCAAGATCTGGAGGTCTTTCAAAGACTATAATGCAGGGCACAGTTCAGGGAGGAAGAAAAAGAGGCAGGCAAAAGAAGAGATGGGAAGACAACATCAAGGAGTGGACCGGTCTATCATTCATCGACTCTCAAAGGGCATCACAGGATCGGAACAAATGGCGTGTGATAGTGAACAGTCAACGATGGTGCCCCAACGACCCACCCACGGGTTAAGGGATAGATGGAGATGGAGAAAGAAAAAAAAAACATACCAAAATTATTAGCGCAAATAAAATGCTTGAATTATCTCCCTTTAATTAAAAAAAAAACAACCGTTTCCACATTATAAATTTGATTCAATAGCGACGCCAAACAAGTTAAGTTCTGTAATATAAAAAATATTATGGACTTAGCCTATTTTTTATTTCTTTATAAGTGTAAGTTGAACCAAAGCTGAAAGTAGAAGAGCGAATGCCTATCAGTTGAGAATAGCAGATGACTTTATTAAGCTAATAAGCAGCTTCCTTTCAGATTTTTTCCGCATATAGGCACATTAGGATGCCCATTTCTGAAAAGTTTTTAAAAGACTTGCCTTTGGTAAGAAAACTCCGCTGTGAGTATTTCGATGTACCATTCTGAAAAAGCCCTAACTATATAATTATAAGCTATATCTTTATATAGGGATGAACAATTAATGTATATGTTGTTAAAGTTTTTGAAATTGATTTCACGGCAAGATTTAGCCTATGTCCAGTTTCAATACAAATCCATTCCAGTGGTCGTTGTAAATGCAATTTCTTCCCGAGTGGCATTCGGGCATGGAATGGGTTGCCTGGACAAGCCAGGAAAACCAGTAACTTAACATCATTTAAAACATTAATAAAAATGCAAGACTAGACTCGGACCACGGATGAGCGTAGGACGCAATAATCTTCTTTATAAAAGGAGCGTCTGTAATGTATAAGATAAGATAACTCACTGAAATGTCATTCAGAAACATCGGCTTCAACAGTCAGTTTTCCTTTTTCAGAACCAGAAAATGTTTTTTTCATCAATAAAAAATTGTTTAGAATCCAGGGATGATAAAATTAAATAAAATATATTTGGGTAGAGGATGAGATGTCCATGTTTGCGTGAATGTGTGCGTGTAAATGGGGTGAGGAAAGTGGGTGAGATTTGATATGTTGGCCTATTCTATAAATAGTTATTAAACTTTTGTTTGATTTTCGACACTTTTATAGATCAGCGGATTTTCTAGTGGTTATCAAAGGGGACCTACTCCGACAAGAGTCAACCTTTACTGTCAAGAGAGATAACTACATTGACATCCGTTTTCTAGATCTCTGAACACGTCAAGCACTACGACTACGAGCTTTATAAAAAAGAAATAGACGTAAATTTTTGTTCGGTGCATGTTCCCTGTTTATTCAATTACATATGAAGGTAGATAGAGGTGGTTTGAACAAATTAAATAATTTTTCTATTTACTTTCTTTGGTTTAACGATTATATATGCTATGTGACGTCTGTGATTGTGTCTACTCTACTGATCTACTGTTACACTCTACTCACTCAGACTCTAGTGACTAGTGATAGTGTGTTCAAGTATTCAAGTTGTATTTTTATTTTGATAGTATTACAATTACACTCAGTTACACTGGGTAACAATGTATTTCAATTTGTATTCACTCCCCATCCAAATTCGGACCACATCCTTATTATTTTGTTTTAGTAGGAAGGCACTGGGTCAGCCAGTTGTTTAAGCACTAAAATCAAGGCTGTGACTATTCGTACACCCATGTGTCCTAATTACCATTAACATTGTTTGTAATGGTTTCAAGTGCGTCTGCGCGACCGACAAATAATAAGCTGTGTTTTTTTTTCAACTCTTACATGCAACTAATGAAAAATAAAACACACTATTGACATTTCACGCGTCCATCTGCCGATCTTAGTTTTGGAAACATTGTCTATAGACATGGCGCAGTTTCATCTGAAAGCTCAACACTGCCTTATTAGTAGGCTATAGCCTATAAGCCTAGACCTTAAGTACTAAACATAACGCATCTTAAGCTTATTGGCCTACCACATTATAGGCCTAGACAGGCTTTCCCACATTTACGATTCTTTCCAAACTGTAATTTGCGTTCAATAAGCCTACCAAAAAATGCCGCCTTTAAACTTACGCTACGTTTCGGCAATACAAAATCGGTCCAAAAGTTCAAAAGAAAAGCGGGGGGGGGGGGGGTCTGAAAGATCTAAAATAATTGTCGATTTAAATTTCAGTTATATAAAGATAATAATATGTACACGTAAGAAAGTTTTCTAAATGTAAAATGTAGGCCTACGCATATTCCAGTAATTCTACATACCGTAACTCCAATCAAATATACGGGTGTAGTGATGTATTTCGAACTTTTCAAAAATAGTGTCGGGTGTATAAGTCGCACCCCTACTTTTTGTCGAAATTTTCGGTAAAAAAGTACGACTTATACGCAAGTATATACGGTAAATAAGAGGGGCTGACCACAGGGTAGAACCTTTCCCCTCATATAACAGCGCACCACTCTAACCACTAGGCCAGGAATACTTCGTTAAATACAGCAGTCTATAATATATTTAAGATGTTTAAATATTTTTTAAATGCGCAAAAGAAATGTGCAGTCGAATTTAATTATCAGTGCGCATGCTGTGTACGAAGAGCTATCCGTACACGGGTGTACGAATAGACACTTCCAAAATCAATTAGGTCTAATGCATTTTAGCAGCCGCATTAGGCATTAGGCCTAACTTTTACTAACAACAAATATGAGATTATACAAATTTATTATTTGCAGAGATAATTGTATAAATTTATATAACAATAAAGACAGAAATGATGAACTTTCCTTACAACGAGAAAAAGACCTCGAATCTTAATGAAATACAAAAATGAGTATCTAACTGGAGTATGTCTTTTTAACTGGAGTAGCCTATGTCTTTTTAAAGGGGAGGCCTATATGTGATGCAACCCCACGGAATGGTACTGAAGACGGCAAAATAGAATATTAAGTTTTAGGTATTGAATTAAAGCTAATTCATTTATCTACATATTGGTGAAAAAATCTTTCAAATCCATTAATTAGTTCAAAAGTTATTCAAAATTACATTGGTAAAGGAAGTCCTTTTGGAGAAAAATGAAAAAGAAAACAGTACCGATTTTTTTAAATTTAGCATTGCAACATATAATTAATTAATTCCAGGACAAACAAATATTAACCAATCATCATGAAATCTAACAAACATAATCATAATGAATTAATACACAATATATTTTTAAACATTTTATTGTTTAGAGGACATTTTGCGTGATTTTATACAAAATCCACATAAAAACACATTTTTGAGTAATTTCTTGAAAATTTCACAGCTATATGTTAAGGCACTCAACATTACAAATCAATAATAATCAAAAATATTACCTAGGACCCTTTTCTTAACATTTTTTGCATTTATTGAAAAATCAGTTTTACCAACATCCGTACCGGTTCGTGGGGTCGCGTCACATATGTCTTTTCACCCAGAAAAATGCCAACTGAATGAGTAGGCCTATCCAAGAATAAGAAATAAATAGGCCTAATGAAAAACTATTTCATTCATGGTCAATCATGGTAAAGACTTAACCAAAACTAACTAACTAACAATGCAAAGTACTCAGAAGGCGTAATAATAAATAATACAATTTATCCTGGAATCCACATCGAAGGCATATTGATGCAGTAATTAAAACATTTAACAAAACATTAGGCTTCATAAAAGTAACTTTTACAAATATGTAATAAGAATAGGCCTTTAAAACTAAAATGTTATCTCACATTAGTTAGGTCTATACTAGAATATGCATAATTTGTTTGGGAAACTTCAACTAAAGAAAAAAAATTCAGAAAAGAGCTGCAAGGTTCATTACTAGTGAATATTCAAAACTGACAAGAATAACACCAATAGTTCACTATATAATAATAAATATATACAATAAATCACTAAACCTAGAAGCATTAAAGGACAGAAGGACAAAGAGTAAAGTAGTAATAATAAAAGCATTAAATTCTAATTTGGAAATACAACACAATAACAATCTGTTAGAATGATCAGATAACATAAAAGGACAAAAACACTTTCCTTATCCCTTTTGCAAGAACAAATGCATACATATATATATATATATAAGTACTCTTTCCTCCTGAGTGGTATCCGGACATTAAATGGGTTACCTGAACAAACCAGGAAAACCAGTAACTTAACATCATTCACAACAATAATAAAATTGCAAGACTAGACTCGGACCGCAGATAAGCATAGGACGCAATAATCCAGAAATATTTTTTCTATTTACGCCTAACTTTATTTTTATTTAAAAGTATAAATATTTTCCTTCTGGATAGACTTCGACTTTTTATAGCTGATGATACAACTTGAGTAAATTTTGCAATATTGATTTTTCAGAAGTTCCCATTTTAAAAAAAAAAAGTGTTAAGCTATATTATAGTATCATATGTCCTTTTGACGCCTGACAGCCCAGAAATCCAAAAATGACAGTTATAAATTCGTCTGACTTCCCAATATTTTGTAATTAATATTTATCGAAAGGGAAAGTCCATCGGTCGTTAAAGGTGCTGGTGCTACAAAAAAAATCAGACTAAATATAAAAAAAGCATTAAACACACCCTAGTGTTGAAATGGATACTTTTATGACAGACAAGCTACATTGCCCGGCGTTGCCCGGGTGAAAAAAAAAAGGACTGTCTGGGGTGCAGATAACAAATTTATAAACTACACTTACTGAATACTTTTAGGAAAGTAAATAAATATTGAAAAAAAAAATAGTCAAATATTTTTATTTAACAAAATCTATATTGCCTATAGATTTACAATGTCTTTTGTTTTTAAAAGTTTGAAAACTTAATTGTCAAAAAAAAAAAGTATAGTCTAACTGAAGAATCGAACCCTGGTCGCCCGTATAGCAGTCCACTACGTTTACCACTGAGCTATCGAAGACACATGTCGGATGTGAAAAATTATTAGACGGTATATTGGGCTAGGCCTAGATAGGTCAGTGACACACGTGTTTTCAAATTGACCAATGGGGATCCTCGCGGGGCTTAACACTGTCTTTTTATATATATAGATAAACTCACAAAACCAAAAAAATGAAAAGTGTAAGTGTTGTGTTTTGTAATTATTTTTAATTTTCTCAATGAAACGTACTTTTGTTCTTTGACTAAGACATTCGTCAAGTCTAGACGTAACAGCTGATGCTGCTTTCTTGGCTGTAATGTTAAAAGCAAAAATATATATTGTTTTTTAAACATATAAACCAATATAATTTGTGTAAATTTATTTTAAAACTTTAAATGATACTATTTTGTTGCTGAAAACAGTCAAAAATAAAAAAAATAGATGTGTAAATAGTGTTTTAGAAAATTCTTTTCCCACATCAGTCATGCATTAAGGACCACAGTCGTTACGAGCAGACAAGAGTAAAAAAAAATCCTTTTTTAGGAACTCAAAAAAAGGCATCAAATGGAACTTTAAAGATATCTGATCAAAGTAACATTCTAAAATGTGCAAGTGTGATATATCTGATCAAAGTAACATTCTAAAATGTGCAAGTGTGATATATCTGATCAAAGTAACATTCTAAAATGTGCAAGTGTGATGTATCTGATCAAAGTAACATTCTAAAATGTGCAAGTGTGATGTATCTGATCAAAGTAACATTCTAAAATGTGCAAGTGTGATATATCTGATCAAAGTAACATTCTAAAATGTGCAAGTGTGATGTATCTGATCAAAGTAACATTCTAAAATGTGCAAGTGTGATATATCTGATCAAAGTAACATTCTAAAATGTGCAAGTGTGATGTATCTGATCAAAGTAACATTCTAAAATGTGCAAGTGTGATGTATCTGATCAAAGTAACATTCTAAAATGTGCAAGTGTGATATATCTGATCAAAGTAACATTCTAAAATGTGCAAGTGTGATATATCTGATCAAAGTAACATTCTTAAATGAGCACTAAAATGATTGTAAATTCACTGTAATCTTCAATCTAGTTTTTGACCCAGTGCGTTAAATTTTACTTACTGACCGCTTTATGTTAATGATTGATTTTACATTTCTTGTTAATTAACTTAATAAAGTGAATTCTTTGGCTAAATAATAAAAAAAAACTTTGTTTTTATGAAAAGAAATATATTTCTCACTCAAATTAAGAGTTTTTGCGAATTTGCTTAGATAACTCTATTTTTAGATCAAGTTTTAGATTTAGTTTGGCTGGGGGGAGGGGTAACAAATGTGATGTGTCGCAAAAGAGAAATCCTTTTTAAAACAAGTTGTTGTTTTTTTTTAAAAGATAAACATTTTTTTGGGCTTCTAATTGTGACTGTGTATGAATGTTGAACATAATTCTGCTTTTTTTAAATCCTGGTAATAGATTTTCACATATAAAAAAAATTTGGGAAATGTCGTTCGTCCAATATGTAACGTTTGAGCATGTTTAAATAAAAACATACGTAAAATGCACTTAATACTGATGTAGCTGATACTTTAGGGACATATAAACAAATTCAAGTAAAAGAAAACAACATTTTGTATCATCAGTTTATATTTTTAGACTATACAATAAACCTGTACCATTTGGTGACAATTTTGTGAAACCTGCCCTTTAGCTTATATTTATTTCAGTTGACTTTAAAAATCATAATAATAATTTCACAATTAATAAAGAACTCACCAACTACACACAGGCAGCATAGTTTATATATGTGCAAAATTATTAATATAGGCAATCTAGGCCTACTCTTTTATTAGTTTTTATTTTCAAGTTTTTTTAACATAAATTTACTAACCTCTAATGTATAAAAAGTGACTATCATGAAATCAATCAATTTCTATATTCATATAATTGGAGGATTCAATAATGCTGCAGTATTCCAATAAGATAATTGTTTATATATGGAAAGCAGTTTTTAATAAAATAAAAGTATAGCTATAGCTTATTCACTTCCATTCTATCTAAAAGTAAAAGTAAAAAAAAAAAAAGTGCCCTTCAGACCGAATTGATCATAGGCTGGTGAAGCAGCGTTCACCAGTTTCTGTGGCCACAGTATACTTGGTGATTGTGTGGCCAGCACGATTCTCAGCTGCCTTTACTTTACCCCAACTACAGCTCAGGTACCTATTAGAGCTAAGCATACTCAGGGACACCCTCCAGACCTGAAAAAAAATTCTAGCCCTCACCAGGATTCGAACCCAGGACCTTTGGTACACCAGTGGAATGTGCGGTGCTGCCGCTAGACCACCGTGCCCCATTCCATTCTATTTTAAGTGATTTGCTATTGGTTAGGGTGAAATTGGTGGATGAAAACCTTGTTTATATCGTATTAGACCAACTTGGATTTTTGATTATCAGATATGCATAACTATCAGGGGGTGAAGCCACAAGGGGAGCCCCCCCCCCTGACATTTTTGAATTTGTTTTTCAACCGTTTGTTTTTTAAATTCATGAAAAATTTTATAAATGTTTGTTTGAAACAAAGTTGTCTATGTCTATGAAAGGGGAAAATTATAACAAAAGAATGAATGCTTTAAGACCAAACTAATTATTGTAAAGTTTACCATATCATACAAGAAAAGCAAACAGTTAAGATTAAAACATCCCTGGGTTATACGATAGATAATATCCCTGAGCTAAAAGAAATTAGTGGTCTTGGATATGTACAAGGGACATGTAACTATTTAGTTATTAAAAGCTAAACTTTGTTGTTCATTCGGGCATGGAATGGGTTGCTTGAACAAACCAGGAAAACCAGTAACTTAAAATCATTTAAAACGTTAATAAAAATGCAAGACTAGACTCGGACCATGGATGAGCGTAGGACGCATTAATCTTCTTTATAGAAGGTGCGTCTGTAATATATAAGACAAGATAAGTTCCTTGTTTTATTGTCAATGTTGTTCGACTGTTAAGAAAATCAATATAGTTTTATGGTAACATTTAGGACTTAGTGTCTAATGTATGTTTCCAGATTTGAAGACTCTCAAAATGGTAACATTTAGGACTTAGTGTCTAATGTATGTTTCCAGATTTGAAGACTCTCAAATGATGGCATCCAAGATAGTGCTGGTGTCTGCCTTGATCTGCCTGTGCATCTCCGTCGGGACATGTGCTGACAGCAGGCAGAGAAGGGCTGCAGTAAAGGTACCACTGCCGGAGGAGAAAACTGGTGCCGACCCGGATAAAAAAAGCGACATTCTGCCAGAAAATCCAGCGAAAGGTGAATATGCGATGATTGGGGATAAACCAAAAGGAGCCATAAAGATTGCGGAGTCGGCGGATTGTCAAGCCGATGTCCAGAGGTTGTGTGCTGATAAAGCCAAGGCTAACAACTTTCTAGTGCTCGATTGCCTGCAGGATAGTATAACTGTAAGCAAAAAAAAATGGTTATTATCCCCTTGTTTGTATGTTTTTGTTTTTTATTATTATAACTATTTTGATTTTTTTTTTAAAGTAAACCATACATTTAGTTGTACAATATGTTGTGTAATATTGTATTTATATATTTTATTTCAATATTTATATGTGTGTAATATTGTATTTATATACTTTATTTCAATATTTATATCTGTGTAATATTCTATTTATATATTTTATTTCAATATTTATATGTGTGTAATATTCTATTTATATACTTTATTTCAATATTTAAAATGTGTGATATTCTATTTATACACTTTTGTTTCATTATGTATTTCACAGGCCACTGAAAGTCTTTCTACAGCATGTGATCACGTAAGTATCAAAGGAAATGTAACTTCTCTTGTCTCTTGCCACCTTTGGCTTAACAAGGGTTAGCCACTCTGATTGAATTGTTTAAAAAAAAATTGCAGATGGAGTATTCCAAATTTTTACATTTGTGACAAAGCTTACACTAATGGGTTTAAGTATAAGTATCATGCTACACTGGATTCTAAAGTCTACTAAATATTATTTAAAATACAGTATACCAAACCTTAACAACTTGTGTGCTTTTAAGAGTGCTTTTGCTAAAATTCATGATGATAAGTTTATATTTATTCATCCTGGTAATGTTAAATTATCTTTTGCAATACTAAATTGTTAAAAGTCGGTACTGTTTTCTTTTTCATTTTTTGTCCAAACCGACTTCTCTTACCATTACATATATAGTTTTGAATAATTTTTGAACTAATTCATGGATTTTAGAAATATTTTCACCAATTTACAGATAAATGAATAAGCTTCCAAAAATTCTTAAAACTAAATATCTTATTTTGCCTACTTCAGTATCATTCAGTGGGGTTGCAGCACATATATACAATTTTAAACCTTCACCAAGCGAATGGAAATATTGTCTTTTTCGCTAACAGTTTTAGGGTTTTATTGTAGTTATCTGTCATTGTTTATTGTGAAATTCTGAAATTCTTTATAGAAATTTTTTTGTGCATTATGCATCAGTAAAAGTATTTCACTTTTTTTAAACGCTGAAATGTCAGCATCAGGGGCCTAGGCAGTAAAACAATTTCAGGAAGTTCTCTTAATTGCCTTTTTGAGTTTTAAAAAGCCCAGCTTAACATTGAAATTTTATTTTTTTAATCTCCTCCCCCAGTACTTGTGGAATTACAAGAAGAAATTATCTACTGATATTAGATTTGACAGCGCTGTGTACGAAGCATGTAAGCCCGACTTGAATGAGGTAAGTCTGACCAATGATATTATCTGCGCACATCCAATTAGCCAATCAGTAAATCCATATCTTCTTATAGCTTGTCTGGAACACAGTGCTAAGACAAAGGGCTGCAGTTTCTGGCTCCCATTCATCTATCTATTGCTTACCCTTGGACATTTTCTTACACTCAAAAGTAGTTAATTTTTTACGATTAAATACTCAACACTTTACGATATTAAATACTTGACACTTCAGGTGTTTTAATAACACTTAAGGTAGCATGTCCAAAGCCCCCTCTCAAAAGTGTGGAATTCCACTGTTAGACTGCAGTGGTTGACTTTAGCAGGCCGTTGCATTTAATGTAATGCATATTTGTTGTCTGAGAGAATGAAAGTTTAAAATATATGTATGGACAAAAAGTTTATGTTGTTTTTGTGTCAAAAATTTGAGTATTTTGCAAACAATGATGGATAAACCCGACCAAAACACCTTCCGACTGGTGTGACACAAAGTGGCACTTTAATATGTAGGGCTTCGCGTTATACTCACTCTCTTCAAATGTGAATACCAAAGTCATTTTTCATTGGATTAAGACCAAATTTTGGGAGCAATCAGGGGACATCTTACTGAGCAGTTTAGTATGTGTATATTTCCCATAAAATCGACCAAAGCAGAGAAAAATGGTTTTAGGTTTGTGTCAAATTTTCTGTTTAAATTCTAAGTTATTGAGAGCCAACATTTCCTAACTATACATATATCGTAAGAATCTGTATTCTTTCAGCTTTTTAGTGATATAATTTTTATATTAGGATGTTGTGATCTGGCTTTGGTATTAAGCCACGAAGTTGGGTACCCTCATTGAAATGACGCCAGGTCTTTGCATAGCCTTGTTATTTATATATGCAAATCATAATTTCATGAGGAAATATCAGTTTAATTAATAAGTGCAGGGCATTCTCATGAGAGTGATGCAAAAATTATGAAAATCGTACAGAAAATAAGAAAGTTATGGCAATTTTTAACATTGGCCAATCAGCTTGCAATTTATTTTGTATAAAATATGCAAATTTTATGAAAATTAGGCAATTTTTACATGCCGTGTGGAATTTTTGAGCGCACCATTGGATTCAGCATGTCTTTTTCTTTCAGGATACCAAATTTTATCAGTTTTTAATAAACGATGATGATAAGAAAAAAAAACTTTTTTTTAGTTCAATTGAACTTCAATGAATGGTGCCATAAAATTCTTGTTGTTCTGAGCCAGAAATATTATAAAAATGGTCAAAATTTACGGTCTTTAATTACACATAACTCGCTTATTATTTGTCCGATTTGTACACATCAAAGTGTTCTGTGATCAGCTTTCTGAGATCTATACAGAAAACACAATAATTCAAGTTGAATTTGATAAACAAAAAAGAATGTGGACATGCTACTTAAGGTGTTTTAATGCAGCAGCCAGGTGGACAGTTTATCAGCTATGTATTCGAGATTGACCGCTGTGATGTTCAGAAAGATAAAACACCTGGTCTGGAATTTGTTGTATGAGAGAGTTTTGTTTTCAATATGGAGAAACAATGTCATTGGTTCCTGTGGAGATTGGCCTGCTTTAGCTCTGATGTCAAATTGACAGGTCCAAAGTGTAAATCACACCATTCTTTTCTATGGCAGCCATACCACTTGGCATTTTTACCCTGTCGGTGATTAAATCTGTTTGCATAAGAAGGGTTCTGGTACAGCAATTTGAAGGGTTCTGGTACAGCGATTTGAAGGGTTCTGGTACAGCAATTTTATGGGTTCTGGTACAGCAATTTGAAGGGTTCTGGTACAGCAATTTGAAGGGTTCTGGTACAGCAATTTGAAGGGTTCAAGTTTTGACCCTGACCTAATCTAACTAAGACACCAATCACTGGGTCGATGTACAGATGAAGGTTTCTAGTTTGACCAGCTAATATCCTCACAGTAACTACCCAGGCTGTTGCCCCTTCTTTAAAAACAAAATATCCTCAGAGAAAATGTCCAGCTCTTCTCTTGGCCACAGTAATTGATGACCAGTGGCTCTTTTGTCTACCTGGTAACTTATATTCATAAAATTGATTAACATACAAAGTTGGCTAAGTCTATGGGACTTTTATGACTACACTGGAGGGCTTAGATTGATAATCAAGAGAGTAAGATAAAATATATAAGATGAGATAGTTGCTGGGATAAAACTTGGGTTCTTTTTACTAGTGTATTTTTTTTTATTATACTATATTTTTTTTGGTCCTTCCTGGCAAACAGATCGAGGAATGCAAAAATTATCAAACCGGTAGAGGCCAGGTCATTCCCTGCTTGATTGACCATTATGAGGCTGTGAAGTCCGTGGCCTGCCGGAACTTCCTCAACAAGATGGCCAGTATCATATTCAGCGACTTCCACTTCATGGAGCCCCTCATGGTCAACTGCAGCAACGATATAGAGAAACTCAAATGTGGCCGACTGGAGAACCCTGATGTTGGGTCCACTGTAAGTAGGCTTGGCCCACTGTAAGTAGGCTTGGCCCACTGTAAGGGTATTGTGGTCCCCTGTTAGTTATCTGCGATTCACTGTAAGAATACTAATGGTCCACTGTCCGTTCATGGGCTAAGGCAATGTCTCTTAAATTCGTGCCACCTTTTTGAATTCCCACGGTACCTATCATTAAGCCATATGCATAGGTGTGGCATTTTATCACATTGATAGGCAGACAAAAAAGTTATAAAAACCTTTGAAATGTTCTACTTCGACCTTATGTCTAGGCCCCAAGGACCTTACGTCTAGGCCCCAAGGACCTTACGTCTAGGCCCCAAGGACCTTACGGCAATAAAATTTGGGAGTCATTGGGTTAAGCTGATCATTTGTAAACCAAAAAAGCTGATTGGGCTCAAGCTAGAATATGATTTAGGGTGAATGATAATAAGATAATGTTATAATTAGTGCGAATATAAGAGTGCCTTGCTTGAAACCTAACACCAAGGAAATTATCAAACTTGTATTTCTTTTTTCCAGAGCAGCCATTTGCAAGGTAAGACCATCAGCTGCCTGAACGAGCACAGGAAAAATGTCAGCAAGCCATGTAAGAAGGTCCTGCTGAAGGTGGCCGAGCTCCAGTCTGATGACTACCACCTGGACCGCCCCTTGTACTACGCCTGCAAGGGGGACAGGGAGAGCCTGTGCCACACCGTCAACTCGGGCGACGGAGCTGTCTTCAAGTGTCTGTACAAGCACCTCGGCGACCCACATTTGACACCCGAGGTAATTTAGGTCGTGCTGTTTAGTTTTTGTCTGGAGATTTTTAAAAACAGTATAGTGCAGGAGTCGGAAACCTTTTGATAATAGTGTCCCAAAGAAGGATTTCTAATTCATTCAGCGTGCCAACAGCCTCAAGGCTTAGAGACTAAAAATTGAATTTCCTTTTTGGGGGTCTGTTACGTGCAATTGAAAATTGCTCTGCGTGTCAACTATGGCACGCATGCCGTAGGTTGACAACCCCTGGTATAGTGTTTCCCTTTCCGACCTTATCTGAGATTTGGGCTAGTGAAGCTGTGTTTGTCCGTTTCCATGACCAAACTAGGAGATTTGTATTGGCCTGCACAATGCCCAGTTGCAGAAAGATAGGGAGAACTAGAAACGTTCTTACAGTTTTTCATACATGTCATATGATAGTGTCATTGCTTATTGTGGAGGTTGAGCTGGTGGCGGGTTTTCCTGAGACAATTTTTTCATGATGGGCGTTAATGTTTTTTTGTCCCTGCGTGTTGGCGTGAGGCAAGGTGTCTTTGTCTTAAGGGTTCTCACAGAAAAACAACTTAAGCTGTTAATTTAATTTCTTTGTGCTCTCCCCTTGTTTCATTGTGGTCTCTCCCTTTCAGTGCAAAGAGAAGCTGGAAGCCAGGCAAGCTCTGATCGCAGAGGACGTGAAAGCGGACAAGTCCTTCTACAAGGCCTGCAGGCAGGACATCAAGCAGAACGAGTGCCACAAGCGGAACGGGCAACTGGACGACGACGTCGACGACAGTTTGAGAAAATCTTCCGTCTTGCTGTGCTTGGAGAAAGTCCAGAGTGACGGTAGCTGTTGTGAAAATGTCCCACCTTGTCTTAATGAAAATTTGAGTTGCATGTTTGTCTTAGGTTTTACGCTTAGTTTTTTTATTTTAAGAGCCGAAATCCTTGAGGGGGGAAAGTAAAGAGAAAGAATGTCAATAATTCCCTCCTCATGATCAGATTCTTGTTTTCTATCCTCAACTTTAACCTTTAAGCTCGGTTCGCTTCCATAAAATAAAACCCACATGGTCCCACAAGATTATAAAAGGCCCATAGAATAATTGAAAGAAAAAGCATAGGCAAGTCTTTCTGTACTGTTCACAACGTAAACGGGCCAGCCAAAGAAAACCCTGTTTCTTTTTGCTTCCCATTGGCTGCAATAAAAAGATGGGTGGCAATGTCAGGCTAAGGGCAAGTCAGCATTTTTTGTTTTTTTGGAGAGAAATGAAAATGTCCTGTCTGGGAATCTTTATGTTCAAATACTAGAACTGTCTCCCTCACATCTTCTCTTTACTTTAGCATTGACTTCTGTAGCCACTAGTTGGTAATAAAAAGGTTATATTATTTTACCTAGTACGCTGTGGCCACAGAAACTGGTGAATTCACTGGCTCTATGATCAGTTTTGTCAGATGTATTCTTTACTTACTTTACGTGGCCATTGCAATCGATGTGTTGTTCTGCGTGTGTTGTCCATGTAAATGATGTTTTGTTCTCTGTGTGTTGTCTATGCAAGCAATGTGTTGTTTTGCATGTGTTGTCTATGCAAGCGATGTGTTGTTTTGCGTGTGTTGTCTATGCAAGCGATGTGTTGTTTTGCATGTGTTGTCTATGCAATGGATGTACTGTTTTGCATGTGCTGTCTATGTCATTGATGTGTTGTCCTTGCAATTGATATGTTGTTCTGCTTTCCAGGTGAACAGAAGGTGAGCCCTAGCTGCATGCAGGCCATGTTTGAGCTCCGCTCGGAGTTGATGCAGGACTACAAGATCAGCCCGGAGCTCGTGGACGGCTGCAGGAAAGAGATCGCCAGCTCCTGCCAGGGGCTAGAGGTTGGGGGAGGGACCATCAATTGTCTGATGAAACTGGCCATGACTAAATCTAGCAACGCCAATGCCATTAGTACCGAATGTACGGCCCAGGTCAGTGTTTTAGTAGCAGACTCTATTTCTTTAAATTGAGTAATGTCCCTTTAATTAAAGAAAGTTATATTTTTGAGTAATATTTCTTTATTATTTTACAATTTTGTATATATATATTTTCAAAAAATAAAATTGTTCTTTCCAATGTTTTTTTTTGACTGACTTAACCCCTAACCATTTGTTGTTGGTATTTGATGTTAAGTAATGTTGTTGTCCTGACTTACAGTTGAGTCAGCTCCTCCATGTGGCCAACCCCGGGGAAGACATTCGCCTTGACCGCCCTCTTCAGCGAGCCTGCGGGGACGTCGTCACAAAGGCCTGCCACGACCACCAGGCAGGACACGGAGAGTAAGTTTTGCAGTTCTTAATTAATTCCACCTGATATTTGTTTAATATTTGACACTTAAAACCTTTTCTGCCAACTTCAGGTTAATTGTTTAGTTTGGCAAAGTTTCATACAGTTATTAATGCTAGCTACCAATTGTTACTTCTGGCTTGTTTGTAGGGTAAAATGTTTAGAAGGTTGCCAATATATCTAACTTTTGTTTTCAATTATCTAATTATCTCAGTAATAGTTCTTTTGTATAGCAAAGATATCTGTGCGTTTATTATATGCTGAATTTCATCAGCTGAAGTCTAGTCTACTCTATTGTGTCTGGGAATGGGAGTTCCTTTTAGTCAAAGATACCAGGTTTTATCTATAATTAGACACATTTTAGTTCCCCCCCCCCCACCCTTGTGTTAAACATTGCATTTGCCTATTTGTCTTTCCATGCCATTTAATGTGGATTACATTCAGAGTTGCAGGATGATAAAGGGAATTCTTTTTTAAATTGATGGAACAAACTTAAGAAGGGATTGATAAAGTAAAGTATCCTATCACACCAAAATGATCCACAGGGCCGGTGAAGCAGCATTCACCAGTTTCTGTGGCCACGGCATACTAGCACAATGCCCATCCGCCTTAACTTTGCCTTGACTATTGTTAGGTAAGCATTAGAGCTGGGTAGACTCAGGGACAACCCTCCAGACCCGGGGGAAAAAAATTCTAGCCTTCACCAGGATTTGAACCCAGGACCTTTAGTACGACAGCATCCGCTGTCGCTTCGCCACCATGCCCAATTTAGAAAGGATATGTAGATGTGAATTTCACAAACAAATCATTCAAGTCATTCACAAATCAAGAGTTGCTAGTGGGAAAAGATCTTATCCTATCTTGTATATTACAGACGCTCCTTCTATAAAGAAGATTATTGCGTTCTGCGTTCATCCGTGGTCTGAGTCTCGTCTTGCATATTTATTAATGTTTTAAATGATGTTACGTTACTGGTTTTCCTGGTTTGTTCAGGCAACCCATTACACGCCCAAATGCCACTCGGCAAGAAAGAGAACTTATATGCATTTGTTCTCGCTTAAGGGATAAGGAAAGTGTTTTGTCCTTATGTTTGAGCGTTGCAACAGGTTCTTATTTGGGTTGTATTTCATTTATTCTTCATGTTTCAATAACCAGTGCTTTTTTTCGTTGTAGCGTCATCACCTGCCTGCTGGAAAATGTAGACCACGAAGACATGACAGATGAATGTGAGGAGCAGCTTCTCATCATACAGTACTTCGCTGTGCGAGATTTCAGGTCAGCATTGCTTGTGGGATCTCACTTATTGTACTCACAACCAAGTACTATGTTTCCTACTCTTTTATCATTCTATTATTATTTTTTCTAAATAATTTTTGTCAGCTTTCTAAAAAAAATGTTTTTTTTTTGGTTTTTGTCTGCTTATAAGTTCAGAAACTTTTTTTTTGCATTGTATAAAAAATGTGTCTAACTTTTTAATATTGCTACTGCTTGGGTCTGATTTTTTTGAAAATCCAGATTTTTGGTGCTGACCTAGTTCGAAATTCTTAATAAGAAGGTGTTAATTTACTATTAGGAATGTATATTTAACACTTCTAGTCCTTGTTAGATTTTTACTATATATACTCAGTTCCTTTTGGTTCCTCTTGGAACTAAGGCCTCCACAATAGCTCCTCAGCACACTCGATTCTGGACAGCCTTTTGTAGTTCACCCCATGAAAGGTAGCAGTTTTCCTTTCATTCTCGTAGTATCGTCTCCATGTGGTTTTCGTAGGGTGTGCCCTATCCACTGCAACTTGCGCCTGGCAATCTGCTATTCAATGGGGTCCTGGTTTGTTGCCGCCACAAGTCGGTGTTCTTGACCTTTTCTGCCCACTGAATCTTTAGTATGTTGCGGAGGCAGCCGTTGACCTCAATTGTCTCACTAATTATTCCCATTGGCCCAGACATTATTTGATCTTATATGTTACAGACACTCCTTCTATACAGAAGATTATTGGATCCTATGCTTATCCAGGGTTTGAGTCTAGTCTTGCATTTTTTATTAGTGTTTTAAATGATGTTAAGCTACTGGTTTTCCTGATATATTCAGGCAACCCATTCCATGTCCAGAAGCCACACGTGAAAAATTAACTTGTAATTAGTGAAATATATATTTGTAACTTTTTTATTAGTAACAAATGATAATAACATGTAGAGAATTAATTGTTTAAAACTGGATAACTAACCTGATCATTATATTATGTATCAGAATAAATTCCTAATAACGACCATGTAACTGGGAAGTTCCATAATTGACAACAATTCCAGCTCTGCACAATGAAACCCATTGTCTTGTCACTTTATTCTCCTGTCCATGTTAATTTCTTCTCTCCGTCAGGCTGGACCAGCACTTGTATAAACAGTGCCAGCGTGATGCCCTCCACTACTGCAAGTCTGATGGCTTCACGGACCCCAACACCATGGAGCCTGAGCACGGCCCCCTCATCTTCTCCTGTCTGCACCGTTTGATGCGCTCGGAGGATCCCCATGACCCCAAGGTAAGAATTTCTATTATTGATGTATGAGTGAACTCTTTATCATCAAAGTCTTATATCTGTAAGAAACTGAACAAGTAAGCCTCTGGTGTGTGTGTGACAACTAACATTTTTTCTCATTCTACAATCATTTTATGACTTTCTTCCAAGCATTCACTCAGTATTCACACAGTCAAACAAGACATTTCATGAACACAACTCACCATGTCCGTTCAATCACATTAAACACTAACACAGAGCTATCAGGTCTCTAAGTCCAGCTCACACATTACAATAGTACAGTCAATTGTGTGTCACTAAGTTTCAGTCAGATTATAATTACAGTCATTTAGTTACTCACTGCTATACAGGCACTTATTACTGTCACACTAGCAATCTCTTACACTGGTCCGTCTATTCGCTATGAGCTATGACCATTGTGGATACATTAAAATCAATCAATAAAATAGATTGAAAACCCCCAGACTAAGTGAATTGCAACTGCAGTTTAAATGTAATCCCCCCTATTGAGCATGTAATTTTCAACAGGTGGCACAATGTGAGAATTATAATATTGTTTGTTTGACCTTCTAGCTGTCCCGGGGCTGCACCCATGAAGTGAAGCGAGTGCTGCGTGAGCGGTCCACCAGAGTGAGGCTGATGCCTGAGGTTGAAGGGGCTTGCATGAAAGAGCTTTCCGAGATGTGTTCCGCTGATCAACATAAGGAGGTTGATAAGGTAAGTCTTTAGTTGAAACCACAAGCAGCTTCTCATCTATTTTAGAAATACCATGCAGTCACATAGCTCTGTAAATGCCCCTATGGTTACTAAGTTTTCCTTCTCCCTTGCCTCCCCTGTCTCTCATCCTCTTGATGCTCTTGTGAGGCAGTGTCATTTTTATTTAATCAACTCATAAGTCAGTCAAGGGAAATAATGAAATTTTTTGTTTTAATTTGGAGTTGTCTTACTTGTTTTATTTTTCTGGTGTCTTATTGTTTACGTATATTCCTTTCTCATTACAAACACAAATAATTTACCCTGGAGAGTTACTTAGAAACAAACATTATTAAAACTATTGGCTGACCGTAACCCTTTAAATACTGTGGATGTCACATCAACGTCATCATTTCTGTACACTTAAATAACGTGGACGTCACATCGACGTCATAAATAAAAAAGAAGTGGTAAAAATATGCTAAATCAGCAAATATTTATATTAAAAACCTGCGGTAGTTAAAGGGTTAATGTGTTATTTGTTAAAATCAGAAAGGATGTAAAAATAAACATTTGTGATACTAAAAAAACACCACCACCAAACCAAACAAGCGTTGTTGTGTCGTACTCTAACCCCCCGAGTGGTGTTCTCATCAGGAAATGGAGTGCCTGCAGGAGAACTTTGACTCCCTGGAGGATGAGTGCCGGGCCGTGGTGGCCAATTTCACAGAGGAAGAGATGGGAGACTTTGAGATGGACAGGATTCTGATGAAGTCCTGCACGCCCATGATCAAAACATTCTGCAAGGTAAGCTCAGAGTGGCCCAAAGACAACCGCAACAACACAGTTTTGTAGGTTTCTATTTGCTATGCCATCATTTTATTTTAACTAGTTGTGTAAATAAAGAAATATTCCCCAGTCAGAGCAATCAGATCTATTAGGCAAGTGATTTACAAGTTTTCTAATCACTGGGATTGTGTGGCCGGCATAATACCTAGCCACCTTCACTTTTTAATCCAAGTAATGTCGGGAACACCCTTCAGGCCCCCTGAAAAAATTCTACTTTATCTCGGGATTTAAACCTGGGAACTTTGGTATGGTGATTCTTGCTGGCTGCGGTTATTTTAGATTTTTCTTTAAAAGAAAATAAAACGCTAGCCTTCCCGCTCTTACATCCACGAGGTTACGATGTTAAGTGGTGGCAGGGTTCCCGCGGCCTCCTGAAATTTCAGGATGTCCTGAAATCCTCCTGAAATTGCAAAAAAGTGCAAAAACTCCTGAAAACCTCCTGAAATTTTAAATAATCTCCTGAAATGTCCTGAAAAATTGAGCTTACCCCTATTTTTTCCTTCTCCAACACGTGTCCCTATTTCAACAGCCCCACCTCCCGCTTGTTCGCTTATAATGCTTGATGCTACGCCAAGCCTATCCCTTCTCGCTTTGTGACGGTAAAGATGGTATACATACAGCTCTTCCTCCTCTTTCGCTCCCTCTCCCACAGTTTGTTGTCTGCTAGATTAGATAATGATATGGACTGAGCTAGCGTTTATAGAGGCGGCGGGTTTCGGAAAATCGTACGCGCGAGACGACCCGAGCAAACTCGTGCGAGGAATGGCGTTTTTTTTGCTTTACAGTTGTTCATAGAGGACGCAGGCCTCTAAATGCGACAAATTTGCCGACCGGCGCGAGTAATTGCCAGAACTAGTTAGGTGCCTATTTTTGCGATCAATGTTGAGAATGCCTGATTACGCTACGCGCTGCGCCTACTAGTCTACTTGGGGTCAGCGAACCGACATATTTTGCCAAATTGATTTATTTTGAAATATATTTATATCAAAATACACAGAAATAGGTCTTTTTATTAGTTAAAAAGAAAACGATGACGTTTAAGACGCTATCTTATATCATATTATGGTAAAAATTCCAGTAGGCCTATTTAGTTAGCCCTACTCGCCTACTAGAGGAGTTGTTCACGATGTAGGCCTATCATCTATGCAGATTGGCGCCGATATCATTATCAACTTTTTAAAGGTGTAGGCCCTAGGCCTACATGGTTTTACTTATTATTATATCGTATGGGTAGGCCCACAATGTTTTTTTTTAATCAATGTTGGAAATGTAGGCAGACGATTTTGGGTCTAGGCATAGGCCTAGCCGGTGTGGCCCTAGGTCTATCAGTTTATCAGTCTAAAGACTGGGCCTAATTTAGAAGTCTAGATCTAAGTCATTTTATTCACCAATACATTGATGAAATGCACTCAATGCTAAATATATCTGACTAGAAATCATTACAAACAATGTTAATGGTAATTAGGTTAGGGCACTTGTATAGCCCGTCCATCAAAGCCGTCTATCAAAACCGTCATCAAAACTGGCGCCGTTCTGTCTAGAAAGCATAGGCAGACCTACTTCAAAAGACTATTTTTTGTGTCTATCCACTATACTATAGTGTTAGCCTACTATAGGGACAGGAACGTGAGTATGGACAGTGACTTAGATGTAGAAACAGATACATTACTTTGCCTTATGACTAATGGCTGTATTGATTGGTTGTTTTAAATTAGTGAAGCGCTGTGTTTGTATTTTATACATGGTTGAAACCATTTTTTTTTAAGGAAAGTTTCCAAATTAGGGTGAATATTTAGTAACTTTTTTGTTTAAATGGTATGAACTTTTGAGAAGTTAAAAGGCAGTATAACCCCCCCCCCCCCCTCCCCCTCCAAAGTCAGGATGCAACTTATCCACAGGTGTTGTGGTTTTTTTAATAGCATAGTTTAGGGATATATTATATGCACCAGTTCAGAATCAGCTACTCCCTCCCCCCACTGTGGACTATTTCCCCCTTGCACTATTTGCCCAAGACCACCGTAAGTATTTGCCCCTCCTTACCTAACTACACATGGCTGCTGTAACTACTGTAAGGTTTTATTTTTGTAGCAGGATTTTAATAGGCTTAATGATCCTAATGATTGGAAAGTAATCAAATTGGATTATCTACATGTCCTTTACAATAGCAGTTTTTGTCTTTGTCATAGTGATAGTTTTTTTTTACTTGTAAATCTGTAAGCTTTCTATATACTTTTCAATGTAGGCCCATATAAATATATTGTCTATACTTGTTAATGTAACACTCTATATGTTACAGATGCCCCTATACAGGACACTATATTTACATTCTCTACCCCCCCTCCCCCCCCCCCCCCCCCCCCCCCGCCTTTTATTTTCATAAACCAAATTTCTTTTATTTGTACTTTTTTTAAAAAAAATTATAAGATTTCTAAAGACAGTTAAAGGACTCTATATAATGAACATAGCTTAATGGTACATATTTAGCTTCCACATTGTAATGCCCTTAAAAATATTTTATTTAATTTTATTTGCATCTGAGTCATTGTTTAGTGATGTAGTGAATTCGGTTTTGCCGCGCCTCCTGATATTTTAGATTTTTTCCTGAAAAACTCCTGAAAACCTCCTGAAATTTTGATTTGAGTTTGGTGCAGGAACCCTGTGGTGGATTGAGGGGGGCACACCAAGCTCCTGTCCGAGACCTATCAGTGTGCCACATAATAAATAGTACAGTCTTTGCTTTCCTCCACATACGCATTTCCCCCAGATCACTTAACATGGCGGCCTGCTCATATTCCTGCACTGTCGCCCCAATCGCACAAATTCCAGAATAAAGGCCTGGACTCAGCTTGGTGAGACGGTCTGTTGTGCACATGGCTTGCTCCCTGCCAAATTTTGGGACCTCTCAGCAGTGCAATGATATCTCGTAACGTTCAACAGGGTCTGTCCTTCATGCGTTAGCCCACCGGCTTACTCTTGATAGGAGCGTGTCGGTGGTTTACTCACTTCACCTTACTACTTACTATAAGTCTCAAAAACCCGGTCGAGCCGAAGCTCTTGAACCGGGGCGTAACGCATTAGAATTGAGTTTAAAACTCTGTCCGGGATCCAGCCACCCCACGGCACGCCGAAGGCTTGGCATGCCATGTAAAAGGGAAGGATTCCGCAGGCCAGCGACCGTTCGCTGCGGTTCCCCTAAGGATCATTATCGTGGTGGCTCTCCCGTATATCTGCATTGTCACCCGGTAGCACAAATCCTGTACTATAGACCCAGGCATCCAGGCACCGGGCGGGTCGTGAGACTGGGTTGCAGCATCCATTGCTTCCTCCCCACCGAGACCCCGTGGCCTCTCGGCAGTGCAATGAATCTCGGACATGCTGCGGGGGCTGTCCCCGCCTGTGTTTTTAAAGAAAAGTACTGGCGGTTTACACACTACGCCGCTTTGAGGCCCATGGGTACAGTAGTGGCCGTTACACCAACAAGCCCCACTTTGGCTGTAACAAAAAAAATACAAAAAAAAATTTTAAGTTACTCTTTATGCCTTTTTATTTTACCTGTGTATTGATTGTTTGGTTTCATCCAGGAACTACTTGACAGTGATGCAATGCCAAACGAGGTGCTGGATTGTCTCATTGAGCACAAGAACAACGTCCAGATGAACGACAAGTGTGCCGCTGGGATAGAGCATCATCAGATAGTAAGCTGTTTGGTAGACAGGATAGATGCAGCACACGCAGGGCGACTGTCTGAATGTGTCTACATATATGTGTGCGTGAACTACTGTGGCCGGTGACTTGACAGTTTCAGCCAGACATGTGACAGACAGTTTCAGTGTGGAGTGTGACTGACAGTTTTGAGTGTGGCAGTTGAACAACAGTCACAGTCTCAGTATGTCATGTGACCTGACAGTTTCGTACATAACTTTAACTTAAAACATTTTTTTCTCCTAAAATCTTCTATAATTCTTTTTTAAATGGTTTCAGATTTCTCTTAAAGATTTCCGCTTCAACCACAAGTTCCGAGACGCCTGCCAATCTGCCGTGGCCCAGTTTTGCAAGAACAAGAAAACAAAGTGAGCAATATAATATGTGAACACATTCAAAGCCATAAAATTTGGTAGATCGATGTTTTCAATTTTGGTTACAAATCCAAGACTTCTGTCGTCTGTCTAGGATGTTGTTCACTGTGAAATAATACACTCAAGCCGCCCCATGAATGTTTAAAGGAGAATTGAATGCTGATTATGTGTACAGTGATAACATACAACTTCACTGGTCAATAATAAGTAGCATCCTTGTGGCTAAGCAAAAATCAACAACAACCCAAACTGCACCAATGCTTGATTTATATAGATTTTGGTGCAGAAAGTACTAGAATGGATTTAGCCCAAAAGTTTTCAGAATGCAAAAGAAAAATTGTACTAGGAAGTCAGTAATAAAATATATTGGTGTTATTACGTCATAATAAATAACTATCTAAACAATTTTACGCACATAATCTCTAGACCAATATTAAATAAAAAACTCTTTATTCCAAATATTTTATAAAAATATTATAACGTACTATTCGCACGTAACAATGTGCATTGTTTACAGGGTTCCCGCGGCCTCCTGAAATTTCAGGATGTCCTGAAATCCTCCTGAAATTTCAAAAAAGTGCAAAAACTCCTGAAAACCTCCTGAAATTTGAAATAATCTCCTGAAATGTCCTGAAAAATTGAGCTGACCCCTATTTTTTCCTTCTCCAACACGTGTCCCTATTTCAACAGCCCCACCTCCCGCTTGTTCGCTTATAATGCTTGCTACGCCAAGCCTATCCCTTCTCGCTTTGTGACGGTAAAGATGGTATACATACAGCTCTTCCTCCTCTTTCGCGCCCTCTCCCACAGTTTGTTGTCTGCTAGATTAGATAATGATATGGACTAAGCAAGCGTTTATAGAGGCGGCGGGTTTTGGAAAATCGCACGCGCGAGTCGACCCGAGCGAACTCGTGCGAGAAATGTTATTTTTTTTTTGCTTTACAGTTGTTCATAGATGACGCGGGTCTCTCGAGGCGACAAATTTGCCGACCAGCGCGGGTAATTACCAGAACTAGTTAGGTGCCTATTTTCGCGATCAATGTTGAGAATGCCTGATTACGCTACGCGCGGCGCCTACTAGTCTACTTGGGGTCAGCGAACCGACATAATTTGCCAAATTAATTTATTTTGAAATATATTTATATCAAAATACACAGAAATAGGTCTTTTTATTAGTTAAAAAGAAAACGATGCCGTTTAAGACGCTATCTTATATCATATTATGGTAAAAATTCCAGTAGGCCTATTTAGCTAGCCCTACTAGAGGAGTTGTTAGCGACGTAGGCCTACGCCGATTGGCGCCGATATCATTATCAACTTTTTAAAGGTGTTGGCCCTACATGGTTTTACTAATTATTATATCGTATGGGTAGGCCTACAGTGTGTTTTTTTTTTATCAATGTGGGAAATGTAGGCAGACGATTTTGGGTCTAGGCATAGGCCTAGCCGGTGTGGCTCTAGGTCTATCAGTTTATCAGTCTAAAGACTGGACCTAATCTAGAAGTCTAGATCTAAGTCATTTTATTCACCAATACATTGATGAAATGCACTCAATGCTGAATATATCTGACTAGAAATCATTACAAACAATGTTAATGGTAATTAGGTTAGGGCACTAGTATAGCGCGTCATCAAAACCTCATCAAAATCGGCGCCGTTCTGTCTAGAAAGCATAGGCAGGCCTACTTCAAAAGACTTTTTTTTTTTGTCTACCCACTATAGTGTTAGCCTACTATAGGTATAGCAGACATGCCTACCGTTCCGCTTTTGGCGTATTTGTTCCGCTTTTTGATTAAAAAACACACTTTGTTACGCCGTTACGCTTTTTACTAGTTTTGTTACGCCAAATTGGAAAGTTTGGGTTTTTCATGGGTTGAAATATAGTCCGTGTCTAGGTTGATAAAACAAAGGCACAAAAAAAGTCGCAATGCTATAATTATCATTACTTGGGTTTTCTGGGTTTATTAAAAGAGATATTATGGGCTTTTCTAACGTTTTTTGCGGTTATACTCGTGTTTGGCAATTAATATTCTTTTCCTTTACTGTATTGCTAAGATTGTGAAAATGTCTAAACGTCCTGGCTCAGAAAGTTTAAATATGACTTGTTCAAATTGTAAAAAAACTAATTCAGTGTTATTGGAAGGAATATTCAGAGGAGTTTATTGTGAATATATGTGAATTTAATGTTCTTTGTAGGCCTACTAGATCTAGATCCATTGCGAATTGTCTGTGAAACGTAAGCCTACCTACTTTTTAAATCTAATGATAATAATAGGCCTAGATCTAGATTTTAGCTTCTTTTTTTTTATATTTTTATATTTTTTTTTTTTTTATAAAAGATTGTCAGATAAAGGAGTGTTCCGCTTTTTTGATGAAAAATCCTCTTTTTCATCAAAATTGTTCCTCTTTTTAGTCCTTAGGGGTAGGCATGTCTGGTATAGGAAGGTGAGTATGGACAGTGACTTAGATGTAGAAACAGATACATTACTTTGCCTTATGACTAATGGCTGTACTGATTGGTTGGTTTAAATAAGTGAAGTGAAGCGCTGTGTTTGCCTTTTATGCATGATTGAAACCATTTTTTTTAAAGGAACGTTTCCGAATTAGGGTGAATATTTAGTAACTTTTATGTTTAAATGGTATGAACTTTTGAGAAGTTAAAAGGCAGTATAACCCCCCCAAAGTCAGGATGCAACTTATCCACAGGTGTTGTGTTTTTTTTTAATACGGTAGTTTAGGGAGATATTATATGCACCAGTTCAGAATCAGCTACTCCCTCCCCCCACTGTGGACTATTTCCCCCTTGCACTATTTACCCAAGACCACCGTAAGTATTTGCCCCTCCTTACCTAACTACACATGGCTGCTGTAAGGTTTTATTTTTGTAGCAGGATTTTAATAGGCTTAATGATCCTAATGATTGGAAAGTAATCAAATTGTATTATCTACATGTCCTTTACAATAGCAGTTTTTGTCTTGTCATAGTCATAGTTTTTTTTAAATTTGTAAATCTGTAAGCTTTCTATATACTTTTCAATGTAGGCCCATATAAATATTTTCTCTATACTTGTTAATGTAACACTCTATATGTTACAGATGCCCCTATACAGGACACTATATTTACATTCTCTACCCCCCCCCCCCCCGCCTTTTATTTTCATAAACCAAATTTCTTTTATTTGTACTTTTTTTTAAAAAAAATTATAAGATTTCTAAAGACAGTTAAAGGACTCTATATAATGAACATAGCTTAATGGTACATATTTAGCTTCCACATTGTAATGCCCTTAAAAATATTTTATTTAATTTTATTTGTATCTGAGTCATTGTTTAGTGATGTAGTGAATTCGGTTTTGCCGCGTCTCCTGATATTTTAGATTTTCTCCTGAAAAACTCCTGAAAACCTCCTGAAATTTTGATTTGAGTTTGGTGCAGGAACCCTGTGTTTAGTGCTTTAGTATGTAAGGCCTTATGATTGTTCTCGTTGCTTTGTCTACCTAGGTACGACGTTGTTGCTTGCCTCAGTGAACATGTCAGGAATGATACGCTGTTGGAAAAAAGCCAGAGGATCGAAGCCGGCTGCCAGAAACAGCTGCGCTTTGAACTACTTCAACGGGTACCTTGATTAGAAATTATAAAATTGAAGGAAAAAAAAGCCAACTAACTAAACATTTTTTTTATCATAAGTAAACATTGTAGTGTGAGAGGCAGAGCATTGCATTACTAACCTGAGGGTCCCTTGTTTGAATCATGTAAGATCCATGGGACCTGAATGTATCCCGCTCAAATTGGCTACTCAGCTTATGAAGTAAAGGTGGTAGAGGCTTTTTTCTTCCAACAAAATCTTTCAATGCTTTTAAAATCCACAACAAATCATTTTTTCTACTCCCTCTAATGGTCTTCTCTTTTAGTAGAGTTAAAGGAAGATTTAAAATGTCTGCCAGGCTTCAATCTTTTACTGACCATCTGCTCCTGAAGCCTTCTGCTTCTTCTCTACCAGCTTTTATCATGCTCAGAAAATATTCTTGGGGGAATACTTTTGTACAATTTTATAACAATGAACAAAGAAAATCATTTTTCATTAGACATACCTTACGTAAGTTCAACTGCTGGATTAGTAGACTTCATTTTAAACACTTCTATTTTTAAATTTGTGTTTTAGGGAGAGTCCATTAAACTTGACCCCAAACTTGAGAAAGCTTGCAGAGAGGACGTGGCCAAGTTCTGCAAAAACAAGAAGCAAGGGGAAGGGGAGGTAAGCAGAAATGTGTTTTCTACCCAAATTGTGATTGTTAGTACTAATGTTATTGTAACAGGGTCATATACGATAACGATAACAATAACATCATCTGTGAAGTTCAATGAAAACTGACACTGTGCTTGGGGCAATAAGTTCAATATCGCATACATCAGATAACATGTAGTAGACAAATCAAAACGGCCACGTCTCCCATCACACATACATCAATATCTCAAGACTCTCAGCTCTCTATCGCTCCAATACTGTCCTTAACTCTAAGCATCTTTTTTCGTATTAGCAAACGACCTGTCATCAGAAACTAATTTCTTTGGTTAAAATGTGCATGCACATATTGAACTAATAAAATATTAGGTATTTCCACATACTTTGCACACCAAACCAAAACCCTCACAGTGATGAAATACTCAACATGGTTTTTCTCCATTCTCTCACTGCTGCCTGTGTGCTCAGCTTAATTTATTTATTTTTTCCTCTTTCATTTCCAGGTGCTGGAATGTTTGAGGTCCCACAAGAAAAAACTGAAGAATGAATGTCACAAGGTAGTTTTTGAAAGAGAGGTAAATATAAATATCTTCTTTTTTTATTCCTTTATAAATTTTAAAATTGACAGTGTCCCTTGCTATATCATTATTTCAACAAAATTTCAATGCTATAAACACGACTAGTTATTTTAATATCAACATAACTCAAGTTTAAAAGTACATGGTACACGGTTTCCGGATAAGCAGCGGCCATCAGTTTCTGTAGCCTTGACATGCATGGGGATTGTCTGGCCAGCACAGCTCCCCAGACATCTTCTTACCCAGCTGATGTCAGGTAGCCATCAGGGCAGGGGCAGACTCAATAGTGACACCCAATGTACCACGGGAAATGTGTTTACGCAACTTTAGAAATTTTCTGTTCCATTAACGCTTACGAAAGAGGAACTGTGATATAATTGTATTTGTGCTGTCCGCAGTGAAACAACACAAGTGTAGATTTCTGGTTGAAGAAATAAAAAACATAAATGAAGCTTTTTAGAAAGGGTCTCAGTCCCTCCGTCAAATACATCAATACTTGATGTAATGTGTGTTCCAATGTGTACCATGATTTCCAATGCTGATCAAGAACTTTCTTTACAAAGTGAAATGAACTTTACTTAGATCTTTTGAGTCCCACTGTGCAGCATGCTGAACCACATTGCAACTGTTCATCTGATGAAGAAGAGTTTTGTATGTTGAGAAAGTGTGATGCCAACTCCATGCACTGCAAAAAAAAAAAAATTCAGTTGGCGCAATAGTTATATTTACCATAATATTTGGTATGTTGTTGTTTTTTTTTACAGAAAGACGAGGCCATGTTTGGGGACTACACTGTCCTTCATCTATGCAAAAAAATGATCCAGGTAGAGAATCAGTTTATAAAATACGTATAAGTTACCACATTTAGTTTATATCGGTCCATTGTTACATGTGTCAATATCTTTACTAATGAAATATTCCGCTGTGACAGAAATACTGTTCGGACGACGCCAACGAGGATGACATCATGAGCTGCCTGAAGGACAACAAGGACGCTGCAGGTTTCGACGACAGGTGCCGTCAGATAGTGCTCCGCCGGCAGATTGAGCAGTCACAAGGTATGCCATACCTGGGAGGGGTCGACCTGTGTTTGAAAGCTGGAGTGGTGTAGCAGTATGCCTTTGATTTGTCTGCAGTGTATTAACAGTCCCTCCGTCAAATTCTCCAGCTGTGATTCCCTTCCACACCTAGCTTCAGGTACCCATAACAGTTGGGTTGACCTGGGGCCAACCCTCCAGGCTCTGATAAAAAGATTATGTCGTTTTTTATCCGGATTTGAACTAAAAACCTCCAGGGTGGTCATCTGAGAGGGCAGCTGCTAGACCACTTTGTTCCATGCTTGGTCAATGTGCTGACCACTAAATCCCCTTCCTCAAATTGCCCATTCACACATATGATGGAACTTTTATATGCATATACATAATACCTATGACATTGATTGTATATGTAGTACACATTATTTATTACATGTCTAAGAGTAAAAGCTCTTATGTTTAATATAAAATATATGAAGACTACACAGACAAAAAAATCCTCAGTCACACTTTTGTTGTTATTCCAATGTTAACAAAGGGATTTCTAATTTTTACTATGATTATTGCAGTTTGTTTTTTTCACTTGAAAAGTAGTTCAGTACATGCTGTGTATTACTATATATATGACTAAGGGGGAGTAACTTTACAAAATTTGACTTCAAATAATATAATAGTCTTACATGCACTATGCATAAAGATTTTTTCTTCTGTGGATAATATATGTGTAGTTTTTTTTGTTCAAACCTATTGAGTTTATGGTTTATGCTAAGCTCTGCTTTATCTTCCATTCACAGATTATCGCTTGAACCCCCATTTGCAAAAGGCTTGTCGACTCGACATTCCGAAATACTGTGCCAAAGTGTATGATGGTGCCGGCCCCGACGAAGAGATGGATGGGAAAGTCATTGACTGCTTAAAGAAACAGTATGCCAAGAAAGCTAATGTAAGTTGTTTGAAGAAACAGTATGCCAAGAAAGCCAATGTAAGCGGCTTCTGTAACAGTTCTATGTGTGCTGAAAAAAACTCATTGTGAAATAATAAGCATACTCACTGCCTGTCACCCCCCTGTGAGGGGGGGGGGGAAGGGCCTACTCCGCCAACTAATGCCATCTCCACATTTATCTATACTTGGCTGATTTTCACACCTCGTCCTTGTTGTGTCAGCCTCTAGGTCCACTTTTGTTGCGGATGGGTGGGAGGAAGGAAGGAGGGGTGATGTAGGCTTTTTAAAATTTTGAGGTAATGGACATTTATAAATTAAAAATTTTAGAATATGTTGTTGTTTTAATTTTGTAATAAGCTCTCTTGTGCGGCAAATTCAATTTTCATGTGCATAAAAAGAACTGAAAAAGTTACTATGTCAGACCTGCCAAGTAGTATGAATTTTTCGTATTTAGTACGAAAAACTAGGCCCGAATACGAAAATACGAAATGGGCAAAAAAAATACGAATTTCCATCAATTTTCGAAGAAATAAAAAAAGTAAGTTTTTTCTCCAATATTTATTTTTTTCCTACATAAAAATAAAAATGCGAAAGAGACGCGTGGCGTTGCTCATGACAGTTTAAAACTAAAAACTGGTTATTTCCGGTTGGAAAATATTAAATCCTTCCATGCGCTGCATTTATGACTTTTCGTTTCACACTTTCACGATATCTCTCATCAAATTGATTATCGGATCTGATCATTACTTACTTCGAGAATTAGCCTTTTAATTTTAAGGGCCTACGTCTCGGGAGTCTACTGTTTTAAAATTAATATTGAATATATATGGAACATTGTTAGCCTGGGCCTGGGCATATATTTTACTATGGCAAAAAAAATCAAAACTGGCTGTGACAAAAAACGATGTCAACAGTTTAAGATTAGATTGAATATTCTCAAGAATGGTTAAAAGCAGCATCTGTAAACTAGTTAGGCCTAAAATAGTGTATGAAATAAAGATTTTTTAAAATCGCAAAGGATGTAGCCTATGTGTAGCAAACATACAGCCATGTCGCCTGGTGAGTAAAAAAATGCTTAAAAATACAACTAGTCTAGGCGACTCTAGGCCTACTAATTTGAGGGTCTAAGTCTAAGGAATACGAATTTGGGGGTCAAAATACGAATTTTGAGGTGGCTCAATACGATTTTTAAACTTTTGAACTTGGCAGGTCTGCTATGTGCAGCATCTTTCTGTAAAGTAAAGTACCCTTCGAATGAACTAATCATAGGGCTGGTAAAGCATTGTTCACCAGTTTTTGTGGCCATGGCATACTAGGGGATGTGCGGCAGCACAATGCCTAGCCGCCTTTACTATACCCCAACTAATGTTAGGTACCCATCAGAGCTGGGTAGATTCAGGGACGCCCTCAAGACTCGGGAAAAAAATCCTAGCATCCACCAGGATTCCAACCCAGAACCTTCAGATTGCCAGTTGAACTCGCTGCCGCTCGTCCACCGTGCCCCTCATCTATCTGTGATAACCATTCTTTTCCCAAAGTCTACTTCCTTGTGTGTCTATGACACCGGTCCTAAGTTTATTTTCTCCACCTTCAGCCACTGTCCTTAACGGCCTTTATGTTTTCCATCCCTTTTAGAGTCTATCAACAGACTGTGAGCACGAAGTGAAGGCTCAGATCAAGGAGGCCGCCCTGGATATCAACCAGAACCCTGTCCTGATGAAGACTTGTAAATCTGATGTAAGTCACATGACAAGTAGGATAGCCCATATAGAGTATTAAAATGTCTACTACCAGTCTATAGCTTTATGACTATTTGATTTAGTGTTCGTTTTTAAAGCTTGATGCACAGATGCTATTAACATCAATAACAAGAAATACCTAGTTGTTTTTTATGTTGCAACAAGCTAAATTGCCAGGTGTTGCCCAGGGAAAGGCCTATAGTTACTGATAAAAAAAAATTAAAACAACAATGAACAGAAAGCTGATGATTTAAAATATAATTATTATTTATTTACTGAAAACCTTTAACAAAGTAATTTTAAAATAAATATTGTAGTCTGGTTAAAAAAAAGCATGTCTTTTTATTTAACAAAAATTTAGGACTATCCCTGGCTGAGAATCGAACACCCACTTGTACGTCTAAAATATAATTATTAGATTTCACTTACTGAAAACATTTTAGGAAAGCTTTAAGTCCTGAAATTCTCTATAATCTTTAAAAAGAAAGTACTATTAATGGAAATAAAAAAAAGTAGAAAAATAATAAAAAGTAATCATTGAGGAATTGAACCCAGGTCGCCCACATGGCAGTGGGATGCACTAAACACTCAGCTAGGGAGGATACATGCAGGAAGCAAGATCGCAAAAGTAAAATATGAGACAATAAGGTCATGTGTCTTTAAACTAACCAATGGGGATCAGAATCCATATATACTTTGTACTTTATAAATATATATAGTATTATCTTGTTCTATGTCATCAGACTATAGTTTTGAGAGAAAAAATACATCAGAAGATTTTAGAAGACTGAAAGATTGTAGTTAGTACAAAGACGAACTGATAAATTGTTGAAAAAACAGAAGGTATTAATATGTAGATAAGTGAAGATAGGACAGAATTTGTTGTTTTTTATTCATAACAAATATGTATTTGGAAAACATTAAAATTTGTAGCTAGAGCGAGATAATACTGAGCCGACGAATTTGTTAAATTGTAGAATGGTGTATTGATGTATTAATGCTTACTTGCTCAGATCAAACTGCTCTGCCTGGATGACCTGTCCAACAACAAAGCTTTTGACGAAGACGAGGACGATGATGACAAGCTCCACGCCGGAGAAGGAGCCATCATCGAGTGCCTGAAGAAAAACTTTTTCAAGCTTCAAAACCCCAACTGTAAAAAGGTATTTGGATTAATAATATCAGTTTAATACATGACATTAAGATAAGTTTTTTAAGCTAAGGCAAATAAAAATTAGTAGTTTTTTTATATTTTTTATAGTGGATTTCTAATCATTTTAGTTTTTAGACTGCGTAGGTCCATAGGGCTAGTGAATCTGTGTTCACCCACTCCTGTGGCTATGGCATTGTACTCAATGCTCAGACGCCTTAAGTGAGGGTTCATACCTGTTTGGGAAAGCCTAATAAAACTGACATGGTTTGCAAAAGCCATCAAAAGTTTGCAAAAGAGTTGTACAATATGGACAAAGCAGCATGAAAAATACATATTTAAAAAAAAATATTTGTCCTTGTGTAGTCCTACCTTCTCGGGATCTGCTGTAAAGATCACATCTCCAAGTAGCAGATAATACTAATACGAAAAAGGATACGCCATGCCTGCTGGCCACAGTCAATAAGCTGGAATGGTACGGCCACATGACAAAAGCCAATGGGCTTGCCCAAGCTATTCTGCAGGCCACCGCCAAAAAGAGAGGCAGACAGCAGAAACGATGAGAGGACAACATCAGTGGACGGGAGTTAAGCTGTGCGACTCAATGAGAAGGGTTTTGAGACAGGCGAAATGGAAGGGGCTGGTGTACGTATCATCTGGTGCTCCAACGGTCAAGTAGATTACAGGATATGTAGGATGTAGGTAGTCCTACAATGTTGCCGTTACCTTTCCCCAACTGATGTCAGATAAACATCAGAGCTGTGTAGGCTTAGGGACTGTTTTGGAAAAAATAAAGCCCTTGGTTTTTGTACTTGGATTTAAACCCAAGACTTTCAGATTGGGAACCCAAGTGGGCTGCCCTTAGACCACAGTGTCCCTGGTAGCAGATGGTGGGAACATTATAAACAAATAGGATTGGACAATCTGAGTGGGCTAGGGCTGGACCACATACATAGTCTTGCGTGGCAGATGGTGGGAGCATTATAAACTCATGAAGTATGTTTGTTTTTTCAGGAAGTTGCCTTCACTATTGCTGAGAGTCGTGTTGATGTCCAGGTGGATCCAATACTTCAGTCCACGTGTCAGAAGGACCTGATACACCTGTGTAAGACTGTGCCGCAGGGTCAAGGAAGACGTGAGTGTCCAATCTTTTCATTCTTCTAGTTCATGCAGTACACTGCCTTTACCTATCTGACGCCCATTCTTCTACCTCATGCAGTACACTAACTTTACCTATCTGACGCCCATTCTTCTACCTCATGCGGTACACTGCCTTTACCTACCTGACGCCCATTCTTCTAGCTCATGCGGTACACTGCCTTTACCTACCTGCCGCCCATTCTTCTAGCTCATGCGGTACACTGCCTTTACCTACCTGACGCCCATTCTTCTAGCGCATGCGGTACACTGCCTTTACCTACCTGACGCCCATTCTTCTAGCGCATGCGGTACTCTGACGTACATCTCAGAAAGACCCCATTTTTCTTATGATTGTAATCTCAAAACATCTGACTAGTCTTGTCTCATTTGTCTCACAGCAACAACATGCAGTTGTAATATCATAGTGCGTACACAGTGCAAGCAGCTGATACCATTTTGGGGCAAAGAACTAAACTGTAAACAATAATAGAAATAAGTTTCACTGTCAACATATTTTGAAAAAAGTAGTTTACTTTTAGCAGCTGCATTCAAACTGCCCTATGGATCAATTTGGTCCGACTGGATACTTATATACTTTACATTCCGCTTGTGGATTTTTTCTTGGGGGGAGTCATGTTCTTTTTTCTCTTGGGGATTTGATAAATAGGTAAAAAAAAAAATTTCTTCTCTAGAGATGTCTTGTTTGCTGGCCTACTTGGAGAGTGATGAAAACTCCCTGACCAGGAACTGTAGGGAGATGTTGAAACGCAGGAAGGACCTGTGGGAGTATGCCGCCAAGGTGAGTTGTCTTTCGTTGGCAAAGTGTTTTTCCACCCAACTGTGTTTCTGTACAATTGGCTGATTCAGACATGCCTACCGTTCCGCTTTTGGCGTATTTGTTCCGCTTTTTGATTAAAAAACACACTTTGTTACGCCGTTACGCTTTTTACTAGTTTTGTTACGCCAAATTGGAAAGTTTGGGTTTTTCATGGGTTGAAATATAGTCCGTGTCTAGGTTGATAAAACAAAGGCACAAAAAAGTCGCAATGCTAAAATTATCATTACTTGGGTTTTCTGGGTTTATTAAAAGAGATATTGTGGGCTTTTCTAACGTTTTTTGCGGTATTACTCGTGTTTGGCAATTAATATTCTTTTCCTTTACTGTATTGCTAAGATTGTGAAAATGTCTAAACGTCCTGGCTCAGAAAATTTAAATATGACTTGTTCAAATTGTAAAAAAAACTAATTCAGTGTTATTGGAAGGAATATTCAGAGAAGTTTATTCAGCAAATGTGAATTTAATGTTCTTTGTAGGCCTACTAGATCTAGATCCATTGCGAATTGTCTGTGAAACGTAAGCCTACCTACATTTTAAATCTAATAATAGGCCTAGACTAGATTTTAGCTTTTTTTTTTTTTTTTTTTTTTTTTTTTTTTTTTTTTTTTTTTTTTTTTTTTTTTTTTTTTTTTTTTTTTTTTTGTGTTTTAAAAGATTGTCAGATAAAGAGTGTTCCGCTTTTTTGATGAAAAATCCTCTTTTTCATCAAGATTGTTCCTCTTTTTAGTCCTTAGGGGTAGGCATGTCTGCTGATTGCATCCCTTGTAGGTTTTAACTCAAATCCCTCTACACCAGCATCTCTCAAAGGCCAAGAGGTCACGTCCCGGTATTGGGCCAGAAAAGCAAAATTGGCCGGTCGTGTAAGAAGAAGAAAAGTTATACTACCGACGGTGGCAGCGTGTTCGACTGGCGTACCGAATGTCCTGGGTTTGAATCCAGGTGAAGGCTAGGGTTTTATTTCCCTGGGCTCGAGGGTGTCCCTGAGTCTCCCAGACGTGTCTACCGTTCTGGATTTTCTGGAACCGTTCCGTAAAATGGCTGAAAATTACCCCCTGTTCCGCAATTCCGCATTAGACCAGTTTGTTCCGCAAAATCGGCGTCTCCAAAAATGCCGACATTTTAATTAAGAAAGTAATAAAGCGAAATAAACAAAAGGCGTTTGCCAACTTTTGTTTTCTTCTTCTCACTTCCGTTTTAATTTTTAAATGTATTTCCTTTTTTTGGTCGAGAGTGCATAAGTGTAGGGCTTCGCGGCACTGTCGATTTCTTTACCATTTTTGTTATGTCAAATAATTTTAGGGAAACTAAAACTAAACTAATCATTGCTAGCCAAAACAAAATATTACCTTCTAACTTCTAGTTACTTAATAAAAAATAAAAGTAGTCGCTAAAGTAAAATTCAAAATAAATTCAAAATAAAGTAAATTATATTTTCCCTACTTGTCTACTGCTTTAAATCGGCTAGTAAAGCTGATGTTTATGTATTAGAACAGACACAGTGTTAGTGCATTTAGCTAGGCCTATTCAAGCCTTTGAAATAAATTTGCTTAGGGTAAAGTGGCTTAGACCTTTAGACGTAGTCATAGGCCGACCTATGCCTAGGCTTATGAATTTAGTTAGTTTTACCAATTGACCAATATCAAGCATTTAAGTTCAATTACCTTGACCTTGTCCTTAGTTTAGAATATAGATAGGCCTACATATTAATTTGACTTTAACCACTTTCTGAGTTTCTGTCCTAGGCCTTCTTAGTAGATTGAAAGATTTATTTAAAAAAAAAACACAGCATTGCAATTATTGCGTAATAGCTTAAAATCATATAGCTACATAAAAAGCCACTGTTTTTACTTTTAATAGATTTATAACCTTAGTTAAACTTACATAAATGTATTCTCCCCCCCCCCCCCCTCCCAAATATATTTTTTTTTCTTTTTCATTAACTCTATATTGACTAAGATTGTATTCTATATATTATATATACAGTCTTATTACTGTAAATGAAATCATTTTTCTTTTATTAATATTATTTAGCGTAGACTATATTAGCCCAAAAATGCTTCCTCCGCGCTTATGTTCCTCATTTTGGTCCCATGTTCCTCATTTTTACCTTGGGTGTTCCTCATTTTGATTTGTGGAGGTAGGCATGTCTGGTCTGCCCAGCTCTGATGGGTACCTGACATTAGTTGGGGTAAAGTAAAGGTGGCTGGGCATTTTTCTGGCCACACATCCCCTAGTATGCCATGGCCACAGAAACTGGTGAACGCTGCTTCATCAGCCCTATGATCAAATTGGATACTTTACCAATAGATCTCAGTATTAAACAGTATTAGTACATGTTCTCTCTTTAAAATGGACATTTTTGGGATATTCCAACTTGATTTTGGCTACAGCCCACAGAGTATAGACTGCACTAGTCTAGAAAATTCTTTGAAATTTATATCCATTATGCAAGATATTATATCCCAAAAAATGTATACGGTCACAAATTAAATAGGTAAAGAATACAATTTTCCGACGTTACATGTTTTTTGTTTTACCAATTTCCAATTTCTTGTTTTCCTTTCCCACCAGGTGGCTCCGGTGGAGAGTTTACAGGAAATCTACGAGCAGATCTCCACCTCGCCCTCCCGGAACTACTTCTTCGCCATCCTGTTTTCTGTCGTGGGCGTCATCTTCATCGTTGGGCTGACCTGTGGGCGGGTGACCAAGAGGGTCAGGGCGGAGATGAAAAACAAATAACTGTTTGTGTGCGGGGCAGTGTGTGTGTTTACATGCGTGTGAGTGAATGACCGAGAGAATGTGTTCTTCACGTGGGTGTGTGTATAAGAATGCTTGCTTAGTGTGTGCTCATGTTGTGAATTTATTTCTTGTGATTCTTGACATTGTTTTTGAAAGTGAAAAAATTATTTGTAAATTTCTGTGACTGGATAATCTATTACTGGACAGCTATTGCAAGCATAAAAACCTTTCATGTTATAGACAATTATAACTGTTCACATTCTTCTATTATATTTTTTTTAAAATATGTAACATTGAAAAGCCTGATCGTTTCTGTTTAAAATCTACAAATATTGGATGTTTCCCGTAAATAAATTAAAGACGCATTCTGTAGGTGACCAGTTTTTTTTGGTAATTCACAAATTATCGATTATCAGTTGTTATATCTTTTTTTTCCGACCATTGAGGATCACAGGGCTTGTTCACCAGTTTCTTTTTGCTAGGAAATTAATCTGGCCAGCACACCCCCCTTTCCCCAACTCACCTTTACTTGCGTCATTTAACGGCCAGGCAACAATCAGAGCACGGGAGAGGCTCCCAGACCCCCACCAGAACCGCACTGAGCTATATATGTTAACTGGAGTGAGCTTGCCCTCTGTGATGCATGAATAAACATGAATAGCGACTGTAACCAAAAGTGTCATCCTGCGTTGTCAGAAGTCAGTGTTAATAAGGCAATCAGTACTGGTCCGTACGGGTTGAAAACCCATAATTCAAAAGATCTTCTGCCTTTTATCGGGTTAATGTTGACCAAGACATCAACTGGAATATTTCCTCCTAGAAAGGTGTAAGGAATGCCTTAGTACTAATTCCGTTCTTTCCCCCTAAAAAAAGTTTTTAATTTTCTTTTTTCTTTCAGAGTTATCGTATCTTACATGTTGCAGGCACTCCTTTATAAAGAAGATTATTATGTCCTACATTCTAGTCCTGCATTTGGATTCGTTTTTTAAATGATGTTAAGTTACTGGTTTTCTTGGTTTGTTCAGGCAACCCATTCCATGCCCACCGTAGGGGATAAGAAAAGTTGATAAGAACTTGCAGACACTTCAAGATTTCCCTTTGTCTTCTAATAAAAAGAGGCCATGTGCACTGTCTTCTAATAAAAAGAGGCCATGTGCACTCCTGTTAATATATATAGCTCAGTGCAGACCCCGGAGAAACATTCACGAGCTTAAATCTCAAGAGACCATCGGAATAGAAAATTTCTGCTTGTCTGCCGTTAGAACAGTGGAGGCCATCGAGTGTGATGAAACTGAGGCGGCGTAATATTAGACCAGCAGAGGCCGCCCCATGTAATGAAAATGAGGCTGCGTAATATTAGACCAGCAGAGGCCGCCCCATGTAATAAAACTGAGGCTGCGTAATAATATATATTTTGAGACATCCCCCCCCACCCTGATTTCCCTTGTCCGCAGTTCATCACATGTTCAGTATTAGTTGCAAGCATGCTGGGTAATATTTCATGCAAATAGTCTCGTTTGTTGTTACTTCTTGCTTCAGCCTGTCGAGGAAAATAATTTCTGCTTGAACAATTTGCTATTTAACTTTTTGAAGCATTATTTGAATTGTATTATAATGTCTTTTTGTTTTGTTTCATTATTTACTAATTTTTTTATTTTTTTTTAAATACCTTTTGCCGTTTGATTATAAAAAAATTGATTTAATGTATGGGCCCTTGTTTTTTTTAAAGTGAGAATGAAATTATTTATTATTCTTAACGTTTGTAATCGCCTTTAATTTTGTATTGTCATTGTGAGTCATTCAAACTAAACAAGTGTAACAAGAAAAGGAAGGCTGAACAAAATGTATCATGTTCTTGTCACGTGGGTAGATTTTTTATTGTGGACTCATCCATTGTGTCCTTATGTCAGCATCCAAGTGTTGTGTACATGTCAGCTGGAATGGTCTGTGTGTACAAATATTCTTTTTTTTTTTTTTTTTTTGCTGTCAATTATTTCTATTTTTTTTATTTTTTAAATAAAATTAATACACTTTAAATATTTTTATAAATTAATATTTTGTTAAACCTTTTTGACTAAGTTTGTTTTCTTAAAAGGGTTTTGGGTTAAATATATATTTTTTTTTTATCTGTTTATCCATTGCCATGGAAACAAAGAACAAAATGGGATTTATCTATATACAATTTTGAGACTATAAACCAAAGAAATATTTTGTTCACATGGAATTAAAGTTTTTTCCAAGAATTTCTGTGTTATAAAAATGCAATGTTGTTAATCAGGAATGGTAGAACTTTTAAATTTAGGAGAGTCCGGCTGGTCCTGTGGTTTTAGTACACTGCTCTGTCAACATTATTACCAGTGTTCTTTCCTGCCGCGTTGCAGGAGTTTTGGGCCAAGGATGTAATATGCTTCTATCTTTAACTTATAAGACACAAGACATTTAATAGCTGAGAGAGTTTCATTTCTCCTTTAAATGTTGTCCAACAATGTTGATTGCAGTTGTACTTTGCACTATACAAGATCATAAATCTTTGAGTTCCTATCATTTCTTGGATAGTAGAGAAGTTACATTATTTTTATTTAGCTTTTTCAACGTTGATATTATTAGAGCGTTATAGTAAAGGAATGTATCGGAGTAAATGACTTGGAAAATGTTAACATTTTCATTCTTGGGAAGTGTAGTTTTAATTTCATATTTTCTTTTTTTAATAAAAATATATTATTGTCCTATGTTTGTGATAAGTTTTTTTTTTACACTATTGGGATTAAGAAGTTTACCAGTTAAGAGAAAGGATTGTGCATTGCTTGATGGACTTGACGTTAGTCCTAAAGCTTTTTGAATACTTGACAGCTTGCCAGAGTTATCTTTGTTGTGTTTTGATGAAGTTTTTATGTCCCCTTAGTATCACTGATCTATAAAAAGAATGGATTGGGCCCATATATTCTTGAAGACAAAATCTGCCTGGCTTTCACGTGACATTCACTTATCTATAACATTAGATTTCCTAAACACTGACCTGTAAATACATTTCAAGTGACTTGGACTTCCTTTTTATCGTATAGATTTGTTCTAATTATAGGTTGTTGTTTTTTATAACTCGTTTACATGGATTAGTGAATAGTGGAAATAGTTTAATAAATTCTGGCTTCAATTTGCGCAGACAAATTTATTATGGCGGCGATATCCATTCTTTTTAAGATCAGTGACTAGTATTTAGTAGTATCCTGACAGAACAAAAAATTGACTAACCAAAATGTATGTATTTGTAATATTGGTGCTAATTTGTATCACATTTAAAACAAGTCAGTTATTGGATGAAATTATTTTTTTTTTAATCCAACCTGAATAAACTTTTGGTATCAATGTTTCATTTATCCTGTTCAATATTATGGACTAACTTGTAAAAAATAAAGATTTTAAGTTCTAAAAAATAGAAATAGATTTCAAAGTCTTTACTACATATACACAGGACCTATATATATTTTTCTAACTCTTCTCTTGGGACTTAAGCTGGGAATCCTACGGATGTTTCTTCATAAATGTTTTGGAGCAGTATTAAAACAGCAAGCTAGATCAGTATCAGTCCACTCAGCTACAGACAGATGAAGTTTGTGATAGATGTGAGAAGGTTTTTAGAAAGCTAGCTATGGATGGCTGGAGCAGTAAACAAAGACTGCCTCCCAATGTACACTATATTCTATATACAAGTCGCACTGAGACTGTTTTTTTTAAATTATTATTTTGTTTGTTTATTTCTCTGACCTATTCCATTCATTTAATAATTTGGGGTGACTTATGGCCACTTTTAAGCACATTTTTTTAAATATATATTTGTATGCATATATTATTTGAACACTTTAAAACCTTCTGGAGTATAAACAATTTTTTGGGTTTCGTTTTGTCATTGACACTTCCCCCCTTCCCCCTCTTGGTTTTTACCAGCAATGACAATATAAACTTTGTATTTAAAAAAAAATCTTTTTTTTTAAAGTTTTACTTGTACATTATGTTTTTACACGTTAATGGCAGAATAATGATGATTATAAATACAAATTATCATAAAAAATATGTGCGTGAATTTATGTGAATTAAAATTATTATTTTTAACTTACAATAAAGACCAATTGGAGACCTAAAACATTTGTTTGACTTGAATTTTTCATCGTTGATGGTTGTTTGTTTCATGAATTTTTAAAGAAAACAGTTAAATTTAAAAGTAAGGCATTATTAATCATAGTACATTCTTCATCATAGTCTTATCTCATATACTATGGACACTCCGTCTACTCTATAGAGAAAATTATTGTTTACTGCACTCATCCGTGGTCTGAGTCTGGTATTGCATTTTGATTAGTGTTTTAAATGGTGTTGAATTTACTGCTTTTCCTGGCTTGTTCAGGCAACCCATCCCATGTCCGGATGCCGCTCAGGAAGAAAGAGAACTGATATGAATTTGTTCTCACATAAGGGTAAGAAGAGTGTTATTGTCCTTATGTTTATCTGGGCATTTTAATAGATCTGTAGCACCTTGAATTACAGTGAATAGCTTGCTCCAGACATTGAAGGAAGCTGAAGAATAAAAAAAATTAATTTAAGAATCTGTGCAGATACCTCACCCCAAACTGCACAAATGAAATGTGGAACCAAAGCACACTGACCATGTTAGAATGTTGATAGCATTGACACACCTGACTACTAATACCATTACAATAATAGTATTCAGAAACATTTAGGCCTACAGCTGCACAAGAATTAAGGTAGAGGAAAACGCGGTCCCCTCCGCTGTTTTCACCTGCACCAAATGTGACCATGCCTGTATTTTCAGAATAGGTCTCTTTAGCCACACAAGGACCTGCAATGGAAATAGATCGTCTTGTGAGAAGTAAAATGACACAGAAACATTTACAATGGTAAATAAATAGGCCTACATTGTGCATATTTCCAAAAGGTTGAGATTTGAGTGACATCTCCTACTGCAATAAACACACTTACTTTCTACCACTAAATATATTGTGCTCCTGGTTTTTTTTTCTAAAAAATAAAGACCATGATAATGTAGTTTGGAAGCAGAAGTCTCAAATTTAAATTGATTAATTTGCTGAGGACTCGAATTTCACAGGCCATAATATCATTAAAAAAAAACAACGTAAAGCATCCCTTGAGGTTTTTATATAAGCTTACAAATGCTACATATATACGAGTAACCAGATCGGTGTAGTCAAAACAGTATGGCAAACGAGTTACTTCTGGAAACAGAAAAGAAAGTGGAAAGTCATTAGGCCTATACAGTCTTTTTTTTATATTTCTATTCTTTCCGTCCGCTCGCCCACACACGCCTATGTAGCGCCCCAGGGCAAAAGTTTCAGCGACGCCCCCTTGCATATTGTAACTGCTTTGTTTAGTGCTATATTCAGACCATATTTGCCGCCACTAGATTTGTCGCCCCAGGGCATATGCCCCCTGCCCCCCCTCCCTCATGCGAGGGCACAGCCCGTACGCCTCCCAACCGGGGATATTTATTTTTTCTAGTGGAAATCGAGATTATTTAGATATTTAGGCAGGTGAAACTAGGTAGCTCTTTTGCTTATAAGACACGAATATGTTGAACCACTAGTAAGTGTTTACTTCCGGAAGTAGCAGACCAACAATTTCAATAGGCTATTTGTATCATTAGATGATTGTTTAACTGTGTATTTAAACATTTTGCATGCAAATATAGCGGAGAAACTCATTAATGTAGCTATGAATTGTTTGAAAACGTGTAAGTCGAATAGTGAAAACGATTTTTTGATCAGTAGCATTTCGTCTCCATTTCATCTCAGTCTCTAACTGTGACATCTGACTCATCTCTGTGATTTTACTCAGACCAGACTCAACTCAGTTTACCAGCTAGTAACTAAGCTAGGCCTAGACTTAAACTAAACTAGCTTACTCAACTAACTCAAATACTATACTTAGTAAAGTGACCGAGTCGTCTGAGTACTGTTCAGTTTAAGACTTAAGAGTTAGGGAGGCGTTATTTATACGGAAAATTTTCCAAATAATGCCGAACGTTAGCCTATACGGAGATTTCTTCTAGAAAAAAAATCTCAGTTTAAAGCACATGCTCGGTAATTGTTTTCCGAAATTTTCATTAGGCCTATTCGTTAATAAGAATACTTAGGATCATATTCCTAGCTAAGATGAGATATTTATTTATTATAATATAAATAATTATAAACATAAAAAGCCCTAACCCTAACTGGGCCTAACCTAGACCTGACAGCCTAACAATACTACAATAGCCTATTAATTATTAATACTTAATAAAAAACACTTTTTGGTTGAATTAATTATAAACAATAACAAATCGTTATTTACAAAAAAGTTCACATATTGAACTAAAAATATATCGTTTTACTAGGCCTAATTGAATATAAAAAAAAAATGTTAAAAAAAATTTGGGAGATGGCTGGGGTAGAACCTGCAACTCCCCGGTTGCCAGCTCACAGTACTAACCCCTAGGCCAGGGGTCGGGAACCTTTTTGTATGAGAGAGAGCCATAGACACCACATATTTCGAAAAGTAGTTCTGTGAGAGCCATACATTATGTTTTAAATTAACCCTTACAGTCCCGGGCGCGTATATAGCGGAACTGAAAGCAGCATAGATAGAAGTAGGTCAGTACGGGAAGCGCTAAAAATTCTTTAAATGTGTGCATTTTGTGTAATTTCAACACTAAAAGTACAATTATGTCTCTGAATTATTCTGATGCTTTGCTGCAGTAGACTTTAGCTCATTTGTAGAATGAAATATTGATATGCAATTAATATGTAGATCAAAAAGTCTAAAAAAAACATTTTTTTAAATAATCGAACATTTGTCTGCGAGCCAGATGCAGCCATCAAAAGAGCCACATTTGGCTCGCTAGCCATTGGTTCCCGACCTCTGCCCTAGGCCATGAAAACCTTGTTCAAAATGACAACAAATAGTAGGCTAATTAAGCCAACTAATCGAAAAGTAGCAGCACTGACCTATATAACATTTAAATTAATTGTCACGTGACCAGCTAAAAATCTCTGTATAACCACTTCGTAAGAGTTATATGATCTACATGAGTGTGACTCTGTGACAGTCTCGCTACTCTAACAGCTAGTTACTAGTTACAGTTACTGTTCTCGAGCTTAGAAAACTTTTGTAGGTGTAAATATAATATTTTAATATAATTGAAATGGACAAATATTTTAGGTTTTTAGACCCCCACACTCTTTCCTTTGAACTTTAAGGCTGATTTTGTTTTGCCGAAGCATAAGCCTTAGGCGGCTATTGTCATATTGATCACAAATCACAGTATGGAAAGAATCGTAAATGTGTAAAAGCCTATCTAGTAGCTTAAGGTGTGTTTTATTTAGGACCTGTGGCCTATGCCTAAATAGCCTGCCAAGGCAGTGTTTAGCATTCTGAGAGAAACGGCTCCATGTCTATTCATTGTTTTTACAACATTAGCCGATCGACATAGGCCTATTTCAGGACATTTCAATTCTATTTAGAAATAATGCATGAAATGTCAATAGTCTGTTTCATTTTTACTTAGTTGCATGTAAGAGTTGAAAAAAAGGAAAGTTTCCTTTTTATAAGGGTGTATATTTAGTTTATGTTTAAAAAGCAATATATAAAGATTATGATAAATATTATTTAAAAAACTTAATAATGGAAAAAGAAAAAAATATCACGATTAAGTTTTATTACAATAATTCTTTTGTTTTTATTGATTGTTGACTTTGCAATAATGCCTTTCACAGATATTCAAAGCAGGTGTATTTGGAAAGGGTACTTAGGAACGTAGCTAAAAATCAGAGTATGCCACATTATTGTTTGTGACACCTTTAGAATCTAACCAACCAAGGTAAGTAAAGAGAGAGTTCCATTATGTCATTATGTTAATACCATACATAGACATGTAATGTAAGTAAGTAGTTAAGCATCACTTACTATATCTAATTGACTGGGTAGTGTCATAAAGTTATCATGATGGTTTCAAGTTCTAAAAAACTTTCCTGTCTTGCTGTATACTGTAAAAGTAGTTAAAAGTAAAGCATCCTGTTGAACCAAATTGATACATATGGCCCGTGAAGCAGCCTTCTCCAGTTTCTGTGGCCATGTCATTATAGAGGATTGTGCAGCAAGCACAATGGCCAATCTGCTTTTACTTTACCCCAAATAATGTCAGGTGCCCATCAGAGCTGGGTAGACTCAGAGAAAACTTTCCAGACCCGTGAACGAAACCTAGCCTTCATTGGGATTCGAGCCCAGGGCCTTTGGTACGCCAGCAAAATGTGCTGCGCCTCAGCCACTGTATACTGTGATTGGCACGGTGGTCGAGCATCATCGCGTTTGGCTGGCTTACTGAAGGTCTTGGTTCAAATCCTGGTGAAGGCTAGGATTTTTTCCCGGGTCTGGATTGTGTCCCTGAGTCTACCCAGCTCTTTTGGTTGCTTGATGTTACTTGTGGTGAAGGCGGCTGGGCATTGTGTAGGCGATACAATCCCCTTGTATGCTGTTGCCACAGAAACTGGTGAATGCTATTTAATCGCCCCTGTGGATCAATTTTGTCTGATGGATACTTTACGTTACTTATTAAAGTTGTAGAAATGCAGTGCCACTGACTTCCCTCCCCTTTTGTTGTTGTTTCCAGGTTGACAACAATGCGAATAGAACTGTTTGAACTTCACTTTAGCAGATCAAACTCAATCTACATTGCTGGCCAGTCAGTGAGTGGCAGCGTCGTGTTAAAGCTTGCCAAGGAGACCTGGATTAACTGTGAGTCAAAACAGCACACACCGCTTGCAGCAAGTTATCTTCTCTTGTAATCTTACCAAAGAACAATTTAAATTATACGCATCGTAATTATTAGTTTTAACAAATGAAATAAACTCCTAAAAGATGAGTCAATAAAGTCACATGTCTTTAAATAAACCAATTGGATTTGTTTTAAAACAGGCACACAGAGCTTTTATCTAGATATAGATATCCCAATGTTTTATTAACAATTGTTTTGTTTTATTTATGTTGAAAAAAGATTTTTTGAAATATATCTTTATATCTTACAAACAGAACTGAAAACTTGTGCATTAAGGCTTCATCAGAACTGGGGTCGGGCTTCTCTTAAAAAATTAAAACATTTCATTTGGTAAAGCTTGTTCAATATCAGGTTGACTGAATGAGAAATCTTTTGCTGGCACACAGTCACACTATTTTCAAAATGTTGCTGCCAACCTTTGGTTTACTGTACACTAAGAGTGAAGCCAGAATTTTTGTGTAAAAGGGAAGTGGGTGAAATTCAACATTGCAAATAGTTACCAATTTCTTCTAAAAAAATAGTGAAGTTAAAAAAAAATTCTATACAAATCTTTAAAAAAATGTGTTGGGTGAGGGTTAGACTGATTGTACAAACAGGTCACCAGTTTAAAATAACTTTAAAATTTTTTATTTTTTTTAAATTTGGCAAATAATATTTTATTAAATGCTATTATCACCAGGTAACCGTTAAATTAAAGAAAGGGCTTGCTTTATCATTTATAAATATAAATTATAACATCAAGAAATGTATTAAATAAAAAATACTTTGATTTTCTGCAGCTATAGATATCACCTTCACTGGAATCGCCAGATCCAAATGGGATGTCCCCAACGGTGAATCCTCGAAACATTATCAGGCTCATGAGATCTACATTGACAGTGAATATCAGCTTTACAAGAGCAGAAGTAAGAGTTCCTTTGAAATATTTTTTTACACACTTACATACATATATATATATACACAAGCATAATTGCCCGATGTTGAATGGGGTAACAATTTAGCCTTCACTTTAAAAAATACCCTAAGGACAATGAAAACCAAGCCACCCCGTTTCTACTTTAGACACTAATATAAGGATGCCAGAGGTATGTAAGGGTCATGGAAAATTTGGAAAAATTGACCAAGGTTTTGGACTGTTTGTGCATTTTGCTAAAATGGACAGATTGATGTAAAAAATATTTTGTTACATATTTTCAAAAGTGAATAGCTATGTGATTAAATTAAGAAGTCTTTAACTTCGATTGTGTGATTTTTTTAATAAAATTATTCTATGGGTACTTAACAAATATCAGCAATTATGTTTTTTTTTACTACTTAAATACACCAGCAGTCAATAAGATACTTTGCACAGATTGCTATTAATTGGTTTTTGAATTTGTGCGTTAGGTTTTAAGAATTTTAAAATGATTTTAGCATATGAACTCTGGTGCTACTTTTGACAAGAATGTCTATAGGATGGAGGGTGGGCCAAACTTTTCTTTTTAATCGAGCAGTTATTTTTAGCGGAACTGTAATCGTTGTCTTACACATTGCATTGCCTTGTGGGGCTTGGTACTTAGGGCATTAATGGTACAAAAATGGCCAGTATATTTGTTATGAAGCAATTAATTCATTTTTTTTCCATGGGTTCAAAGGTCAAAATGACAACACTCCTGCTGGCATGCACGTGTTTCCATTCGACTTTACGTTGCCTTCTGACGTCCCCTCATCCTTTGAAGGCCGTAGGGGGTATGTTCGCTACAGCTGCACCGTCACGATGGACAGGGGCTGGAAGGGAGTGCTGCAGATGGAGCAGGACCTGACGGTCATCAGACACTTGGACTTGTCTTCAGTGCCGGGTGCAGCGGTAAGATTACATTTGTAGAGGCATATAGTGTAGGGAACTAAGATAACATCTGTAGAGGCATATAGTGTAGGGAACTAAGATAACATTTGTAGAGGCATATAGTGTAGGGAACTAAGATAACATTTGTAGAGGCATATAGTGTAGGGAACTAAGATAACATTTGTAGAGGCATATTGTGTAGGGAACTAAGATAACATTTGTAGAGGCATATAGTGTAGGGAACTAAGATAACATTTGTAGAGGCATATAGTGTAGGGAACTAAAATAACATTTGTAGAGGCATATAGTGTAGGGAACTAAAATAACATTTGTAGAGGCATATAGTGTAGGGAACTAAAATAACATTTGTAGAGGCATATAGTGTAGGGAACTAAAATAACATTTGTAGAGGCATATTCCATAGGGAATTAAGATTACCCCATTGCTATTTGAGATAGTTGACCTTATATTATCAGGAAATTTAAAACACATTTATCTTATATAATCTAGATGCTCCTTCTATAAAGAAGATTATTACATTATTACATCCTACACTAATCCGTGTTCTGAGTTAGTAGGATTAATGAATCTTTGCAGAAAGAGCAATAGTTTAAGGCAATGAATAAAGCACATTTTTAAAGTAGACTAATAAATATTCCTTTTTTTTTACTTAGCAGAATATTATATAACATTTAATGTCCTGGATTTGAATTCTGGTCAACGTTTGGAATTTGTCCTGGGCCTGGAGTGCGTCCTTGAATATCTGCTCCGCCTAATATTAGTTTGGGAGAAAGTTTGGGACAAAGTTAGGGTGGCTGAAATTTGTGCTGGTCACACTATCCCCTAGTATGCCATGGCCACAAAAACTTTTTGAAAGCTGCTTCACTGGCCCCTATGGATCAAATTGGTCTCATGGGAATACTTACTAAGGTGGCTGGGCATGTGCAGTGGCCATAGAAACTTGTATCTGCTACTTCACTGGCCCTATATAGATCACATTGGTCTAGGAATAAAGGTATCAAGATAATTGTATAATGTTTTGTTATGTTGTTTTTTAACTGAGACTGAAACTATTTTATATAAAATTTTCTGACATTGTCTATCAGCTCCCACAATACCTGGAGAAGGAACAGATGTACGAGGGCTGTTGTTGTGACTCCGGCTACGTGTACGCCCACCTCTGGCTCCAGAAAAGTGGCTTTGTGCCTGGCGAGCCCATGCACTATGACATCTTGGTCAACAACAAGGCCACGTCCTCAATCTGCGGAGTTGTCCTCTCTTTGTTTCAGGTTAGCCATTTTCTTTTCTGAAATGAAAAAAACAAACAACTTTTGAAAACATCCTTTGAGTTTTAAGATGTTGCTTTGAAGACCAACCTTACAGTGGGATTGCAAGTCAGCTTGGAAATGTTGTAAAATATTTCAACTCAGAACAAATACTGTTATGACTCGTTAAATCAGGATTAAAAAATAGTGGTATTTTTAGTAGAAGCCTCGCTAGGGGGGTCACTTGATAACAGGTTTCCGGGGTTCTTTTTAATGATGCGATTATTATTAATAATATTAAGGATGATTCTTTCAACTCATTTCATTCAACAATGATAGATGAAATAACTTCATTTAACAACTTTTATTTAAGTTGTAGACAAGATCAATGTAATTCAAATAGCTATGTACAAGGAGATGAAAAGGAGGTGAAAAAAACTGGAGTTCCATAAAATATGTACACTTAACATATAGCGAACTGCTCTCTACAAGAGATCAACTGAACTGTTTAAATTAGGAGTGGGACTTTTCCGATGGTAAAAAGGCAAGAATCACACTTTCCATGGGGTGGTCAATGTACGACTTGCAATTTCAACTGCGCCCTACAATTAAATTACGACTGAGATCTAAATCTCCTTTTTTCGGGGTGGAAGAAATATTTACTACAATCTGCAATAATAACTGAGTCTACCCAGCTCTAATGTGGGTACCTGACATTAGTTGGGGTAAAATAAAGGCGGCTGGGCATTGCTCTGGCCACACATCCCCTAGTAACTGGTGAACGCTGCTTCACAGGCTCTATGATCAGTTTGGTCTGAAGGGTACTTTACTTACAGTAAAAACTTGAGGGTCATACCTCCCCCCTGTCCTTTAAAACCTAATACGCACAATGAAGGGTCAATGTACAGTATGGTCGTTTATTTATAACCTAAATTCTTAACAATGTGAATTTTTGTCTCATGAGGCTTTTGAAACCATTATATTGCTGTATGCAGAACTTTACCAATGGCCAAAAGATCTACATCTAAGATTTACTGACATCTGTAAGCGTAATATCATGGCTGTAGGTGTGGATATTGGAACTTGGAGAAAAATAGTTTAAATGTTGTTCTGAACACTGGAGAGAAAAAAGCTTTGACTCATTGGGGACAGAGAAAATCGCAGCAATCCAAAAGAGTGCAGTGTCTGCCCCAGCAGAACCTGCATTCACATGTTAGTCCTGCAACAAAGTCTGCCCTCTTGCGGATAGGACTCGAGAGCTGAAGCAAACACAGCAGAGCTTGTGTAACCCCAGCCCAAAGGCGCATTCAAAACCTTAGTTTCTTTGGAGACAAATGGAGCCAATTTATGATATTGCTGAACAATCTCTGGCTTTGAATTATTGACAGATTTGTGAAAGTAAAGTTGCATCTATTTAGTTCCGTATTCGACCAAGACACGCACTGGAGAGTTGGTTATATTTTTCTTAGGTTTTCTTCGCCATTTCCTATCTTATGATGTATGTGACAGTGAAGATTTTTAAAAATTGAAAGTATAGAATTTTTTCTTTTTCTTAGAACCATGACGGGCTTACGGTTAAGGATTAAGTTACGGATCTACATTTCAAACATCTTTGTTTAGGATGCTCCTCTTGTAGAGATTTTGTTGCTCGCGACATAAAAAAAATGGTAAAAGAGTTTGTGCGCGTCTACCAGAACACCCAAGTTAGCATGCTTTCGGTTGTTAAGATAAATATGACAGTTTGGCAAGTAGTAAGAAGGTTACCAGTTTAATTGCCAGTTTGGCATGGGTATATTTTAGAAAAAGACTTAGCATAGGCCTACCTACTATAATAATGCTAAAGGCCAGGCTATACTATATGTCACTATAGAGCGGGTATAGCCCTAAGGCTTAGGGCCTACTATGACTATGTTCGTAGAAACAGCAGAAATTAGTAGGCTAATATTAATATGATACTAGATTATAATATAATATTAAGGAAAGTGATCGTGGATAGGCTAGGGAAGGCCTAATACATTATAAATTAGCCTATAACTCATTTATTAGATACAAAGAATTTACCGGTCATGATTATTTCAGGTAGGCATATTTACTGATAGGCCTACTGATACAGTTAGTCTACACCAGTGTATAAGACCTACGACAACTCTATAATAATAGCAGTAATAGTTAATAGGCCTACTATAATAAATAAAATAATAATATTAATAGTCAATAGACTCAATAGTTCTAGAGTTCTAGGAAAATTACAAATAGTCATAGTTGAAATACTATTACGGTACAGTCCGGTACAGTAAAGTAATATTAATATATATGTAAAGCAATGTCAATGTTTACGTAGGCCTACCTTAAAATTATATAATAAGCCTAAGCCTACAGTTATTATAAATTAATTCAATAAACTTGACAACTAGACACAAAGACTTTCAAAATACGGAGGCTACCTGTTTAATTTTGTTTTGATATTTTATTAAATTTAAAACATTTTTTAACTTTATAAAGGAGATTTAAAAATTATTTTCGATTTAAATTGAAAATAATGATTATTTAGATTTGGCATTAATTTTTTATTTTTTTTTGGCTCTAATTTTTAGCTGGCCACTAATGATGTTTTTGCTATCTCTCTCTATTGAAACTACGGTGGATGCTCAGAAACTCTTTAACCAAAAAAATCATAAGCCTAGTTTAATATTTGTAGATATACATTTTGATTGGTCTCAGAATTTAAAATCATCATTAAAATCATGAATTACTGATACAATAATATAGTCAAATGTTCGACAAAACCATATCACTTACCTATATAAACAATGCCTCCAACCTGCAGCTAAATGCCAACTACAAAATAAAAAAAATATGTTATTTGCTAACCAGCGATAACATTTTAAAAATTTATATCTTCTCACAGACTGTGCGCTACACTGGCTACAGCGACAGCCTTTTCTCTTCAGGGAACCCGAAGTACCACGATAAAGTGAATAACTGGGTGCTCTTTGAGTCAGACGATGAGATAAGAGCAGGGAAGGCGTGCCGCTACGTCAACCACTGCACCATTCCCGCTGTGGCCCCGTCACTGTTGGAAGGCTGTAATATAATTGACATCATGTATGAAATACAGGCAAGTCAAGAATACATTTTGGGTTTATTTTGAGCTCTTCCAGAACCTACGCTATTTATTCCTAAACTTAGCACAGCTTAGCTGGGCGTAGAACCGAAAACTCTCTTGAACTGTGGGGTTATAAAAAAGCCACAAAGGAAAACCCACAATAACAATGCCAGTGGATCTGACATTGACTGCCAGAGAGCAAACTGATCTGCAGACTGGCTAATAGAAGAAGAAGCACAGCTTCATAACAGCAATTACTTTACCATCAATGCTCCCGAGTACCAGGGATTATTTTTCCTCTAGGAGCCTTGTATTGCAATTTCCCCATCAAAAATTTTGTAACTGGAAGATTTTGAAACTTTTCATTGTGTTCTTTATTGAAAAGACAGTCTGCTAGATGCTTTATATATGTGTTTATATTAGATACACTTGTATGATGTAAATAAGTGTTCCCGGGCTGGTGAAAAAAAAACGTGCATCCGGTACATTAAGGGTTTAAAAATATTTTTTATAAACAAGGAAACTATCTTGGAAATAAGAATTCCTTTCTATCTTATCAATTTAAGACACAAAAAACAACAAAACAGCAACCAACAGTTATTATTTATCTTATACTAGAAATAGCCCGTAGGGAAACCATGGGCGGAAAGAATTTTGTTTTATATGTTTTTATTTTTTTAGAATTTTGATTATAAGCTTATATATTATTTCTTTTGCTTTTTCAAAATTCGGGAAACAGGAGCTGGAAGTAAAGTGGTCTTAAGTCATGGTTTTAAATTTAAGAAATGACGATTCTAATTGGTAATATTTACATTTTTATGTAATGACTGAGATAAATAAAACATAATTATAGTTTGATTTAACTGTCTTTTTTCACTGCAATAAATGAAATTCAGATGACAATTTTCATTAAAAGCGATATTAAGTGTTATTTCTTGTTCACCATGAGTCGGGCCTAGTTGTCTGTTGAGTGTTATTTTCTAAATGTTTGGGACTTTCTGGCGTTAAAAAGCGGCAGATAGATAGATAGATGAGAACTTCGATATGATTGCATGTCTGTTATGAAAATTTGTTAATTGCTATCACAAAAGCAAGAATTATTGGAAATTGTTGACGTCATAGATAATAGGGTCGTGTTTAGTGTTGAAGAACCAAGGTGATAAATTTGAATTAAAAGGCTTTTAGCTATTGCATTCTGAGAAGATTTCTGAAGTGTTTAAATTGATATGTATTTCCTTAGCAATGAATCAACAACCGTTGCAAAGACAATCTTTGGATTGTGATTTCTCAAAAGCACAATGATTAAATTTTTTTTATTGATGTCTCCTAAGAGTCTCCTTTGGTGTAAGACAGTATTACATTTAGTTTGATACCAGAGATTATCATAACTATTTATGAGCTCGATCGTTAGGCTGACTTACCGAAACTTTGATACCAGACAGTATCATAATTATTTATGAGCTCGATCGTTGGGCTGACTTACCGAAACTTTGATACCAGACAGTATCATAACTGTTTGTGAGATCGATCGTTGGGCTGACTTACCGAAACTTTGATACCAGACAGTATCATAACTGTTTGTGAGATCGATCGTTGGGCTGACTTACCGAAACTTTGATACCAGACAGTATCATAACTGTTTGTGAGATCGATCGTTGGGCTGACTTACCAAAACTTTGATACCAGACAGTATCATAACTGTTTGTGAGATCGATCGTTGGGCTGACTTACCGAAACTTTGATACCAGACAGTATCATAACTATTTATGAGCTCGATCGTTGGGCTGACTTACCGAAACTTTGATACCAGACAGTATCATAACTGTTTGTGAAATCGATCGTTGGGCTGACTTACCGAAACTTTGATACCAGACAGTATCATAACTGTTTGTGAGATCGATCGTTGGGCTGACTTACCGAAACTTTGATACCAGACAGTATCATAACTGTTTGTGAGATCGATCTTTGGGCTGACTTACCGAAACTTTGATACCAGACAGTATCATAACTATTTATGAGCTCAATCGTTGGGCTGACTTACCGAAACTTTGATACCAGACAGTATCATAACTGTTTGTGAGATCGATCTTTGGGCTGACTTACCGAAACTTTGATACCAGACAGTATCATAACTGTTTGTGAGATCAATCGTTGGGCTGACTTACCGAAACTTTGATACCAGACAGTATCATAACTGTTTGTGAGATCGATCGTTGGGCTGACTTACCGAAAGTTCTGAGTATGAATCCTGATAAAGGCTAGGGTTTTTTCTCGGCTCTGAAGGGTGTCTCTAAACCTACCGAGCTCTGATGTGTACTAGGGAAAAGTAAAGGGGACTGGGGGCTGTAGGTTTTGTGCTGGTCATACAATCACCTAGCATGCCTTGGCCACAGAAACTTGTGAACACTGCTTTACGTCTTTATGGATCAAATCGGTCTAACGGGGATACTTTACTACTTTACTACTACTTTCGTGAGGCCAGTCATTTTAACCATAGGGATATGGGGGTGTGTGTCGGAGGGGGGGGAGCAAGACTAATATATAGGCTAAAATTTGTACATGAACAACATTATTCATTTTATACCACGTTATTATTGTTCTTAAACTGTTGTGTTTCCTTTTTAAATGATTTAAATATCTGTATAATTCATCCAATAAACCCCCCTTTTTTTTCAAAATCAATTTTTGTTCCATGCTGGGAAAGTGGGGATTAGAGTATATTAAGTTGATAATTTTAAAGACAGTTATAAAGCTATTATATTACTCGTTCTAAATACTTTGTTTTACAAAAGTAGAAAACCTAAAGGTTTTAAGGTTTTAATTTCTGAACAAAAATTTAAAAGAATGGTCAAAGTTTATGGAGAAACGATTGGGTGAAAGGAAAAATTAGAAATTGACTATATAAAGACCTACATGTATAGAAGCTTAGTTTTATATTTTCTAAATTGATAGATAAAATAATAAAAGAGATAATAAAGTATAGAGTTAGGGATAGAACTTTAGAGATTTTATTAATAGACGTTTTCAATTTTCTAAAACGTATGTTTTGTTCTAATCTTGCATATATGTTTGCGTGTGTTTGTGTGTATGTATGTGTAAGTGAGGCAGACAGACAGAAAGGAAGAGGTTTTATTTAGGCAGTGACCTATTTAAAATGCTAAGGTTGAACGTCATCTGCTATACATTTTTCAAAGCAGGATTTATATATTCTTAAATGGCTATGCAATTTTAAAAAATTTAGCCGAAATAGCCAAATTTAGGGACCTTATACAAAAAAGTAGTCTTTCACATTTAGGCCCTCGGGGCATATTAATATTGTTTAGATATTTCCAAAGACTGTAATAAGATGGACCGCTTTGATATTTCTGATTTTTGATGACTCGTAAACTTCTGTTTCTAAATTTACAATCACTAACGGAATTATAGATCTAGCGTTTAGTAATTCGCTTTGATTTTATTAATGGAAAGCTATAAACCATACTTATCCTAGTTGCCAGTTACTGTCGGAGAATTTAAAGGAATATTAGAAACGTAAAATGCAGATTAATAGAATCTAGATGTAAATTAAAACATTTTTAAAAAGAACTTGAAAACACATTATTTTAATATTTACCTACGTTAAACATTTTTTAGACCCTTACTGTTTTACATTTTATATTAGGTCGTTTAATGCTACATTTATTTGATTTGTCCGATGTTGGTAAAGTTATCTTTTAAATAGCTCTATATCCTTTTCAGCATAGAGAATCATTCTTGGTTCTTTTTGCTCAATGTCAAAAGCGCTCTGAACTTACATTGTGTTTGTCAGCAGCGCTAGACAAATACAATTTTATTATCATAATATTTACATTGAGATATTCAACTTTCAGGTTGAAGTTCCGGTGGGCTGGAAAGTCGTGCATCTGAAAGGCAACATCTTCATCGGCACCATTCCACTTAGGGCCAGCTCCAGGCCACCAGACGCAGAAGAGGAAATTACCTCCCCTCCATTCAGGAGAAATTTTGAACGTGAGTACAAATTGCAAACCTAATCTTCTTCCGTTAAAATCGTGACATGTTTTTATACAAATCCTGAAGAAGAGGATTTATAAAATTGTCAAAATTTGCTAAAATGGTTCAAAGACTTGTTTATTTAGGATTTTTTTTTATGGCATTTTATGAGGTAAAGGTACTGGCTATTGTTCTAGTTTGCCTTAGTCAACTGGTCAATCCTTTATTGGCCCTAGCAGATCACTAGTCATCATATAAATTTCTTCTTTGAAGGATTTTACTCGTGGATTAAGCAGCATCTAGTCATTTCAGATCAAATTTGTAAATAATTTTTACTTCCATAGTGCCGCCATCATACGAGGAGTGTGTCTTTGGAAGGATGGACTCTCAAGAAAGAGAGACGGAAGACGTGGAAGTTGAGGGCCCCCGCCAGGGTGGCGCTGGGCCCTCGCTCCCCGAAACAGCGGCAGCTCGGCGCAGCAGGCTCCATCGCCTTCCCAGCTACCCGTACTACAGCAGCGAGCATTTCAGTACGGCCGCAGGGGCCGGTCACCAGGCCATAAACAATTACCCTCATCCACCTCCTCCCACAATAGATGGATACGCCCCTGTGCCAATTACTGAGCAGCCGGTTTCTTCCCTCCCTCCACCGCCCAGTTATGAATCGCTCCAGCTGCAGACTCACTGAGCTATCTCCACTTGACTTATCTCCACTTGACTTATCTCCACTTGAATTATCTCCACTTGAATTATCTCCACTTGACTTATCTCCACTGGAATTATCTCCACTTGACTGGTGTCCACTTGTTTTTGTTGTCTTTGCTTCTATCAAACCTTATATACAGTTGTTTAGATGTTCAATTTTCAAATTATTTGTTATCTCCCTCTAATAAAAAAAAATCAGGGAAAGAATTGTTTAATAATGAATGTAAAATATTTTGGGAAATGAGTATTTAAAAAAAAAAGTTTCAACAATGCTTAATGTAAATTCACTAAAAAATATTGTTAGGAATGTTGGAACAAAAAAACAACAACTAAAACTTCAAAAATTTAGAGGAATGTTTGATTTGAACTATTCGGACTCCATTATTGCGTATTATTTTGAGGAGAATTGGGTTCTTTGTCGAGACTCTTATTTCACTGTCACCTTGAGAAAGTTTATCTTGATATTAGACAATTTCAGAAGGGTCGTGCTATTGGTTGGTTTGAATGTTAGAGCTGCTTAAGTTATATCTCTGATATACAGCACAATTGAGATAAACAGCTTGAAATGGCTGCCTACAGGCCGAGATGTCCGCCTACAGATTTAGAAGGCTGAGATACTGCCTTTTGAACACAACAATGCCAATAGTTAGCTTACTGTAGTTTTTTCATGACTTCTGTCTGTGCAAGCAGTGCCTGGTTTTATTTCGTCTCACCCTGATCTGTTGGTTACCCATGCCAGACATAGAATGTGCTATATAGCAGGGGTTGGCATGCCAACAACCTAAAAAAGTCATACTGCTCTTTTCTTGTAGAAAAGACTTGATTGAATTGCAATTTTTGGGTGCCTTCCAGTTCCACGCGCTATTAAAAATTGCTCCTCGTGCCGAGTCTGGCTGAGGACCCCCTGCTTTAAAGCATGTATGGAGGTTTACAATCAAAGCTCACCATGCACATAGTTACCTCTATCTCTGTGACTAACATTCCGCTCATCAGCATCTCGTGGCTTCACCCCCCTCCTCCCCCTATCAGGTAACAAGTCCTTTAGCGGCTTAGATCGATGACGGTAGCTTGTACTCACTGGCCTCCCTCCACATTTGACTGTCTCACATTTCTTATTGCATAATGATGTCATGTAAACCATGATAACAGTGTGATATTCATTTTGAAATCCGTAGCTTTTCTTTACTACGATGGAAGAAAAAAAATAATACATATGTGATGCAACCCCAAGGAATGGTACTGAAGGCAGCAAAATAAGATATTTATTCTTATGTATTTAATAAAGGTTAATTCATTTATCTATACATTGGTGAAAAAATCTCTGAAATGGATTAATTAGTTTAAAAGTTATTCAAATATACATAAGTAAAGGTAAGAGAGGTAGTTTTGGAGAAAAATGAAAAAGAAAACATTACCGATTTTTCACAATTAAGCATTGTAACAGATAATTAAATATTACCAGGATGAATAAATATTAACCAATCGCCATGAAATTTTGAAATTTAGCAAACATAATCATAAGCAATACTCAATCTTTGAAAGTTTTCAATGTTTTAATTAACATTTACTTGACATTTAAACTATTTTATCTTTGATTGATGTTTTTGATTGATTTTATACAAAAACAGCATAAAAACTTTTTTTTAAAGTAACTTCTAAAAATAATTCTAGTTTGAAAATTTCACAGCTATAAGCTAAGACATTCAACATTACAAATCAATAATCATCTAAAAAAAACGACCTAGGACCCTTTTTTCATATATTTTGCATTTATTGACAAAATCAGTTTTACCGACTTCCGTACCGGTTTAAGGGATAGCATCACATATATATTTATATATATAAGAATGAACTAATTGAACATAGCTAGCTCATGAAATTGTCTGCTTCAGTTCATTGTAGAGTTCAAGTGATTTTTATTTCTTCAACTTTTATTGGTGTACAATTCAATGTTATGTTTTTTAAAACAAAATCTCAAGATGCTAAATACATTTTATGTATGTTGTTTTTTAAACTTTTGTTTTTACAAATATTTGTATGATGATGTGATGTCAAAAATTTTTCACTAGCAGTATTTATGTTTTCAATTCAATATTGTCAACAAATATATATTTATATTGATCTATCATCTGCTAAAAATCAAAATCTATAAATTGAGCACAGCTGTCGTCGGATAAACGTTGTGTGCTTTTTATTATGTTGACAAAATATACGTTACCCTCTATCACGAATTGAGTCGCTTTGTGCCTTGAGCTATTTTGAGCTACAGACAAAAATATGTCGTAGGGGTGTAGAATATGTACTTTCAGATTTTGATCATTTCTAATTATTTATTTCTGCACATTTCTGTGGTGAGTTTTTATTTTAAAAATAATTATAATTTAAATAAAAAATATTGTAAAAGTAACACCCTGTATTTTTTAATGTTGAAAAGCAAAATAGTAAATTTGAAATTTTTCAAAATCAGGTGTTCAGACAGGGGCTACAGTAAAACCCCTATAGCTAAGAGGCTATTTCTCTCATCTTTTAAATGGTTTTCACCATTGAATTCAGCATTCAGATGTCTAATAATGAGAACGAAATAACTCAAAATGACCCTAGGGCACAATGTGACTCATTTTGTGGTGGAGAGTCACTTAAAATGATATTATTTTATATTGCTAGTCTTTAATAATACTTTCTTTGTGTACTTGCATCTCAATGAGAATTGTTTATATTTTTTTGAACACATTTTACACAAGGCAGATTTTTTTTCATTGGATCGTTTCAAATCTGAAGACGTTTTTTTATAACTTGACCTTAGGTCACTGCTGCTTAAAATGTAGTCATTAGCCATGGTTGAAAAGACTGCAGACTTGAAAACATGATGTTTTTTCCTTAATTATTTGATTTTTAGGGGCAATATTTCAAAATAAGGTTGGAATAATATTTGGTTGGAATCTCTGACCTATATATACAATATGAATAGTCTGTCTGGTGATTCTCGGCTGAGATGGAAAATAAGGTCAACATTTCCACATTTTCACTTACCTATAAAATCAAATCACTACTCCACTAGAAGAAATAGTGGTATAAAAAAATAAAAAGATTTTTGTTAAATGTGCCATATTTGATATTTATTAATTGTTTACATTTTTTTTTTGTGTGTCATTCTTTAACCAGAAAGTCTAGTCTCAGTCTAGCCAAATGATTTCGGTCAGTGTTTTAAAACCCCTGCATCGGGTTCCAAAAAAGGCCAGTACCGGTACTCTTATATAGGCATTGCCAATCCATGGATATATAGATCAATGATGGGAAAGTATTATTTTATTTTCATGAAAGTATTATTTTATATTGTCATCTTTTTGTTTTACCTAATGATGATTGAATGTTGACTTTTAAGTGTTATATAAACATATACATATATATATATATATAATATGACGTGTAATATATCTTCTTTATTTTTCTCTCAAAGTTTAAACGAATCTTTTGCCAAAAAAATTTTTTGCATTTAGTACAACATTACTGTACCAAAACATTTTTTATAATTTATTTTTTTATACATTGGAACCAAACAAAAAATGTTTATGTTTCTATATTAGCTTTATTTGGTTTAAACCCACAGAACTTGAGTTTATGTTTCTATATTAGCTTTATTTGGTTTAAACCCACAGAACTTGAGTTTATGTTTCTATATTAGCTTTATTTGGTTTAAACCCACAGAACTTGAGTTTATGTTTCTATATTAGCTTTATTTGGTTTAAACCCACAGAACTTGAGTTTATGTTTCTATATTAGCTTTATTTGGTTTAAACCCACAGAACTTGAGTTTATGTTTCTATATTAGCTTTATTTGGTTTAAACCCACAGAACTTGAGTTTATGTTTCTATATTAGCTTTATTTGGTTTAAACCCACAGAACTTGAGTTTATGTTTCTATATTAGCTTTATTTGTTCTCAAGTTAATGATTTGGAGGAATTAAACAAGTCCTATATTTGTGAAATACTGCGAGTGGCTGTCAGTTGCTCTAGTCCACCATACAGTATGTCATTGAAGGTAGCTTCCTGGGGGCCCTATGGCTGACCGGCTAAAGTGGTACAGGGGACAGGTTTGAAGAACATGTTACGCATTTTCACGGGAGCTGCCCCGCAGGAGCAAATTTCACTTGCTCCAATTCGTAGTTTGCGGAACATGTGTTGCTTCAGCCAAGTTGTTTATTAATTCTGGCTTCGTCCCCAGACATTGTATTTGTGTTACATGGTCATGTCAGTATTCATATTGGATCACGGGTGAGTGTAGGACGCAATAATCTTCTTTATAACAAATAAGATAAGTAATTGTAAAGTGAAAAGTCACTTTTTATGTGTTTTTTTTATGACCAAGTTTTTTTTTTGGTTGTTATTTTCAACTCAATTGTCTCCAATCATTTTTTAAATCTTTGTTGAATTTTTGCTCACACAAACATGATATTTTTTATTAAAATCAATTTTTTTTCCTCATTAAAAAAAATGTGTTCTAAGTACGGAAGAGGTTGAATTGCGTCATGTCCAAAGCATTAGACGGCCAGTTCTTTGTATTTTTTTCCTCACGTTAAAGTCTTTAAGAACTAAATACAATTTTGTTAGTGCACTTAACATAAGTTAATGTAAATGTACATTTTTTATTTATTTGCTTTTGTTAAGAATTTTAGTGACTTTTTTTTTCCTAAATAGAATGGTACAGTTTTTGTTCAGAGGCTAAATTTAAGTTTATTTGAATTTATTATTGTTATTTGGCTGCTAAATCTAACACAGTCAGTTACATTATTGTGGGGGGAGGGGGGGGAAAGATTGTATATTTTTTTCTTCAAGTTTTTAGTTTGTTATTTTAAAGTTTTACAACACTGGTGCAATATGTGTACATTTGTTTCAATTTGTCTGGTTTATATATATGAACTATTTATGTTAAAAAACAAATTTGTAAAAAATTTACTGTATTAGAAATATCTGCATGTTCTGCTTTTCTTTCTTTGGTGTTTTATTAATACACATGGGTGAGTAGCGACCACTCGTTCAAACCAGGCCACATACAAACCATAGTTTCGCTCCACTGTAGGTCACATTGCATTTATTTGATTTGCCCGCTAAATGTATATGTATTCAGTTTACCAGACCTATACATATATAGATATATATGGGAGCCAGAGGTGAACTGCAGTTTTTATTCTGTTTTGTTAATATTATATTAATACATATTGTACAAGAAAAACTTGAAGTATCCGTCTGACCAATTTGATCCATAGGGGCCAAACCTATTGTTTCTTCCTGTTTTATTAATGTCATGGACTGGAGGGCTCAGTGGCTGGCCGGCAGCGAATTCAGCTGTGGAAGCCCGAATGTCCTGGGCTTGAATCTTTGTGAAAACTAGAATCTGTTCCCAGGTCTGGGGGGCGTTCCTGAGTCTACCCAGCTCTGATGGATACCCGACTTTTAGTTGGGGTATAGTAAAGGCGGGCTGGACATTGTGCTGGCCACATAATCCCCCCAGTATGCTGTGACCACAGAAACAGATACATATTGTACTAGAGATTAATTATTCCTTTTTTTCAATTATTTTATCTTTGTTTTTTTATTATTTTCTGAATTGTGATCAGGTTTCAATTGTTGACTGTACAAACACTTTAGTAATTGTAATATTTTGCTAGAAGAAAATTTTGCTTTGTTGCTTTTTGTAAAACAATTGTATTCAAATTGTTAACTTTATATTTTTTGTAAACTGATAAAGATTTTGTACAGAGATTTATTTCTGTACTATATATGTCTATTAATTGAGATGAACAAAGAAGTTTTTTCAAAGACTATAACAAGAAGGACCGTTTGCTCTATTTTTAGAGCTTATATGTTCTTTTTTTCCAGTGCGCAACCGATAATACTGACTTAAATTACTTCTACGCTCCTACGATTGCATTAAAGATTTCCGCTGTATACAACTTGAGTAATGTTGTCTGTCTGTGTCCGACACAGACTTTGTCAATGTGAAGGAAATGTCTGTTGTTTGTTTTTCTCTCTCTCTAGTCCCAAAGTATTTTTAAAACAAATTTTATTATATCAAAACTCAGAATGTTGTATAATTTTATCATTAGTTACTGTTCTTGCTAGAAGATTTAAATGGACTACTGTTGATACCATCAAAGACTATAAAAAGGTGGACCGCTTGCTATATTTTTAGAGCTTAATAGTTCGTTTGCGCCTATGCTCAAGTATTTCTGTGTAAACAAAAAGGAAACTTGTAAACTGTATTGCAAGGTGCTGTCTATATTAACAGACACTATACGCTTGAAACCTTAAAATAAGGTATATTGTTTATATACTGTATACTTTCAATATAATTCTAGCTTCAATTAATGTTACTGCTTGTAATTCAAAACTTTAAACTTTCGTTTTAGCAAAGATGCACAGCTTGCTCTATTTTTAGAGCTCATGTTTTCTTTTTTTCCGTTCACAGCCAATAATGCTGTCCTAATTGTAATTTTCAATTGAGACAATAATACAGATTTAATAAAATGGAAGTGTACAGTGCAAACGATAATCAGGAATTCCGAAATGAAGTCATTCTAGTCATCAAATAGCAGAAATATTTAAGCAAGCGGTCCATCTTATTATAGTCTTTGATTTCACTGAACTATGTATGTTAGCTGGAGTGAACATTTCCCCACAATGATGTTTTTAAGTGATTGGATGAAAAAAAAGTGCCTGCCATCTTGTGTTGTTTGGCAAGTCAATGTGAATGAATTGATGAGGCACACTCTATGATGAGTTGAAATCCCTGTAACTCAGGAGGTCACCTGACAAAGTTGTCAGATGAAAGATTTTCCTCAAGATGGCTGTAATGTACGCCTCGGTGGAATTGAGTTCTTTAAATAAAAAGTTTTAAAGTTCTAAAAATGTGCACCACTTTTGGAACTGTTTCCTTGAGTATTTCTGATGAAGTGCAGTACAGAACGCAGCATAATAACTTAGCTATACAACTCTGTGTTAAAATTAGATTGAGATACTTCTTCTTCAGCGTTCCATTTTACTTTTCTTTGCTGTGTCAGGCTGGCAGTCCTGTTTCTCTGATGAACCCGGGGCTGTTGCTTGTAAGGATGGCTTTTGGGGCCCCAGAGCCTTTTGACACTCCATGGTGGCTCCCTGGGGACCAGGGCCTGGTTATGGGCCACTCTCTGTGTTCACCATTGCAGGACGTGCTCTGCATTTTGGAGTCCAGTTCCACAGGGCCGATTCGGTGCTGGTGTTCTAATAGTCTGTTGTGTCCCGAGTCAAATGTATGGTGGTCTGCTCATTTCTAACAACTCAAGATGGCACTTCTTTATTTCAAGGAAAACATTCCAGGCTTCAGTTTATGTATACCGGTATATTAAGCTCATTGGCTTATATCAGTAAATTAAAATGTATATTGTCTCATTTATTTTTGTAAATCTTTAAAGTCTGGAATTGAAATACATGTCTAGATGTAATATTACTGATTCAATAACTTTCACATCACTAGATGTAATATTACTGATTCAATAACTTTTACACCACTAGATGTAACATTACTGATTAAATAACTTTCACACCACTAGATGTAATATTACTGATTCAATAACTTTCACACCACTAGATGTAATATTACTGATTCAATAACTTTTACACCACTAGATGTAATATTACTGATTCAATAACTTTTACACTTCTAGATGTAATATTACTGATTCAATAACTTTCACACCACTAGATGTAATATTACTGATTCAATAACTTTCACACCACTAGATGTAATATTACTGATTCAATAACTTTTACACTTCTAGATGTAATATTACTGATTCAATAACTTTTACACTTCTAGATGTAATATTACTGATTCAATAACTTTCACACCACTAGATGTAATATTACTGATTCAATAACTTTCACACCACTAGATGTAATATTACTGATTCAATAACTTTCACACCACTAGATGTAATATTACTGATTCAATAACTTTCACACCACTAGATGTAATATTACTGATTCAATAACTTTCACACCACTAGATGTAATATTACTGATTCAATAACTTTCACACCACTAGATGTAATATTACTGATTCAATAACTTTCACACCACTAGATGTAATATTACTGATTCAATAACTTTCACACCACTAGATGTAATATTACTGATTCAATAACTTTCACACCACTAGATGTAATATTACTGATTCAATAACTTTCACACCACTAGATGTAATATTACTGATTCAATAACTTTCACACCACTAGATGTAATATTACTGATTCAATAACTTTCACACCACTAGATGTAATATTACTGATTCAATAACTTTTACACCACTAGATGTAATATTACTGATTCAATAACTTTCACAACACTAGATGTAATATTACTGATTCAATAACTTTCACACCACTAGATGTAATATTACTGATTCAATAACTTTCACACCACTAGATGTAATATTACTGATTCAATAACTTTCACACCACTAGATGTAATATTACTGATTCAATAACTTTCACACCACTAGATGTAATATTACTGATTCAATAACTTTCACACCACTAGATGTAACATTACTGATTCAATAACTTTCATACCACTAGATGTAACATTACTGATTTAATAACTTTTACACCACTAGATGTAACATTACAGATTCAATAACTTTTACACCACTAGATGTAATATTACTGATTCAATATTTTTCACACCACTAGATGTAATATTACTGATTCAATAACTTTCACACCACTAGATGTAATATTACTGATTCAATAACTTTCACACCACTAGATGTAATATTACTGATTCAATAACTTTCACACCACTAGATGTAATATTACTGATTCAATAACTTTTACACCACTAGATGTAATATTACTGATTCAATAACTTTCACACCACTAGATGTAACATTACTGATTCAATAACTTTTACACCACTAGATGTAACATTACAGATTCAATAACTTTCACACCACTAGATGTAAAATTACTGATTCAATAACTTTTACACCACTAGATGTAACATTACTGATTTAATAACTTTTACACCACTAGATGTAACATTACAGATTCAATAACTTTCACACCACTAGATGTAATATTACTGATTCAATAACTTTTACACCACTAGATGTAATATTACTGATTTAATAACTTTCACACCACTAGATGTAATATTACTGATTCAATAACTTTTACACCACTAGATGTAATATTACTGATTCAATAACTTTTACACCACTAGATGTAATATTACTGATTCAATAACTTTCACACCACTAGATGTAATATTACTGATTCAATAACTTTCACATCACTAGATGTAATATTACTGATTCAATAACTTTTACACCACTAGATGTAATATTACTGATTCAATAACTTTCACACCACTAGATGTAATATTACTGATTCAATAACTTTCACACCACTAGATGTAATATTACTGATTCAATAACTTTTACACCACTAGATGTAATATTACTGATTCAATAACTTTTACACCACTAGATGTAATATTACAGATTCAATAACTTTTACACCACTAGATGTAATATTACTGATTCCATATTTTTCACACCACTAGATGTAATATTACTGATTCAATAACTTTCACACCACTAGATGTAATATTACTGATTCAATAACTTTCACACCACTAGATGTAATATTACTGATTCAATAACTTTTACACTTCTAGATGTAATATTACTGATTCAATAACTTTCACACCACTAGATGTAATATTACTGATTCAATAACTTTCACACCACTAGATGTAATATTACTGATTCAATAACTTTTACACCACTAGATGTAATATTACTGATTCAATAACTTTTACACTTCTAGATGTAATATTACTGATTCAATAACTTTTACACTTCTAGATGTAATATTACTGATTCAATAACTTTCACACCACTAGATGTAATATTACTGATTCAATAACTTTCACACCACTAGATGTAATATTACTGATTCAATAACTTTCACACCACTAGATGTAATATTACTGATTCAATAGCTTTCACACCACTAGATGTAATATTACTGATTCAATAACTTTCACACCACTAGATGTAATATTACTGATTCAATAACTTTCACACCACTAGATGTAATATTACTGATTCAATAATTTTCACACCACTAGATGTAATATTACTGATTCAATAACTTTTACACCACTAGATGTAATATTATTGATTCAATAACTTTCACACCACTAGATGTAACATTACTGATTCAATAACTTTTACACCACTAGATGTAACATTACAGATTCAATAACTTTTACACCACTAGATGTAATATTACTGATTCAATAACTTTTACACCACTAGATGTAATATTACTGATTCAATAACTTTTACACCACTAGATGTAATATTACTGATTCAATAACTTTCACACCACTAGATGTAATATTACTGATTTAATAACTTTCACACCACTAGATGTAATATTACTGATTCAGTAACTTTTACACCACTAGATGTAATATTACTGATTCAATAACTTTTACACCACTAGATGTAATATTACAGATTCAATAACTTTTACACCACTAGATGTAATATTACTGATTCAATAACTTTCACACCACTAGATGTAATATTACTGATTCAATAACTTTTATACCACTAGATGTAATATTACTGATTCAATAACTTTCACACCACTAGATGTAATATTACTGATTCAATAACTTTTACACCACTAGATGTAATATTACTGATTCAATAACTTTTACACCACTAGATGTAATATTACTGATTCAATAACTTTTACACCACTAGATGTAATATTACTGATTCAATAACTTTTACACCACTAGATGTAATATTACTGATTCAATAACTTTCACACCACTAGATGTAACATTACAGATTCAATAACTTTTACACCACTAGATGTAATATTACTGATTCAATAACTTTCACACCACTAGATGTAATATTACTGATTTAATAACTTTCACATCACTAGATGTAATATTACTGATTCAATAACTTTTACACCACTAGATGTAATATTACTGATTCAATAACTTTCACACCACTAGATTTAATATTACTGATTCAATAACTTTCACACCACTAGATGTAATATTACTGATTCAATAACTTTTGCACCACTAGATGTAATATTACTGATTCAAAAACTTTTACACCACTAGATGTAATATTACTGATTCAATAACTTTTACACCACTAAATGTAATATTACTGATTCAATAACTTTCACACCACTAGATGTAACATTACAGATTCAATAACTTTTACACCACTAGATGTAATATTACTGATTCAATAACTTTCACACCACTAGATGTAATATTACTGATTCAATACCTTTCACATCACTAGATGTAATATTACTGATTCAATAACTTTTACACCACTAGATGTAATATTACTGATTCAATAACTTTCACACCACTAGATGTAATATTACTGATTCAATAACTTTCACACCACTAGATGTAATATTACTGATTCAATAACTTTCACACCACTAGATGTAATATTACTGATTCAATAGCTTTCACACCACTAGATGTAATATTACTGATTCAATAACTTTCACACCACTAGATGTAACATTACAGATTCAATAACTTTTACACCACTAGATGTAATATTACTGATTCAATAACTTTCACACCACTAGATGTAATATTACTGATTCAATAACTTTCACACCACTAGATGTAATATTACTGATTCAATAACTTTTACACCACTAGATGTAATATTACTGATTCAATAACTTTCACACCACTAGATGTAATATTACTGATTCAATAACTTTCACACCACTAGATGTAATATTACTGATTCAATAACTTTCACACCACTAGATGTAATATTACTGATTCGATAACTTTCACACCACTAGATGTAATATTACTGATTCAATAACTTTCACACCACTAGATGTAATATTACTGATTCAATAACTTTCACACCACTAGATGTAATATTACTGATTCAATAACTTTCACACCACTAGATGTAATATTACTGATTCAATAACTTTCACACCACTAGATGTAACATTACTGATTCAATAACTTTCACACCACTAGATGTAACATTACTGATTCAATAACTTTCACACCACTAGATGTAACATTACTGATTCAATAACTTTTACACCACTAGATGTAACATTACTGATTCAATAACTTTTACACCACTAGATGTAATATTACTGATTCAATAACTTTTACACCACTAGATGTAATATTACTGATTCAATAACTTTTACACCACTAGATGTAATATTACTGATTCAATAACTTTCACACCACTAGATGTAATATTACTGATTCAATAACTTTCACACCACTAGATGTAATATTACTGATTCAATAACTTTCACTCCACTAGATGTAATATTACTGATTCAATAACTTTTACACTACTAGATGTAATATTACTGATTCAATAACTTTTACACCACTAGATGTAATATTACTGATTCAATAACTTTCACACCTCTAGATGTAATATTACTGATTCAATAACTTTCACACCACTAGATGTAATATTACTGATTCAATAACTTTCACACCACTAGATGTAATATTACTGATTCAATAACTTTCACACCACTAGATGTAATATTACTGATTCAATAACTTTCACACCACTAGATGTAATATTACTGATTCAATAACTTTCACACCACTAGATGTAATATTACTGATTCAATAACTTTACCATCACTAGATGTAATATTACTGATTCAATAACTTTCACACCACTAGATGTTATATTACTGATTCAATAACTTTCACACCACTAGATGTAATATTACTGATTCAATAACTTTCACATCACTAGATGTAATATTACTGATTCAATAACTTTCACATCACTAGATGTAATATTACTGATTCAATAACTTTTACACCACTAGATGTAATATTACTGATTCAATAACTTTCACACCACTAGATGTAATATTACTGATTCAATAACTTTCACATCACTAGATGTAATATTACTTATTCAATAACTTTCACATCACTAGATGTAATATTACTGATTCAATAACTTTCACACCACTAGATGTAATATTACTGATTCAATAACTTTTACACCACTAGATGTAATATTACTGATTCAATAACTTTCACACCACTAGATGTAATATTACTGATTCAATAACTTTCACACCACTAGATGTAATATTACTGATTCAATAACTTTCACACCACTAGATGTAATATTACTGATTCAACTGAGACCGGCTGCTGGTCCTTCAGTTAGTTCACTGCACTGTCAACAAAACGGCCCAGTTTCTATCCCTGCCGCCGACCAATCCCTGCCTCCCTGCAGGAATTTTGGGCCAAGTGTGACTTAATAAATCTCCTATCTAGAAGGAACTTCTGCTAAGTCAACTAAATGTAATAGTCCATTACTGTGACATAACTAGATGTATTATTACTGACTGTGTGTGTTCAATTGAAGTATTTTCCACCTAACTTTTTATATAAAAAATATAATTTTAATTTGAAGTTTATCTTTACTTGTATTTGTCATCAAACAATTTTCCATTAAAATTGATCTTGTATTATATATATTGAAGCATGTTTTCACAATGTATACTTGTTAAGTGATGAACATTTTAAAAGACTTGTTTTGACATTGGTCTCAGTTTAATCTCTATTTGTTTGTTTCTTTGTTTCAAAAAGGTTTCATGTTTTGCTACATTTTCAAATATATTCACAGACACATTCAAAACAGGGTTGGTGTTGTTTTGTTGGCTGTGGTGTGTATTTCAACTGGTTCAATGCTATCAGTACTCCCAGGATGTCAAATAGACACCCGGGTTCTAGCCATGCCTTTTAGGATGTAATAATATCAATAATCTTCCATCAGAGCAGACCTTAAAGGGGGGGGGGGAGACACCAATATACAGTGCCCTCACATGGGGAGGCGGAGGTTCATGCCCGGGGGCGACACTTCTAGGAGCGGCAAATATAGCACGAAACGGTTACCCGACATTTAAACATGCGACACTTAAACATAGACACTTAACCACACGACAGATAAACATACGGACATTTAATCACACGACATTTAAACATACGGACACTTAATCCCACGACAGATAAACATACGGACACTTAATCACACGACACTTAAACATACGGACAGTTAATCATAGTGACAGATAAACACACTTTTTCACTATACCATTAACATAAATCGGAAAATAATATAAATTATGTAAAAAAATCGGGATAGAGGGAAGGAAAATACCTCATGGCATCAACAGGCCTACGGGGACACCTATGCCCTACGCCCACCCTTGGTTTTCCTCACTCCCATTTCATCGTTAGTTATAATGAATTTAACCTTAATATTTATTTCTTTCTATTGAGTTTATTTTTTTATTTTAACTAGAAAACTATGTATACATACAACATTAGTTAAACAAAAAAAAAAAAGCGTTCAGTGTGTTATTTCGACTTTTTGCTCAGTAAAAGTCGTGCATACTATCTATGAGCAGGGCAATAGAGATTCTTCATTGGTACGCTCGGTGAAGTTAGACAAGAAAACATATACTATTTAAATTGTGCCAAGTGCCCTATTTGCGTACGGTAGTTCACAAAAAAAAAAAAGAAAACATAGGCCTATTATTATCAGTACCATAGTCTTATACGAATCACTGTAAATTTGGCAACGGTATTTTCGTCAACGGTTTTTTCGGCAAGGTAATTTTGGCAAAGGTAAATTTGGAATAGGTAAATTCGGCAAAACTAGCAAAGCGGTAAAATTGGCAACGGTAAAATTGGCAATCATATAATATCCACTGTTTTTATTAAAAGTATTGGTAGGACTACAATCTATTCCATGTATCGGCAACCTATGGAATGCGTGCCATCCTTGGCACGCCAAACGGTTTTAAATGGCACATGAAAGACCACCAAAATGGTGAAAAGAGCAGGGAAACATTAAGGCACACTTTGGCACGTAATTTAATTTAACGTCCTCTAATCATCAAAAACGAAAATTTTAAATAGGAGCCAAAGGTACCCTCCCCCCCAGCCCACCGCACCCCACCCCCAAAGGTGGCCAAAGGTGGTATGTGTGTAAGGTGGCCCAACTGACGATCACTTGGAGTTCTGTTTAGATCTTTACGCATCAATGCATTCCCTTATCTCCAAAACGTCCCTATAAACTTCCTCCGTTTATAGCACGTTGGCGAGATTACGTAACTCTGACTACTTGACCTACACCATGATATTGGTAGTGTTTGCAAGAGCAGACGTAGAATGCCCCCCTTCCCTCCCGCCCCCGATATATAAAGCATACAAATTAGGTAACAAAAAATAGTTAATTAGTTCGTTTGACTAAAAATTAAATTTAAGAACAACTGAATAAAACCACCGTTTTTTTTAAAAACCATTTACGTTATTTAACTAATGCATAATTAGGAACATTTAAATAGACGCCAAATGTAACCCCTCCCCCCCCCCCCCCCTTGTCTATAGCACAAGGAAACAAGGCAAAGCAATGTTACATAATGTAGATTAGTTGCCATCCCCTCTTCTTTTTTAAACACCAGAATGAGACTCGCCGTGTTAACAAAAGCAAACTCTAGCCCCTCCCTCCCCCGTCTCACCACCCCGTCTCCCCACCCTCGTCTCCCCAACCCCGTCTCCCCACCGATTAAAGTGTTAGTGACCAGCTTGGTAGCACCAGGCTAAGCACTGTATAAGCAGTGAAAACTAAAAGAGGTTGGGGGGGGGGATATTCGTTTAAATTCCTTTTTAATCCCAGAACATTGTTGTTATTAGTAAAACAAATCAGTATTTCTATCAAAACATTGATAATGATATTGGATTTCATTTTATTATTACAATTTTGAAAAAAATAATTTAGTTATTTACTTTTCTTATATATTTAAATTATATTACAAACGAGAGTTGTAAATAAAACATTTAAATTGTATAAAAGTACTTTCAATGTTTAAACCAATTTACTTAGGCTATAAGGCACATTTAGCTACAAATATCTTGTAAGTTATCGAGGTTTCTATGTCAAATAAAGCCAACTATTATGTATTGTTGTAGGCCTATATGTCTAAGTAATGTATACTTGTATCGTTATAACATAGAAGGTACAAGGTTTAAAACTACAAAGACAAAAGTTAACCTACAGATTGACGGCAAATAGCCGACTGCAATGGAATGTGATAAAATGTTTTATGGTGGCCATGTGTTCCCCCCCCCCCACACACACACTCAACAACCCGTGTTGAGAGAATAGGCCTATAGGTCAGCAAAGTAATTCCTTAACTCTCCCTGACGTAACCGGTCAAGTGTATCTCGGGAGAGGGGAATAAGGACTGTGTTCGTTTTTGATAGATATATAAAGTAGGAGGGTTGTAATGTGTTTGCAATTTTTCCCGTACGATCTAAACAAACCTGGGCTCATTCGTAAAGGACTTAGTATGGTCGTGCCTGAAAGGAGAGTCTGGTCGGGGGCGGGAGGGGAGGGGGCACTCTACGTTTGCTCTTGTTTACACAACCAGCATCATACGGTGTAGGGGTGGCGGTCAGGTAGTCAGAGTTACGTAATATCGTGGGGGAGACAAACGTATGCTTTGATGCCTAAAGTCAATTTGGCTACCTTACACACATAGGCGTACCTTTACATTTGCCGAGGCGTAACTTGAGGGGGTGGGAAGAAACGCCATGGCTGGGGAAGGGGTACATTTGGCGCCTTTTTAAAATGTTTGTCTTTGATCATTAGATGACGTTCAATTAAATAACGTGCCAAATTACTCCTTAATGTTATCATGCTCTTTTCACCATTTTGGTGGTCTTTCATGTGCCATTTAAAAACACTCTGTGTGCCAAGTATGGCACGCATTGCATAGGTTGCCTATCCATGGACTAGAGTGTAGTCTAACCAATACTTTTAATAAAAACAGTGGATATTATATGATTGCCAATTTTACCGTTGCCAATTTTACCGCTTTGCGTGTTTTGCCGAATTTACCTATTCCGAAATTACCTTTGCCAAAATCACCTTGCCTTAAATACCGGTTCCGAATTTACCATTGCCAAATTTACCGAGCACCGTCTTATACATATCTAGTGCTCAATTATAAATACTTTATTGTTCTTAATGTTTTGGTTATTAAAATTTTAAAACGTATTCATATTTTTGGGAACTCAGTTATAAATAGAGTATTTTTATTCTTGCCATCATCATTATCAAATTAATTTTAAAAGCTATTTCTAAATAATCATTGACCAATGCAATTAAAAGCTATATGTGTCAATTCGACCCACTAGTAGATATAAGAAGTATTGTTTTTTTTTTTAAAATAAAACAAGGTGTATGAGTTACATTGTAGCCGAATACAGTTAAAACACGAAGCAGGGATGGCGCTAGTGAAGACATAACGGATAAGTGGATTATGTAATACTGGCCGTCCGAGCGCTGGTCTGGGCAGCCACGTGTGAACTTCAATGTGAAGTTCCGCACCTTCATCTGACCAGACAGCAATTAAAAAAAAACAGTGGCGTCACAAACAACAGCCCGCCCCCTTCCCCCGACAGATAAACACACATTTTCACTCTACCATTAAAATAAATAGAAAAATTACATAGATTATGTTACAAATAGTAACAATAATGGGATAGGGGGAGGAAAATACCCCATGGCATCAACGGGCCTACGGGGACACCTGTGCCCTAAGCCCATCATTGGTTTTCCTCACGCCCATTTCAACCCTATTTTTATTGAATTTATTCTTTTTTTATATTTTATTATTATTGATTTTTTATTTGAACTATATACACATACAATTAATGAAACAAATAGCGTTCACTGTGCTATCCAGACAGGGCAATAGAGATCCATCACTGGTACGACAGGTGAGCCATTGTTTGCAGAAATTGCAGAACGTTTGCAGCTAAATACAGATTAACTGCGCGTGATACACGGTCCTTTATGTCACGATAGGCTACTTCTTTTTTGGCGGGTTAACTTTTTTTTAAAGGCAAATTTCTTTTGTTAAAGATTATTTTGAAAATAAACTCAAATAATAATTGTCATTATTTTCACTCTTTTTATGAACTGTCTTAATATTATTTATATATTGACAAAATGCTAAATCTAGAACGGTCTTTTTTCCCTTTCTCTCTCTCTTTTACCATCATTATTTTTGTTATAATTTTCTCGACTATAAAACATTTTAATAATATATTATAGTCGAAAAATATACTATATTCGACCCACTAGTAGAAATAAGATTTTTTTTTTAATAAACAAGGTTATGGGTTACATTTAAGCACCTTGTAGTCGGATACAGTTGAAACACGAAGAAGGGATAGGGCTAGTGAAGACATAACGGGTTAGTGCTAAGTACATTACGTAATGCTCGACGCCCGATCGCAGGTCTGCACCAAGACCATCGTAAACGATTACGATGGACAGCCAGCCACGCGTGTGAAGTAATGCCCTTTCATCCCCTTTCGACCAGAGAGCCAATGAAAAGAATTGTGGCGTCCCAAACAATTTACTTATCCGTTGTCTTCACTAGCGCCATCCCTTCTTCGTGTTTTAACTGTATTCGGCTACAATGTAACTCATACACCTTGTTTTATTTTAAAAAAAAAACAATACTTCTTATATCTACTAGTGGGTCGAATTGACACATAGGCCTATAGCTTTTAATTGCATTATCCAATGATTATTTAGAAATAGATTTTAAAATATATTTGATAATGATGATGGCAATATTAAAAATACTATATTTTTAATTAGGTTCCCCAAAATGCAAAAATATGATTACGTTTTAAAAATGTAATAACCAAAACATTAAGAACAATAAAGTATTTATAATTGAGAACTAGATATGCATAAGACTATGGTAACACCATCTATTCTGCTGAGCTTGCATCTTTTGCCTATCAAAGATTTAATTTATAGTGCCTCACTGAAGGTTGTTTATACAGAACCTTTAAGTATGTATTATTTGTTCTATGTGTGCTGGTAAAGGTCCTTTAAAATTGTTATCTACATAGATACAGTGTAGATTCTGTTTAAAGCACCGTGAAGCAAGTCCAGTTAACATTTATTGAGCTGCAAACTTTCTGCAATTTCTGCGAACAATGGCTCACCTTTCGTACCAATGAAGAATCTCTATTGGCCTGCTCATAGATAGTATGCAAGACTACTACTGAGCAAAAAGTCGGGATAACACACTGAACGCTTTTTTTTTTTTTTTTTTAAATTAATGTTGTATGTATACATAGATTTCTAGTTCAAAAGCTAAAAAAATACTCAATAAAAAGAAATAAATATTAAGGTTAAATTCATTATAAATAAAGATGAAATGGGAGTGAGGAAAACCAAGGGTGGGCGTAGGGCATAGGTGTCCCCGTAAGCCTGTTGATGCCATGAGGGATTTTCCGCCCCTCTATCCCGTTTTTTTACTATTGGCAACATAATCTATATTATTTTCCGATTTATGTTAATGGTATAGTGAAAATGTGTGTTTATCTGTCACTATGATTAACTGTCCGTATGTTTAAGTGTCGTGTGATTAAGTGTCCGTATGTTTATCTCTCGTGGGATTAAGTGTCCGTATGTTTAAATGTCGTGTGATTAAATGTCCGTATGTTTATCTGACGTGTGGTTAAGTGTCTATGTTTAAGTGTCGCATGTTTATCTGTCGCATGTTTAAATGTCGGCACACGCACGAAACAAAGTTACTGTATGCAAGGGGGCGTCGCTGAAACTGTTGCCCTTGGGCGCTACATAGGCTTGTGTGATCTCTGCCAATATCCTGTCCGAGACTAGACACCCTGTCGCCGAAAGCAACAAAGTTTACTGTCTCCGCAGTACACCTTCTTCTCCCCACTTGCGGAATTCCCTCCCCTGGATTATGAACGTGGTGGCTCGCTCGTATACTGTCGTCCAGTAGCATAAATTTCAAACTATAGGCACCAGGGCGTGGTTTCAGACGGGATGTTGCGCACATTACTTCCTCCCCACCGAGTCTCGGGGGCTCCCCACCCCCGGCGGTGCAATGATTCTTGGACGCGCAACAAGCGGCTGTCCTCACATGCGTTAGCCCACCAGTGTACTCTTTAAAGGGGGCGAATCGGTGGTTTCAACACTTTCCTGCTTGGAGACCCATGGGTACGGAAATGCCTCAGGGACACAAGACATAGTCTATAGATCTAATTGGTTTATTTTTAAATATATTTATAGTAAAGTAGACTGTTTTTATTTCAACCAATCATATTAGTTAATTTAAAGACACGAGGCCTTATTGTCTCATTTTAGTTTCTAAATTGTTTATCTGTAGCTTATTCAAGTCTTACTTTCCGACGGGCAACGCTTGTATATTTATAGTAAAGTAACATTCGGACCAAATTGATCATATGGCGGGTGAAGCGCGAGCGTTCACCAGTTTCTCTCTTTCTTCAGAAACTTTTTATATACCTGGATTTGTTTAAACCTGAGATCACCTTATGATGAAATCAGTTCAGTCAATAATTGTCACGGTTCAATGGCTTTGTATGCTAAACGTGTGTGTGTGTGGCTGTGACGTGTTCTCTCAGGATTGTCAACCTGGATTTCACAAGTGAATGGGTTGTGGACAACCAGCCACGTCACTAGAGGTGGTGGCATTGAACACCCTCCCCCCCTCCCATTGGACATGCTCCCCAAATTTTTCCGCCTATTAGACTTATTTTTTGGCAAACGCAGAATAATTCTATCGCCCCCCTAAATAAACACACACACAGAAAACCGTTATTAGAACTTATTCAGAAAAAATCTTGCCATGGGCGGTCATAGTAAAGTTCTAGGTCGTACCGAATTGATCCATAGGGCCGGTGAAGCAGCGTTCACCAGTTTCTGTGGCCATGTCTTACTAAGGGATTGTGTGGCCAGCACAATGTCCAGCCGCCTTTACTTTACTTCGACTAATAATAATAATGTTTATTATGATAGCGCTTCTATCCATGCTTTTTTAGCATGCTCAGTGCACTCTAGACCAGGAGTCGGCAACCTTTTGCTAACAGTGTGTCAAACTATATTTTCTAAATCATTCAGCGTGCTAACAGCCTAAAATTCAACCTGCTCTATTATCATCATCATAAGGTGCCATGAGAGTTTGCATAGGCGCTCATGTCATTCCACGTATCCTTTCTTCTAGCAAACTCTAGCATCTCTGTCTTCGTCTGCATCTCTGTCTTCGTCTGCATCTCTGTCTTCCTCTCCATCTCTAGCCCCCCAGCTTTCCAGTTATTATGGTGTTTTCAATTTTTTCTTTTCCAATTATGTGGTCTACTTACGTTGATTTCCTTTTCATGTATTTTAGCATACAATTAATTCTCTATTAGCATTTGACATTTTGAGCATCTCCACATGAGATGTTTTTCTCTTAAAATTATTTGTACAAGACAATTAATTTAACTCCGTACCAAGACCAAGACCAAAATCAAGGAGATTTTTTTATAGAGAAAATCGTTAAAGCGTGTTATATTTAATACAAAATGAACGTGTTTGTGATTATCATCCTTTTTATTTGTATTTATATTAAATACGATATTTTATTATTAAACTTTCACATTAAAATTTATGGTAATTATTGTCAAAACAGTATCATTCATTAACTAACACCTGCCAATGTTACTTATATTTTGATATCATTTTAACTGAGATGTAATTTAACGTGTTTTAGAAGGGAATAATCGTATGAGATTACAGTTAAGCGGAATCGATACGTAGTAATCATACAAACTGTGTAGTTAATGTAATGTTTGAAAATATGCATATAAATTCTTTAGTCATATAATATTTATATAATTTTCAAATTCTTTTTACAGTTCGACCATTTTAAAGTTAATAATTGTTAGTCATTTATTCTTTTAAAAATGAAACGTATTAGAAATAAAAGCTAAAATAAAGGGTTAATTATCTCCCTTTAATTAAAAGACGTTTCCACATTTGTTTCAATAGTGATGCCAAACAAGTTCTGTTCTTTAGTATAACAAATATTACTGGATAATTAAAATTTCTTTATATAAATCCAAAAATATGATATGCATTACAAGATTTAATTATTATAGGATTGAAATAATTTACGTTAAAAGTAAATAAACATTTCCTGCACCAATTGTTTGTCCATTTAAGGATTTCATCTTTTAAACATTAATAATTACAGAAATTAAATGTCTCTTATATTTATTAAATTAATATGATATAAAAATGGTTTTAGAATTACTTATATTTATGTTTAATTAAAGAACAAACCAGGAAAATCTATAAAGAAGTTTATTGCGTCCTACGCTCATCCGTGGTCCGAGTCTAGTCTTGCATCTTTATTAATGTTTTCAATGATGTTAAGTTACTGATTTTCCTGGTTTGTTCAGGTAGCCTAACCCATTCCAGACCCGAATGCCACTCGGGAAAAAGAGTACTTTTAATGCATTGGACCAGCTGGCCTCAAAGGTACCCGCATTAGAGCTGGGTGGACTCTGGGACCGCCTTGGAGTCCCCCGGAGGAAAAAGAAATCCTAGCCTTCCACAGGATTCGACCCCAGGACCTACATCAGGCGGTCAGCGGTTATTATGATGATACTTGTTCTTCCGTTCTCCCTTTCACATTTTTTTGTCTTTGTTGGTTGAGATATCTTGCAACGGGCGCCACACTTGGGGAGTGGGTTGTAGGGGGGTGGTGGGCTGAGATCAGAACGTGAAAACTCTTTTGAATAGAAAAACCTTGCAGTGAAGTAAACAAACAGGGACTTCACCCACAGGATCGTATGTTCCCTGTTGACAGAAGACTTGTACTTGTAACTGCACAATGTACTCTAAAAAGGACCATGAATAACTGGAAAAAACAACAACATGGGAATCTAAACGTCTTTTCATACCAGCAACGAGCCAACTGTTGAGAGCATGAAAGGAAGAAGAAAGAAAAAGGAATAAATACAGAAGATTATCCTAATCCCGGATCCGTTGGCTTGTAGGTTTGTAGGAATAACAGGAAGAATATCAAACAGACTTATCACCCTAACACACACACAAAAGACTAACCCGTTCCTGTAAAATCCTTTTTTAATAGGCCTAGCTTTTAAAAAGCAATTTCCTAACATAAATTAGAATACTTAAAATAAATAGCTTTTAAAAAGCATTTTCCTAACATAAATAATCACAGCAAACAGTACTTGGCCCGGTGGCCGCACCAGCAACGCGTTCCGAAGGTCCTGGATTCGAATCCTGGTGGAGGCTAGGATTTTTTTCCCCGAGACTCGAGGGTGTCGCTGAGTTTACCTGATGAGTACCTGGCATTTGTTGAGATAAAGTAAAGGGCACACAATCCCCTAGTATGCCGTGGCCACATAAACTAGTGAACGCTGTTTCACCGGCCCTATAGGTCAATTGGGTCCGACCGTGTACTTCACTTCAAACTTATAATAAACATAGAAAACCTGTCTTCAAATACACCTAGAATAAACATAGAAAACCTGTCTTCAAATACACTTAGAATAAACATGGGAAACCTGTCTTCAAATACACCTAGAATAAACACGTGAAACCTGTCTTCAAATACACTTAGAATAAACATGGGAAACCTGTCTTCAAATACACTTAAAATAAACATGGGAAACCTGTCTTCAAATACACTTAGAATAAACATGGGAAACCTGTCTTCAAATACACGTAGAATACGCATTGGATAGCCTACTTTTCACGCCACAGTCCCAAATGGCACACATTTGCATATTGATTCAATAAACCTAACATTGAACTGTGCGTGTTTTGTTGAGCCTATAATGCAATTGAAATGAAATATGTCTTTCACAACTCACTGAAATGCTATATGTGTTCATTGCAGGTATTTTGAATGAAATAAAAATCTAATAGAGCGTGGCTTAGGTTTTTAGTGACGTATTTGTGTAAATATAAGAACCCACTTGAGGTACAAATGTAACGTGGTGAAAGTAAAGTACTTCTTTATCATGCAAAATTCACATCTGAATATTGGCTATCCTACTAAAAAATAAGGAGGTAAATAGTAGCACTGTAGATTAATTAATTAATGTGATTAGGCTAGGGCCGGCTAGACATATTTACACTTTCAATTTCACTTTATACTTTATAGGCTTACACTTTTAATGTTTCGTAGGCTAGGCTACGGTGCCAAGTGATAGTGTTGGTGAATAGGCTATCTAGTCAAGTCACTAATAGGCTCACATCGTCTATGATCTATGTCTATGATAATAATAAAATAGCCTATTTTATTTAACATACATAATACAGCTTAAATCTTAATAAGACTTAAAACACAACACATCATTTAAAAAAAGCTCGAGCCTATATGAAACTTTATTAATACAGCGGCCATTATTACTTGTACACCATTACAGAAAGTAAACACAAATCACGTGCTTTTTGTCACGTGATTGCAAACGCCCTATAGGAATAGATCAATTAATTTGACGAGTCTTTAAAGTGACGGAATGATTATCACGAGCTACCACTAGCTCAATGGATCTATTCAATATACCGCGTTCGAGTTTTTTTGAAAGGTAGGTGTGAAAAAAAAAAGTACGAAAACAAGCATGTAAAAGAATGTACGCCAGCGACCAGCGGGCCATATTCGGTCCAAAGCGAAAACTAGCCACGAAAATGTTATAAGACAAAGAGTTTTAGAGTCCTGTGGTTATCTAAGGCTGAGTGCTATAATTTTAATGGAAGAAAGGGGTGGGGGGGGGGAGGCGGAGACTTAAAGGATATGGAGTAGTTTGGGAGAGTGTCCAAAGATGAAAAAAACAACAACAGCATAGCAGAAGTGAGAGATCGGTGTTTGGAGAAAGTGGAGATAGTCAGTGAAAGAGGGAGAGATATGGAGGGCTGAGAGTTCGGGAGAGAGAGAGAGAACTTGAAAAGAAATGATACAATAAGTTATGGTGTGAGGAAGTGAAAGAAAGGGAAAGAAGCTGAAAGAGAACGTGACAAAATGAGAGAGAGAGAGAGAGAGAGAGAGAGAGAGAGAGAGGTAAAGAAAAGCAAAGAATGGTAGAGAGAAAAATAGAGGGACATTGTGCTACCCGTACAATCCTTTTGCAGGCTTTGTATTACCACTGGTAATAAGATGCTCTGTTTGCCCCATTAACCCCCACGGTTGGATACTTGACAAAGAGATCATACATTATATTAGCCTAAATATAGACCTAATGATCTTTCACAGTTTTAAACTCGGCCAAATGTTGCGCCAATATTGGCATAATTATCTTTCACAATTTAAATCTTGACCAAATCTTGGGCTAATATTGTCATAATGATCTTTCAAAATTCTAATCGTGGCCAAATATTGTGCCAATAAGGTGTGTTGTCAAGGCAGTGATTTATTTAAAAGAATCGAATTTAACCGCCAATCTCTTATTCTCTATACAGAAACTATAGGTCCTAAAAAGCGTTTTAAGCCGAGAAACTCCTTTATAAAATAGGCATTAATCAAAACTATTGTTACGTCTCGCTCTCTAGGGTGGGCAGTTTATCTCAATGACTTTTTGGTACCCTTGAAGAATCCTTAACTCTCACCCAAACTTTCATCCAAGTAATTCAGAAATGACGCCAGCCATAATTACTAACACCTTTTAATTCTACATAACACATAGCATCGAAGCTCAACACAAGTCAATAGGCGTAATAATAATACGATTTAAGAAGAACACATCAAACTTTAATTAACACAGCCTAACCAGTCTTTCAATACTCTCTACTCTCTGAACTACACAACACATGGTCCGGACCCCCCCCCCCCCATCCCCCGTGCATGCTGATGCTTAACGGACAAGGGTCACCCAGGGGTCACCAAAAGTATGTGATCATCAGTTTACAAAGGGGAGGTAATCAAAACAAAAAACAACAAGGGAGTTAATAAAATTAATTCAAACCTCATACATCACTCAATTTAACGATGAACTTTGCTAAAATTTTAATCGTCTGCTACACAGATGACTATCATCACAGTTATCCCCCTTTCTAAAGACAATTTAAGCCGTTTCAGGCTTTTCCCTCTCTTTTTTTTTTTGCAATGCAGATGCTAGAAAAATAAAATTTTAAAAAAGTTGGCTGCATGTTATCTACATGTTACATGTCCAAACAGTCTGCAGACATTATTAATATTAGCATTCTGCTTCAAGACTAAACCGAAGTTCGAATAGCGAAGTGCGCAGGATTTTAGCGCCATTTGAAAGAAGAAATGTATATTGGCTTTCCCCTATCAATTGAAAATGCAGTTATAATTCAATGTAGGTTTGCTTTGAAGGGGAAAGAAAATACTAGAATATAATCCTAATAGATCAATAGGTTTTAATGAGGCGTTACTTCGGGTGAAAAGATTTCTGCGATCAATTGAACCAATGTCTTATAGACGCGCCTAGTTAAAGTAGGCATACAAGTGCAAAGCAAACAAGTATGTCAGTATTGTCAGTTCACAATGGAAGAAATGGAAGCATTTCGCGACCAGTGGGTCACATACGGCCCCTCGGCGAAAATGTTCACTACCCAGCGGAGATGATTGATACACGTGTGGATATTTGTGTGGGTGTGGGGTGTGGGGAGGGGTGGGGATATTGGTGTGAGGGAGGCGTTTAAGAGAAAGAGTGGGGGGAGGAGGTATGGATGAAAACGAGAGAAAGAAGGTAAGGAGAGAAGGGATATAGAGAGTGAAAGAAGGTAAGGAGAGAAGGGATATAGAGAGTGAAAGAAGGTAAGGAGAGAAGGGATATAGAGAGTGAAAGAAGGTAAGGAGAGAAGGGATATAGAGAGTGAAAGAAGGTAAGGAGAGAAGGGATATAGAGAGTGAAAGAAGGTAAGGAGAGAAGGGATATAGAGAGTGAAAGAAGGTAAGGAGAGAAGGGATATAGAGAGTGAAAGAAGGTAAGGAGAGAAGGGATATAGAGAGTGAAAGAAGGTAAGGAGAGAAGGGATATAGAGAGTGAAAGAAGGTAAGGAGAGAAGGGATATAGAGAGTGAAAGAAGGTAAGGAGAGAAGGGATATAGAGAGTGAAAGAAGGTAAGGAGAGAAGGGATATAGAGAGTGAAAGAAGGTAAGGAGAGAAGGGATATAGAGAGTGAAAGAAGGTAAGGAGAGAAGGGATATAGAGAGTGAAAGAAGGTAAGGAGAGAAGGGATATAGAGAGTGAAAGAAGGTAAGGAGAGAAGGGATATAGAGAGTGAAAGAAGGTAAGGAGAGAAGGGATATAGAGAGTGAAAGAAGGTAAGGAGAGAAGGGATATAGAGAGTGAAAGAAGGTAAGGAGAGAAGGGATATAGAGAGTGAAAGAAGGTAAGGAGAGAAGGGATATAGAGAGTGAAAGAAGGTAAGGAGAGAAGGGATATAGAGAGTGAAAGAAGGTAAGGAGAGAAGGGATATAGAGAGTGAAAGAAGGTAAGGAGAGAAGGGATATAGAGAGTGAAAGAAGGTAAGGAGAGAAGGGATATAGAGAGTGAAAGAAGGTAAGGAGAGAAGGGATATAGAGAGTGAAAGAAGGTAAGGAGAGAAGGGATATAGAGAGTGAAAGAAGGTAAGGAGAGAAGGGATATAGAGAGTGAAAGAAGGTAAGGAGAGAAGGGATATAGAGAGTGAAAGAAGGTAAGGAGAGAAGGGATATAGAGAGTGAAAGAAGGTAAGGAGAGAAGGGATATAGAGAGTGAAAGAAGGTAAGGAGAGAAGGGATATAGAGAGTGAAAGAAGGTAAGGAGAGAAGGGATATAGAGAGTGAAAGAAGGTAAGGAGAGAAGGGATATAGAGAGTGAAAGAAGGTAAGGAGAGAAGGGATATAGAGAGTGAAAGAAGGTAAGGAGAGAAGGGATATAGAGAGTGAAAGAAGGTAAGGAGAGAAGGGATATAGAGAGTGAAAGATGGGAGAAGCAGAGTCGGAGAGATGCACAAATGGAAGGATGGAAGACGAAAACAAGAGCAGAGAAAGTAAAAGGAAGTGGGATAGAAAGTGAGAGAGAGAAAATGAAGGAAAGAAAGAAAAAAGTAACGTGAAAATATTAAGAGAGAGAAAATGGGAAGTGAAAAAAGATAAAGAAAAACAGTGAAAGATAAAGTAATAGAGAGAGAGAGAAACGAAAAAATAAAGAGTAATAGAGAGAAAGAGAAATTGAGAGAGAAATTGAGAGAGAAATTGAGAGAGAAATTGAGAGAGAAATTGGGAGAGAAATTGAGAGAGAAATTGAGAGAGAAATTGAGAGAGAAATTGAGAGAGAAATTGATAGAGAAATTGGGAGAGAAAGTGATAGAGAAATTGATAGAGAAATTGATAGAGAAATTAAGAGAGAAATTGATAGAGAAATTGAGAGAGAAATTGAGAGAGAAATTGGGAGATAAATTGATAGAGAGATTGAGAGAGAAATTGAGAGAGAAATTGGGAGAGAAATTGAGAGAGAAATTGAGAGAGAAATTAGACAATTTGTCTAACGACACTACATCTTCCAGACATTTCTTTTACCGCGACAGTTCGTCTACCAGACAATTGGTCTACCGCGACAGTTCGTCTACCAGACAATTGGTCTACCGCGACTGTTCGCCTACCAGACAATTTGTCTAACGCGACATTTCGTCTAACAGACAATTCGTCTACCGCGACTGATGGTTTACCACACATTTCAACTATCGCGACATTTCGTCAACCACCAGTTGCTTTTTTTTCTCTCTAGAGTCTAGACCAACACCTGTACCCAAAATCCCCCATCAAACCTCGCCACAACGTCACTCTTGAGCTGAAAGTCTATAGCAGCGGTGTCAAACACGCGGCCCGCGGATTTTTGTGGCCCGCCAGTAAGCTTACAAAAAATATTACTATTCGTGAAATTCAAATTTTATTGTTAATTTTTATACGTAACATACTTAATAATAATAATAAAGAAAGTTAACTTTGGTAAAATTCTTTGTGTCTAAATTGTAAATTGGCATACTATTAGTAGTATTAGCGACAAGTAGAAAAATGAGTTAAGATGTATGAAGTGTTTCTTGTTTACTAGGGTCGTGTTGTTGACACACCTCTTAAGTGATAAAATGGCACATGCCTTCATCCGAGTTTGCGACCCCTGGTGTTTAGACTTCTACACCCTCACCTATCTTGACAGTACGAAAAATTACTACAGCGGTGGAACTTTATTTTGTATAACTATTATATGTTTAGTACAATGATTGCCCCAAGTTAATGCGGAAACCTTTATCGTCACGCCAACATTAAGTCTGTATACCGCTTGTCGCTATACCATCTATAGACCAATATATATATATATATTGTTACGAATAAGTTATATTTTTTCCCAATGTGGGAAGGGTAAGGCGTGATATCGTTGTCACACCATGCTTGGAGATTCAAGGTTTCTATGAATCTAACAAGTAATCATGGGCCCCGATATCCCCGTGAAGTTGTTTCACGTCGGTTCGTAAGGACCAATAGAAACCAACCCTTTTAAGACCCCGTGGTTTCGATACCATGCTGGGGCAGTCCCATCTTAAGAGTCGTATCTCTGTCATTGTGTTATATTTTATCTGTACAAAAGTTCTATACATTGGATTAAATATTTGATTGTTATTAGTAATCAAGAGTTGGAATTATTTAGTTGAAAGTTAGGTGATGATTGAAAGGTATCCAGCAGTACTCAAGTAACATACAAGAGGATATATCCCCCTAGACATAACGATCCGGCACGTAACAATATAAATAAATAAATAAAGATCTATGCATAGAAATATATTAAATGAATCCAGCCACAGCTAAGAAACACAGATCCTTTGTATATGAAGCTATAGAAAACTGAATTAAAATACTCTCAACATAAAAAAAATAAAAATTTATTGAAGTAAGAGGGAGCTTATTGGTAGAAATACGAGGATCAAGAGTAATAACTTTCTTAGTCTTTTGGAATTATCTCCCTTTCAATACATTGTTCAAATACCTGTTTCCTATTGAAGTGTTCAGCGTCTCAGAAGTCTTTAATATATGTCAGCTTTGCGCCCATTTCTTATTTCGGCAGACATTATTTTTTGTATTATGCAGTGGTTGGTTTGGCGCGTTTTCTAATAACTGTTTACGCAGAGAGAGAAGCACGATCGTCTGCTTGAAAAGAATGCTGCAGTTTTTCTTTTCCCGATTCTGGAACTTTCTACTTTGATTGGAAGCCAAGGGGGCATTTTGGGGGTGAGGGTGGGTTTGCGAGGGTTCGGGGAGATTTGGGTGGGGGTGGTTGTTGTGAATAATAACAACTAAAGTACCTAGCAAACTAAAAGTTAATATAGCGAAAAGATTTACCTCATCTGTTTTATGAAACTGTTTCTTTTTTATAATTTATTTATTTTATAAGGATAAGAAAATGTTTTTTGCCTAGCCAAAGGTAACAATTTAATTCACGGATTAATCATTTCACATTTACACTATAACAATAATAATGTGCTGATAGCTGAAATGTTTTTTCCGATGTTTAAAAAAAGGAAAGTGTTATTAAATAGATATTATATTATACTATATTATATTATATTATATTATACTATATTATATTATATTATATTATATTATATTATATTATATTATATTATATTATATTTATTATATTATATTATATTATATTATATTATATTATATTATATTATATTATATTATATTATATTATATTATATTATATTATATTATATTATATTATATTATATTATATTATATTATATTATATTATATTATATTATATTATATTATATTATATTATATTTGTAGCGTGGCGGGCACTCTACGTGGTTGTTTGGCTCGTGTAGAGGCTGATTATTGGGATGTCACAGTGAAGTTTGGGCCTTAGAATTATTTATATTTTAGTCCGTTATCCCGCTTGGCTGGCGGGTGCTGTAAGCCTATTGAATAGAGTCATTTTTACTACTATATGACACGAGTGCTAATATATGAGCAGACACAAGAACAATGATTGATTCAATGCTGGGATGAGTTTCAAATACTGTTTATTTAGGCATAAATGATAGATAGCAGAAGTTAATCCACAACACAAATTTACAGTGTAAACAGTATATATTTGGATCGACCGAAGACAGGACTGTTTCGTTCCTTGTCTAAGGCCCCAATACCCGTTTCTTATTTCTATCTTAAACCAAGAAGTGCCCTCTGTGGGGGTAGGGGCAATGGGGAGGGGGAGAAGAGGGCGTTCGGGGGAGGGATACAAAATCTCTTTGACACCATACATACCGACGAGGGCTGTTGCGTATGTGTCAGTTTACGGGGGAAGAGTTTGGGGGAGGGGTTTCCCTGGCCACCTGGGCCGACTGTAATAGATTTCACGTCTAGAAGCAATTTGCTTAACTTGACCAGTGGTCAGTAGCCGAGAGGGGATCAAAGGGAGGGCTTGGCGAGGGTGGGGGGGGGGGGTTAGCCTGTACATACAAGGGGGTTGGCGAGGGTGGGGTGTGTTTAGACTGTACATACAAGGGGAGTGTAAACATGTTAAATATATACAAGGGCAGATAACTAAGCTTGTATAATAATATAAGGAATATATATATATTGATGCATGTACAACAGTTATAGAAGAGAGTAAGTACATTCATATATATACAAAATAAAGATACAAGATACAAATACAGTCACACATTCTTCATTCATTGGTGAGCACCGCAATGAGCCAGGATTAATTGTAGTTTATAGGTTGGAGCCATAGTGAATAAGTGCCATGGCACCAGGCTGAGCGCTGGCGCTTCTAGTGAGTTTACCACACCATTCCCCCTTTTACGAGACAATTAGTCAGGCGTGCAATTGTCTGTTTTACTATAACCGGCGAACCCAACGAGAGAAAAGTATGTCTATTGTCTATTTGCTACCAGTCCTGTTATTTCTGTTCCATGTCCTTCTGAGGGGTCCCCCGAGGTCTATGGGGACCCCTTGAAATGGAGTTCCCCCCTCCGGCTGCCGTGATAACGGTACGGGTGGGGTGTAGTTATTCCGTGACGTGAGTTTGCACAGGTGGCGGTTTACTCCCACATGCATGCCTGGCCAGAAGTAATAATGTTTTATCTTACTGAGAGTGGCATTCTGGCCCTGACGACTCCGCCCGACGGAGTCATAAGCGGCCTCTATCACTTGCTTACGGTAGGGGGAGGGGACTACTAATTGATTTCTTATTGTCCCATCTGGTAGGGGCACCTGGCGGTATAACAGCTGTCCCTTGAGTGAGTACTGGCCTGCTGATTTTGGTTTCCCTCGATAGGTCTTTGCTTCGTTTAGCAGCCTTTTTAGGGTAGGGTCCTCCTGTTGTGCCTTCAGGAATTCTTGATGGGACGGGTTTAAGGTCGGCTGGGTGGCGCTAGGTTCGGGGTGTGTCCGGGCGGCCACCGACGCGTGGGGAGGTGGGGATCCATAGTGACATAGGGTAAAGTACTTCTTGCCTAGAATGACATCATACGGCAGGTCTTCTCGCACTGCTAAAGTCGCTAACCCGGTAAATTGGCTGATTCAATGTGCACTAATGCCGTGGGGAGCGTTTCCACGTGGCCCCATATGCTCTGAATTTGGACAGTGTCCCCGGTGAAATCGGAGTCGCGGATATATGTCCGTTTGGCTATGCCTCCTGACTCACAGCCCGTGTCGAACAAATATGAGGCGAGTTGATTATTGATTTTTAGTTTCTCCGTAGAGTTGCTATGGGTCCGGTTCAAGCATCCTGGATTAACATCGTCATCCTCTTCATATGCTTTTTAATATCATGGTCAACGATAATCATAAATTTGATTTCAAAAATACCTATAAAACTACGTACATTTGGCTTTTCCGGCCTGTAACTTGTGACATTGCGCCGGAAGGGGTGGGGAGAGGGTGTGAAAAACTAAAATCCGGTTTTAAACCGGTTTTATAGAACCGAACACCAGTTTTGAAGAAAAACCGGTCTTAACATACCTAGTTTTAACCATATGTTTACTATTCCTTTTTACATTATTGTCCACACACACACAAACATTATATGCACACGGTAGTTGTCGTCCCTGTCCCCCTACCTTGCACTATTTGCCACCCACTCCTGGCAATACTGGCGACGCCACTAATATATGATAGTGGCGACGCCACTATGATACTAATACATTTTTATCTCATTAAATTTTTCCAGAAAATTATAAATGAAAACTTACAAATTACTAAATATGTAGCCTAATCGACCTAATTTTAATATTTCACCTATTATAATGTATTGGCTAGTGAGCAAAAATATATTAGTTTATGTATCAGAATTAGGTATGTTAAAAGGAAATAAAGTAGGCTAAGCATTTCGTTCTTCATGGGGTTGGCCAAGAATTATTTTTCTGAAGGAAATAAAAAAAAAACATGTTGGATTCACAAAATGCACTTCATTCAATGCTTTACAAACATTAGTTATAGTCTCGGCGAGGGCCTATTATTGTTTTTAGTTCTATTGTCAATCCCATCCATCGCTTACATGGCTTATATAACGAACGCCAGACTCTGGCGCCTAGCCTAATTTAGATGTACTGAGCGACAAACAAACTGGGTTTCTGAACGTTCTCTGCAGACAGTTTGTTGGTGTGTTTGTGTTCCTTTGCTATTCCAGCCACCATGTCTCGCTAGACTAGGGTTGCCAGACGTCCGGCAAAAGGAGGACATGTCCTCCTATTTAGACTCTTGACCTCCGTCCGGCAGGCAAAGCACAATACCTTTAAAATGTCCAACTTTAAAAATATTTTATGTTTTGTGGGCATAAGGACAAATACATTTTAAAATTAGTATTAACATGTTAAGAATATAATTAATAAACAGGTGATCATTTGTACAAGAAAAAAATTATCCGTTTTTTTTAAAGACTCGTGTATGAGCTTTAAAGTTGCCTGACCAAATGCAAGCTGACTTTCAGCCTACAATGAATTTATATGTTATTTTTAACAAAACGGTTTCTTGCTCAGTTTACCAATACACATTTAAACTTAGTGGCAGCTCTTGTAATAAAATTATACTGATTGCGGGCTAAATGCGAAACTATGCAATTGAAACACAATGTCCTCCTTTTGGTCTCTCGGTGTCCTCCTTTTGACACCCATGTGTCTGGCAACTCTACGCTAGACAGCGAAGGTGAAGTTTTATACAATTGGTCGGTCACTTTGCCTTGCTAACAATTGTATTAGTTTCCACCCATACATAGATCTACAAACTAGCAAGATGGACACAGAAAGGACATATCAAATGCAGTTTCCATAATTGATATATTTGTATTAACGTAAAACTGTGTTGTTAATGTTATCTATGTACGTTTAACAGGACACATTTAGAATTTAGTACTAAATTTGTATCATTATTTACTTCATAAAAAGTAAGATTGTTGACATCAACTTTTCTTGACCTCCCCCCCTCCCCCATGTCAACAATTGTCAAACTTTTTCAGACCCCCCTTCCCTCTCTTTTGTTGACGTAATTAATGGACGTCCCCATAGTGTATATTGTATAGGTCTATAATTGTATATGTATATTATATGTATAAAAGTTGAATGTCGTATCTTATACATCTTATACATTACACACGCTCCTTCTATAAAGAAGATTATTGCGTCCTACGCTCATCCGTGGTCCGAGTCTAGTCTTGCATCTTTAATAATGTTTTAAATAATGTTAAGTTACTGGTTTTCCTAGTTTGATCAGGCAAATGAAAGCCACTCGGGAAGAAAGAGAACTTATATGCATTTGTCTTACAGACGGATGTATAAAAAACACTGATCCTTCCTATCTTCGAGTACTTATATGAGAGCTTGACCCATCAAGGGGACTGCGCTCTTCATCACAGTCAACCCTTAAAATTCCCAGTGTGTCTGAACACAAAAAGAAGTACCTTGGAGAGCGCTTATTTGAATCTGTAGCGCCTTCTATATGGAAAAAAAGTTTACCTCCGACACAGATAATCTGAGACAAGAGAGTCTTTTAAAAAGAGCTCAAATAACTTTCTCTTTGGCTAGTGGATGTGTGTCTTACATACGGATACATCTGCCACTACAATTCAATAGCACGGATAGAAGCGCTATACAAATGACTATAATTAATCGAATATACAATATAGTGGCGATTACCATGGGAAACAATATATTTAAGGTCTCGGGTTCGAATCCTGGTAAAGTCTAGGATTGTTTCCTGGGTGTGGAGGGTTTTCCCGAGTCTACCCAGCTCTGATGGGTACCAGATCTTAGTTGGTGGCATATGCTTGTCTCAAAGATTAAGCCATGCATGTATATTTTACAGGCTGACGCTTAAGAGTGGCAATTATACAAAGGGACTCTCCCCGAGGATCCTTGAGAAGGAGTGCACAAACCTAACACTGAGTACTTTTTACCTTGTTTGGGTAGTATGACGAACACCCAGTGCATATAACTGTCTTTGATTACGCTATTGAAACTGAGCTGGAATGACCCAACGGTAACTCATCTTTCGTCCGTCGTCCACTTCCCACGGCAATCTTGGGCTGCCGATCTGTTAACTGGGGAGACCGCTAAAAACGGAGATCCAGTGTCGGAACGTGCGGTCCAGGGAAGGAAAAATAGCTGATTGCTTCAAACATCGCAAACACATTCAAATGAATGCTCTGTAGGGTGTCCAACCAAACGTCTCTAGGTTGATGTGGTGGGTGAGTACGCCTGACTGATGCAGTGAAAACGTCCAGTCGATAGTGCCACGAACTGAGATGCGCTTGCGAGGTCCCCGTCGAATTGGGCTGTTATAAGTACAATTTCTCAGCCTAGGGATAAAAATAAGAGTTTCGCACAACACATCGTATGCACATTCAACTGAATGCTCTGTAAGTTGTCCAACCAAACGTCTCTAGGTTGTTGTGGTGCGTGAGTACGCCTGACTGCTGTAGGTGAAACTTCCAGTCGATAATACCACGGACTGAGATGAGCATACGAGGTCCCCGTCGTCTAAGGCTGTTATAAGCTAAATTTCTCAGCCTGGGGATAAAAACAAACGATTCGGCTTGCACTCGGCAGTGCGCCAATCGAAGGCTTTGTAGATTTGCCAACCGAACGTCTCTAGGTTGGGTACGCGCGCACCGCGAAGCCCCAGATGATTACGTGGTCTTGCTCTCGACCATGTGTGTTTATCAACAAAGGGAAACTAAACCCCTGCATACGGCGTAGTACGACGGTGCTTCTCACTCGTACTCTCGGGTAAATTTGGTTGGTGCCTGAAGCCGTAGGATCTGGCTACTTTAGACAGGCTGATCCTCGAGAGCGAACGGTACACCAACGGGGTTGCAGGATTGACGATGGCGGTGCTGAAGTCCGGGGTTCGAAGAGGGTGACCTCAACCTCAGTCAATTGTAAGCTTTGTTCAAGTCTGGTGAAAGCTGCTTCACCGACCCTATGGATCTATGTGGTCCGACGGGATACTTTACTTACATTCATCCTCGTTTAAAGTTGTTTTATATGAGAATCAACGTATCAACGTATCAACCTTTTTTTTGTTTCTTTTAGACTGAACATGTTTCTCAGTTGGATGTTGAGTTTGCGTCACAAAATAGTCCATCTATGCATGGAACTATTTTCATACAGGTAGTGATACATTTCATTTTCACAATAGTTTAAGTGTGTGTGTTTGTGGGTTTGTTAGTTTTTTTTTGTTTTTTTTTCAAAAGACAACTATAATTAGCTTACAGTTTTATATTTTTACATAAAGTATTTAATTTAGAGAACGCATAGTAATTCTTTTTCTTTAAAATGAATCCCACGGGGGGGGGGGGGGTGGCTTGAAATTGGGTCAGTGGTGGAACTGCAACGAATTGCTTAAAGCCTGGTTACTTTTGCAAAGTTTCTTAAAAAATTTCTATTCGCCCATTTGATGGATATCATCTAATGTAATATACACAACAAAAAATATCAGTATTTTTTTAACATGTAAAATGTGAAAATTGTCTTATTTGTAGATGTTTTAAATTTTAGATTATTCCCGACTAATAAGATAAGATTGCTTCAAAGATCCAAACAAATTAAAATTTGATTTAATTAGGCTACATAAATTCCGTCTTTTCCAACATATTTTAAACAATATAAAAAGAACTATTTATACGTAACCACTGAAGTATAGGCCTACACGTATAACAAGAAAACCATAAAAACACAGTTTTTATTATACTCCCTTTATTTGTATACTAAGTTTACCATTTCCACTTCACTACAAAACTAAAATTTCGAATCGGTAATGTCGGCAAATACATATCTAATTATAACTATTCCGCATTTTTTTTAAATGCGTGAAGCCACGATCGTCACTTTGCTTTGTTTCGGCTAGATTTTGTCGTTTTCATTCGTATTTTTTTCGTAAAAACGAACATATCCGAAAAGTTTAGTTACTTCCGTCAAAGGCAGCCATGTTTTTTCGTAAAATTTGTTCTTCGATTCGCAAATTGATGGAAGGTATTCGTGACTATTCCAAAGGCTACGATGCTGAAAATTTGATAGAATGTATTGTTAGTCGGGACAAAACAGCTGGCAAAGTTTCGGCTCGATCAAACGGTGGGAAGTGGCCGAAAAATCGATGCAACGTTTTGCAAGCAACCAGCCAGACAAGCAGACAATCAGACAGACAGCGCAAGTTAATATAAAGGGAGTAAAAATAGACATTCACGCACACTATCATACTATTAATTTTATCATACAAGTAAAAGTGTCAGTATGAGTAAAGACTTGAATAGGATGGACCGCTTACTTTAAAGACCAAGTGAAGAGGTTTTTCTCAAAGGAACGAGATTTGGAATAGCCTCATACGGCAGTGACGTTTGAGAAAGAAAACAAATAAACAAAACTCGACGCTATAAATCTATATTTAACCATTTTGTTAAAAAATAAGAACCGGGAAAAGATTCAAAACATGTTGCAATAGATTAAAAACGCGTGACAATATTCATTTTTCCCACTTTAAATTCTTTCTCTTACGTCACTTTCCTATGTTGCCGGAAATAAAATCATCTCAAATGGCTACGAAATTTGGATTTGTCCTCCAAAAAACACACATTTAAGTGCAAATATTGAACTAATTACTTAAAAGTTATCTTTGATATTTTGTTTAAATGATTTTTATTAACATTCAGATACTGAATACACTATTTATTATCAAAATCTAATGTTAACTAAATTTTGATAAAAAGCTCTTCACTTGGTCTTTAATATTTCTTCTATTTGATGCCTCGAATGGCTTCTTTTCGGAATTCCCGATTCCCTTTTGTACTGTGCACTTCCATTTTTTTTAATCGCTATGATTTTCGCAATGGAAAATTAACATTTTAATCGAAAGTTGTATACAGCGAAAACATTTAGGCGAATGTAGGAACATAGAAGTCATTCAAGACAGCGTTATTGGATGTGCACGGAGAAAAGAACATATAAACTCCAAAAAAACAGCAAGCGGTCCATCTTATTATAGCCTTTGGTAAGAGTCAGCTATAGTAATATTTGGCTGCAGTAACATGATCTTGATATTTTACTAACGTACAAATGTTTTTGTTGTCTCGCTTTCAGGGGCTTAAAGAAAAAGTTTTTTGTAGGCACATTCTTCCTGTCTTTTGTGCTGATCGTTTCTCTGTTTAGAAGATTTCCTCCACCCTATGAATGTGCCGACTGTATCGTAGAACAAGGTACATATCAAGCATTTGTGGTGGAAGACTTTGCTATGAACGGTAAGAATCGGAGATTGTTTCTCTATGTAGGCCTAATGAACTGAATGACTAACTTGCTCGTATTTAATTAGTCCGCGAATAGTTTATTTAGGCAATTTCAATAATTCCGCAAACCCTTTAACTACAACAGTTTTTTTTTTATAGAAATATTTGCTGACTTTGCATATTGTGAAGCCGGCTGGTCCAGCGGTTAGTTCACCGGACTGTCAACCAAATAACAACTGACAGGTCGCGGGTTCTATTTCTGCCACCGACGGATCCCTGTCGCCCTGCAGGAGTTTTGGGCCTAGTGGACGTAATAATCTTCTACCTAGAAGGAACGTCTGTAAACTTATAAGATTGTTCCTACCTACCTACCTACATATCCCGTAGTCTGTTAGACCGTTGGGGCGCCACAGATGACATGTAAACCAGCCTCCTCCACTCCTCCCGTCTCTCAGCCGTTCTCATTGCCTCGCACAGTTTTGTACCTGTCCATTCCTTGATATTATCTTCCCAACGTTTCTTTGGTCTTCCTCTCTTTCTGCCTCCTCTGGTGGTAGCCTGCAGGATGGTCTTTGCAAGCCCGTTGGTTCTGGTGACGTGGCCATACCATTCCAGTTTTCTTTTCTTGGCTGTGGCCAGCAGGTCTTCATACTTTCCAATTTCCTGTTGTATTCTTTTTCTTATCTGTTCGTTGGTGATATGGTCTTTGTAACAGATACCGAGCAGGGTCCTGAAGCATCTCATTTCCATGGCGTTTATCCTATTTTCCAGCTCCGCTGTTAGTGTCCATGAGTCGCAAGCATATAAGAAAATGGAGAGGACCAGTGAGCGCATCAGCCTGATTTTGGTGCTGAGGGCTAGGTTCTTGTCTTTCCATATTGTCTTGAGCCTCTTTAGTGATGCTGTTGTCTGGGCAATCCTGGACATTATTTCTGGTTTGGAGCCCTCTTCGGATACAATAGCTCCTAGGTACTTAAAGCTGCTAACTGTTTCCAAACTCTGCCCACCAATCTTGATCTTCGTGGTTATGCCGCTGGTGTTACTAGTCATTAATTTAGTCTTTTCGGCACTGATTTGCATGCCATAGGATGTGTAAGTTTTGTCTAGTCGCTCCACTAGATTGGCTAATTCTTCCTCACTCCCGGCGAGTCCATCTATATCATCTGCGAATCGAAGGCTGGTGATCCTTCTGCCATTTATGCTGATTGTCCCTTCATGATCCTCTAGTGCATCTGACATGATTCTCTCCAGGAAGATGTTGAACAGTGTTGGCGAAAGCAAGCATCCTTGTCGTACTCCAACGGTCGTCCTGAACCAATCTCCAATGTTGTTGCTGAAGAAGACTGCACTGGTGGCCCTGTCATAGAGGCTACGTATCAGCATTGTCAGGTTGTCATTAATATTGTAATGTTTCATGGTTGCCCATAGGGCTGCGTGCCAGACCCTGTCGAATGCTTTTTTTAAATCAACAAATATATGGTACAAGTGTTGTTGGTGTTGCGCGTGCCTCTCACAGAGTATTCGCAGGTTAAAGATCTGCTCTGTGGTACTACGTCCCTGCCTGAAGCCTGCCTGTTCTTCCGCAATGATTCTTTCAGCATAAGGTCTGAGTCGGCTTAAAATTATTTTGAGCATGACCTTGCTTGGGTGGCTTATTAGGTTGATGGTGCGGTAGTTCTGGCATTGTTGAAGGATGCCTTTCTTGGGGAGGGTGATGATGAGCGACTGGGTCCATGGTTTAGGCCAGTCTCCAGTTATCCATATTTTATTGCAAATGTTCAATAAGACATTTACCATGGCTTCCCCTCCTGCTTTCACCAATTCAGCAGGGATGTTATCCACTCCTGCGGCTTTTCCTTTTTGAAGTGCTTGGACTGCTGCTTCCACTTCTGTACGGAGGATAGGGTAATTGTCATTGTCTGTGGCTGGAGGAACGTTTAGTATATCTGGATCTATAGTGATATTGTCATTATATAGTTCCGAGCAGTACTCAGTCCATCTTTTTAAGATATCTGGTTCCTCAGTCAGGTTTCTACCATCCTTGTCCTGTATGGTGGTGGTGCGCCCGTGCTTAGTGGTGGTTAGTTCTTTTACTAATTTGTATGCTTTTTTGCTATTGTTCTTCCTTAAACAGTTTTCAATGTCGTTGCACTGTTCTTCGATCCAGTTTTTCTTTGCCCTTTTCATACCTTTCCTAATTGTCTGGTTTATTGTTCTGTATTTATTGGCTTCTTTCTGGTCTTTTGTCTTTGTTTTCTTTAATCGGCGACGCTCGTCACACAGCTCCAGGATGTCTGGTGTTATCCATGGTTTCCTGGCCGGTCTATGTTTGCCAAGAATCTCTTGAGCTGTGTCGGTCACCACTGTGTTAAAATTGTCGATCAATGTGTCCATGTCCGTAAAATCAGAATTTAAGATATTGAGGACTGCAAATTTCCCTCCTATCTTTGCCTGGAAGGCTTCGGCTACTTTAGGATCCTTAAGCTTTTCGAGGTCAAATTTGATCCTGGTGTACCCCTGTTTCTGTATTCTTTTCAGGTGTAGCCTAAAGGTCATCATAACTAGGTCATGATCGCTTCCAATGTCAGCTCCAGGGAAGCTGCGAGTCTTAGCAACATTTATACTTGACCGGAAGCGTGTTTTTATCATGATGTAGTCGATTTGGTTGTGGTGTTTCCCGTTTGGGCTGTGCCATGTGGTTATTCTTGAGGACTTGTGAGGGCCGAGTGTGTTGGCCAGCATAAGGTCGTTAAAGCTGGCAAACTCCAGAAGCCTTAGTCCTCGCTCATTTGATTCCACATTGCAGTGTTGTCCACATGTGCC
>OX421499.1:12557199-12709127 GCA_949126835.1 Anisus vortex
GGCCTTAGGTGACTGTGGGGACGTCCATTAATTACGTCAACAAAATAGGGGGGAGGGGGGGTCTGAAAAAGTTTGACAATTGTTGACATGGGGGAGGGGGGGAGTTCAAGAAAAGTTGACGTCAACAATGTTACTTTTTATGAAGTAAATAATGAAACAAATTTAGTATTAAATTCTACATTTGTCCTGTTAAATTTATATAGATAACATTAACAACATAGTTTTACGTTAACACAAATAAGAGACTTATATCAATTATAAAAATCTACATTTGATATGTCCTTTTTGTGTCCATCTTGCTAGTTTGTAGATCTATGTATGGGTGGAAACTAATGCAATTGTTAGCAAGGGAAAGTGACCGACCAATTGTAGAAAACCTCACCTTCGCTGCCTAGCGTAGGGTTGCAAGACACATGGGTGTCAAAAGGAGGACACCGAGAGACAAAAGAGCTGCCACTAAGTTTAATTGTGTATTGGTAAACTGAGCAAGAAACCGTTTTGTTAAAAATAACATATAAATTCAATGTAGGCTGAAAGGCAGCTTGCATTTGGTTGGGCAACTTTAAAGCTCATACACGAGTCTTCTAAAAAAACGAATAATTATTTGTTGTACAAGTGATCACCTGTTTATTAATTATATTCCTAACATGTTAGTACTAATTTTAACATTTATTTGTCCTTATGCCTACATAACAAAACATATTACAAAAGCTGGACATTTTAAAGGTATTGTGCTTTGCCTGTGGGACTTGGGACGGAGGACAAGAGTCTAAATAGTACAACATGTCCTCCTTTTGCCGGACGTTTGGCAACCCTAGTCTAGCGAGACATGGTGGCTGGAATAACAAAAGAACACAAACACACCAACAAACTGTCTGCAGAGAACGTTCAGAAACCCATTTTTTTTGCCGCTTAGTACATCTAAATTAGACTTGGCGCCAGAGTCTAGCGTTCGTTTTATAAGCCATGTAAGCGATGGCTGGGATTGACAATAGAACTAAAAACAATAATAGGCCCTCGCCGAGACTATAACTAATGTTTGTAAAGCATTGAATGAAGTGCATTTTGTGAATCCAACATGTTTTTTTTTTATTTCCTTCAGAAAAATAATTCTTGGCCCACCCCATGAAGTACGAAATACTTAGCCTTCCTTATTTCATTTTAACATCCCTAATTCTGATATATAAACTAATATATTTTTGTCTCACTACGTTATAATAGGTGAAACATTAAAATTAGGTCGATTAATAATAATAATAATAATAATAATAATAATGACGTTTGTATAGCGCTGCCAACAAGCAAAATGCAAGCTCAGAGCGCATTTAACATAAAACCAAGAACACGGATACAATCTATAGGCTAATATTAGGCTACATATTAAAATTTAGTAAGTTTTACGTTTTCGTTTCTAATTTCTCTGAAAAATTGAATGAGATAAAAATGTATTAGTATCAGTGGCGTCGCCAGTATTGCAAGGAGTGGGTGGCAAATAGTGCAAGGTAGGGGGACAGGGAAGGCAACTACCGTGTGTATATAATGTGTGTGTGTGACAATAATGTAAGAAGGAATAGTGAACTAATGGTTAAAATTAGGTTTGTTAAAACTGGTTTTTCTTCAAAACGGTTTTCGGTTCTATAAAACCGGATTTCGGTTTCTCAACCCCTCTCCATCCCCCCTTCCCGCGCAACGTCACAAGTTACAGGCCGGAAAAGCCAAATGTGCGTAGTTTTGTAGGTATATTTGAAAAATAATTCAAATTTAATTAGGCCGGCTGGCCTAGCGGTTAGCTCACCAGACTGTCAACCAAAAAGCCACTTGACACGTCGCGGGTTCGAGCCCCGCCACCGGCAGATCCCTGTCGCCCTACAGGAGTTTTGGGACTAGATGACGTTAATATTGAGTTGTTATCACATGCGCTTAACCGGCAGCAGTGAAACCTCTCACAGATTAATAGTCTTCTAGAGCGCACTGAGCATGCTAAAATAGCATGGATAGAAGCGCTATATAAATTACCATTACCATTACAATTAGTGTTTGCAGGGCATTCAAGAGGTTCATTTTTTTAATACAATATGATTTTAAAATTCTTTAGAACTAACAAAATTCTGGGCTCATTGATTAAAACCGATAATAGCTTTCAATAGTGATTATCAAATTTGCGATTATCGTTGACCATGATATTAAAAAGCATATGAAGAGAATGACGATGTTAATCCAGGATGCAGTTCGCAGATGCGTACGCAATCTAGCGGTACTGCCACCGCTCCTTCTTATCTGTCGGGAACATAATTTACAAACGAGCCATCATTAAAGACGTTTTTTTCTAAATTTTCTGACACAAAGGATTGTAACTGTAACTTAACATTCGGTTTGACGTTGTTTTTATCGCAAGCCATAGTTGGTATCTAGTCTATGACTAAATAATGTTAGCAAGGCATTTCAAGAATTGTTTTGTGTGAATCCAACATTAGGCCTTTTTATTAAAAAAAGAAAAACCAAAAAAAAAAAGCCTGTGCTACTTGAAATAATGATTAGGCCTACCTCCCAACCAAGAAACCGAAATCCGATTTTGAAAATTAAAACCGGTTTTCGGTTTTAAAACAGGAATCCGGTATTCGGTTAACATCCCTAGTTAAAATAGAAGGCTAATTTATAACTGGTGCACAATTTCCCCCTAAACTATTTGACAATTAACATTGTACTAAAAGCTATTTTAGTGAAACGTAGAATTAGACATGATTAAATATGTATATGAAAAGAACAATAGTAAACATATGAGAATTATAGTCAATTAGACACCTTTTTAACAAGTTTTAAAATGTATTACAATTAATTAGCCTATAGTATAGACCTTTCCGTTTTAGATCTATTTTAAACATAAAAGCAAGCGTCTAAAAATGCGTTACTTGTATTTGAGGGGGGAGGGTAACCAATTGTTGACGTAATTATGTAGGGGGGGTCTCTGAAAGTTTGACAGTTGTTGACAAGGGGGAGGGGGGGAGGTAAAAATCGCCTAAAAATTGTTGACGTAATTAATGGACGTCCCCTGTAGAGAAGAAACAAACATCTAAATAAATTAACAAACTCACGGTAATTGTATATATTGATCAGTGTCAGTAGAAACAAAATGTCGGAAATTTCCTCAAAAATGTTACTTCCACGCCTTATCCAGTCTTTTTATAGATCAGTGGACGCAGCCCTTAACATGGACACCCTCTCCGGTATTTGTTTTTAGACATTTACAGATCGGGGCAGCAAAAGCTGTAAGTACTTACTTTGAAGTAACTCGCCGTTCAACCTTTTATACAAGGTCCCATAGATTGCCCTCCTGTTTGCTTAAAATTTTTAAAAATTGTTCACGTCACTGACCCCTATTTCGTTTTATTTTTAAATTTGGGTGGCCGCCCATGACTCGGTTAATCGAACTTGTACAAAGAGAAAGTATTTGCTACCCCAAATATTTCAATATTTGTCTCCGTATCATTTCACAGGATTTATGAATAAAAGAAAGAATTTAACAAAGGCTACCTTTGAATCGTACATTGATTTGTTTATTGAAGCAACTCAGGCGATTGAGTCGAACATCAGCTCACAGATCATTACAGGTATGTTACGCTATTTGAGTATGGGGGCTCTTTACGCGTACTCTTTACTGGGTTCGAATCATGGTGAAGGCTAGGAATCTGTCCCTGAGCACGAGGGTGTCCCTGAGTCTACCCAGTATTCATGGGCACCTGACATTAGTTGGGGTAAAGTAAAGGCGGCTGGGCATAGTAATGGCCACACATTCCCCTAGTATGCCGTGACCACAGAAACTAGTGAATGCTGCTTCAGCAGCCCAATGGATTAATTTAGTCCTAAAGGATTACTTTACTCCTTTACTCACTGTCCTCTGGTCTTCATAAAGTGTGTCCACTCCACTTCCACTCACGGTTTTAGATGCTGTTGTCGATGGGTCTCTGCCTGGTCCTCTTCCATATGTTGACGCATGGCAGTGCTTCCGGACATCTAATTTTCAGCATGCGTCTCAGGCGTCTGTTCACAAATGTCTAAAGTCTGGTTTGTGTTCGCCTTGCTTACTCTCCAGGTTTCAGAGCTGTCATGATGTGGACACTGAGAGGGGTGCGGGTTTGTGGGTGAGTGGGATAATGGTGGCTGGTTGTCGTGGGGGTATGAGGTACCGATGCTGTAGTTGACCTGGAATATTTATTTGTCCTCTCCGGCTCGTTAATGATGTAGAACGCACACAACAGACAGTTCTAATTGGTAAGCAAGCAAGTCTCTGGTTACAGTTATGGCGTTTATTATCGTTTCAATGATCCAAAAGTGAAATACATATATATATCAAGTGGCGCAGTGCTAACTAGCACAGATGCATGGTAATGTCACGAGTCCTAACATTAAGGGACGTAACTACACTGTGGAACTTTATTACTAGCTGCACATCGATATCTAACAGGCGGGGTGATATCCTATATGAGGCGAGATATACAAGTATTTTTTGCTGACGAGTTCTAATATCCAAAACTAAAATGTACAACGTATCGGTCAAGCGCCAACCTCAGACTCAAACTAAGTTTTTGAGATAGCGTTCTCGAGTCTTGAGTCACGTGATCGTGCTCAATTTGGTTGGTTGACCCCTTAATTACATTTAATTACATATGACTCCCATTGGTCAGTTCGAACATATGTTTGCATAAAGGTATTACTCATTTGAGGGAAAAAATAGGGTGGGTGTAGGTGAAACAATTTATATTGCCAAAACCGCGGGTGGGATTTTAGATGAAAGGTAATTGATACAGACGTCATGCTGAGCGGAGGAGAACAAAAGGGAGGGTGTAGCGTGGCGGGCACTCTACGTGGTTATTTGGCTCGTGTAGAGGCTGATTATTGTGATGTCACAGTGAAGTTTGGGCCTTAGAATTATTTATATTTTAGTCCGTTATCCCGCTGGGCTGGCGGGTGCTGTAAGCCTATTGAATAGAGTAATTTTTACTACTATATGACACGAGTGCTAATATATGAGCAGACACAAGAACAATGATTGATTCAATGCTGGGATGAGTTTCAAATACTGTTTATTTAGGCATAAACGATAGATAGCAGAAGTTAATCCACAACACAAATTTACAGTGTAAACAATATATATTTGGATCGACCGAAGACAGGACTATTTCGTTCCATGTCCAAGGTCCCAATACCCGTTTCTTATTTCTATCTTAAACCAAGACGTGCCCTCTGTGGGGGTAGGGGCAAGGGAAGGGGGGAGAAGAGGGCGGTCGGGGGAGGGATACAAAAGCTCTTTGATACCATACATCCAGACGAGGGCTGTTGCGTATGTGTCAGTTTACGGGGGAAGAGTTTCCCTGGCCACCTGGGCCGACTGCAATAGATTTCGCGTGCTTATCTTGACCAGTGGTCAGTAGACGAGAGGGGGATCAAAGGGAGGGCTTGACGAGGGTGGGGGGGGTTAGACTGTACACACAAGGGCTTGGCGAGGGTGGGGGGGTGTTTAGACTGTACATACAAGGGCTTGGCGAGGGTGGGGGGGGGTTTAGACTGTACATACAAGGGGAGTGTAAACATGTTAAATATATATAAGGGCAGATAACTAAGCTTGTATAATAATATAAGGAATGTATATATATATATATATTGATGCATGTACACAGTTATAGAAGAGAGTAAGTACATTCATATATACAAAATAAAGATACAAGATACAAATACAGTCACACATTCTTCATTCATTGGTGAGCACCGCAATGAGCCAGGATTAATTGTAGTTTATAGGTTGGAGCCATAGTGAATAAGTGCCATGGCACTAGGCTGAGCGCTGGCGCTTCTAGTGAGTTTACCACAGAGGGGAAAGGCGATTCATCTCCCCTGCAAGAGTTTTACGATGGTTATCTCAAGTGGTGGGTCTGGATTCGGACGAGGGATATTATATAGGTGCGAACTGTTCCGCCGGTCAATTCCCATCGAGCGAGCGGTTCAAAGGCTTACTACGCCGCTGCGCCGAGTAGGTAAAGGGGAGGTAGCGTGAAGGGGTGGCAGGGGAGGTGGGGGTGGGGGTTTTAGGCGCGGAGTCGATCAGTGACTTAATAATGTCTACATACTAGAGGGGTTTGAGTTAGCAATACGAATTGAATATTTACTATGCAAGCACATTAAAATACAACATGAATCAATAGTTGAAAACATAACATAAATATATACATTAAGGAATTCACACACGTACACTCATTCATTCAAGGTGTAGTACCAATTTGGTCGTATTAATTAGTAAACTATGAATTGGGGATCAAGAGAGTGTAGTGAAGGTTAAAGGAGGGGTGAGGAAGAGTGGCGGGGTGCGGTGCAATTGCGTAAGAGAGGGAGAAGATAATGGCTACTCTCCTCCTTCCTAACCTAAACTTTACGCTAATCTATGGTTCTAGTTCTACACTGCTATCTATCTACGTGTGCTAATAGTCAAAGTTACGTGCAGAACTGTGACAAGAGCCATATAGCAGAAAAGCTTTTCTTTTAATTATTTTGCTCTTTGGGGACAGGGCTCTAGAGTTCCACCTGGGGAGCAGGGGCGTTAAAGCAAGCCATAAAGGAGATATGTTATTCTAAATAGCACTCAAACTTAATTCATTTGTCATTTGTCATCTACGTTTGCCAACTTGACAATCAGATAGTTTGTCAAATAAAAAAAATCATTTTAAATTCGGGGCTCTGTTATTGTTGTATGACAAATTTCTCATTTAAAGGGGACGCTACTCCGATGGACTTGTGGGATTTCCGCGGCTGGCCAATGATCCCACAGAATGAAGGTCTGAAAGAGCCCAAGGTCTTGACGCCCCATTTCATCAAGTATCTTCACAAAGTTGCCCCCAAACTAATAATTGTGTTTCGAGAACCTATTGAAAGGTAGTTTGTTTTTTGTTAATGTGATTTGTTCCCTGGACTGGAGAGAGGTGTTTCAGAGTCTACCCAGGTCTGATGGGTACCTGACATTCGTTGGGGTAAAGTCAAGACGGCTGGGAATTATGCTTGGCAAACATCCTCTAGTGCAGGGGTCGGCAGCCTTTCGATAATAGTGTGCCAAAATAGGATTTCTAATCCATTTTGCGTGCCAACAGCCTTGTTCTAACACTTAATTTATTGCAGAAGAGACTTGAATTTTCAAGGGTCTTCCGCGTGTCATTGGAAATCGTTCTGGGTGCCAAGTCTGGCACGCGTGCCATATGTTGCCGACGCCTTCTCTAGTGTGCTGTGGCCACATAAACTTGTAAACGCTGCTTCAAAGGCCCTATGATCAGTTTTTTTCCGACAGGATACTTTACTTTATAAACTATTATATACAAAACATGATTGACATTCTGACTCCTGATTTCGCTGGCCTTTACAACATGATATAGTAAACATTAATGTTAAGATCGTGGCCGGCTCGTCCATCTAGGCAACCTAGGCGCACAATTATTTTTTATTTTTTTGGTGCGATACTTGAGGATTTTTTATTTAATTTGGGGATTTGAAAATCTAAACTAATTAAAGTTTGGTTGTTCTGCGCACTACTAGCATGGGCAGACGAATTACTAGCTAATGAAAGGCGAAGGGTATTTTATTTATAGAAAAGTATGCCCTAACACTTCTCAGTTTCTCCCCGCCGAAGGCACTTTAATAAAAGCGCAGAATTTTATTTTCGCCTAGAGCGTCAAAAACCTTAGAGACGGTCCTGGTTAAAATATATACTAACCATTCATTCATAATTCATCCATTGTATATATATAAAGGGGGTTTTCGTTTCTGTTTTCAGGCTTTATTCGGATTACACGTTTTTGAAATACGGCAATAATGAGACGGAGTTCCACAAACACGTTCAACAGGCTATCGTCTTGATGGATGACTGTCTCAAGAACCATTCCAGAAGATTCTGTTTTTACGACGATGACTTGTATCAAAGACTTCCGGTAGCCTTCAACTTTATTACACAATAATAAAATGAATATCATTAATCGCGCGCTGTTTCTTACTGTTAATTTTTTTATTCGCTCGGCCCACGAGGAGACAGTGTGGCCAATACAATGAATTTCTGCCCCCAAAATAATTTTTCCGATATAACAATGACTCTAGAGCGTATAGCGGAAATGAGATCTGACACTTTTCTATCCCTTATAGAGCCCTGTATATTAACTCTGAAGTAACGCGGAATTTGGTTCAGAAGTTTCAGAAGAGGTCAATTGAAAGTTGCCCCCCCCCTTCCTGATTCACAATGTTTCTTGACTGGTTTAATATTCACCTGTAGTGGGTAGACTTTAGAACAACTTACGGTCCCGATAATTTAATCCGAGACATTAACAATTGCCACCTAACACTATGTATTTAGACCACGACATAAGTCCTATATTAAAGGAAAAAAAATAACATTAACAAGTAAATGCAAACATGTTTTATGGCTATTGTATGTCTAACTATCTGGGAGGAGGTTCACCATCATTAACATCATCATTCCCTTGACCATTGTGGCCGTGGGAGGGGGGGGGGAGCGAATAGACACATCAGCGGTCAACTTTCTTTACTTTTGCTAATATTTAGCGGTTGTCAATAGTTGAGTCAACTCCAATATTTTACATTGTCGAACCAACATCTCTGCTGACTCTCTCTCCGACGTCCACCTTCTACAATGCCTTGGAAGATTGTTTTTGGCAGGTTATTATGCCGCAACACATGACCGAACTATGTCAGTTTTCGCCGTTCGATTATCGTCAAAATGTTTTCTAGAGGGCCTGCAATTGAGAATATTCTGTCCCAGACATATTCATTAGTCCTGTATTGTACGTAGCGTAGGAAATTCGAAGTATTTTTCTAATGCATTTATTTTCGAATACCTGCAACTTGTTTTCAATGCTATGTTCATTTAGAATATAAAACTAAATCTACATGTAAAAAAAATTTAACTATGTCAAATTGTAATGCCATGTTCATTAAAAATATAAAACTAAAAATCTACAGGTGAGAATACACCTTGGCTGCTACTCTGTGTTTCTGCAAGAATGGTTTCGGGTTTTCCCGAAAGAAGCTTTCCTCATAATCAGAACTACAGACTACTCCAAAGATATGAAATCCACCCTAACAAAAGTGTTCAACTTTTTAGAAATAGGTAAACATTATGTTTATGTGTTTATGTAACCAAAGAATATAATAAGATGTACCGATTGCTTTGATATTTCTGCTATTTGCTGACTCATAAAACTCTGGTTTTGGAAATTTCTGATAACAAACAGAATAATACTTATAGACTTTCGGTTTAGTAATTCGCTATGATTTTATCAAGGAATAACTAAAAACCATGGATATCCCAGTCGCCAGTTTTTGTCTGAGAATTTAAAGAAATATTTGATGTAAATTAATACTTTTAAATGATATAAGCCTATTTGTAAAAGTAAATGTTTATTTTATAACCTAATCCAAAAAGTAAATGTTTATGGCACGCGTGCCATAGGTTGTCGACCACTTGCACTAGGTGTAACTAGTTTTAGAAAATCTACAACTAAGCTTATAATAAACACAAACTGACTTCACTCATTCCAATTAACTAATTCATTGATCTGTAGTGAATTGATTTATCTCTATCTAATCCACTGAACTACAAGAACTCCCAACTACTGCTAACGTGTTTTAACTTTAAATAACTCGCTAACCCAATCGTTGATTAATGTCGGAATAAGAGAGCTTCCGTCCTACAAATATATTTTCATTCCGGTCAGTAAAGTACCCGTCGGACCAAACAGATCATAGGTCTGTTGAAGCAGCGTTCACCAAACAGATCATAGGGCTGTTGAAGCAGCGTTCACCAAACAGACCATAGGGCTGTTGAAGCAGCGTTCACCAAACATATCATAGGGCTGTTGAAGCAGCGTTCACCAAACAGATCATAGGGCTGTTGAAGCAGCGTTCACCAGTTTCTGTGGCCACAACATACAAATGGATGTGTGGTTTGTACAATGCCCATCCGCCTTTAATTTACCCCAACTAATGTTCCGTACCCGTCGGAACTGGGTAGTCTCGGGGACACTCGGGAAACAATCCTAACCTTCACCAGGACTCATGGCCACCGTTCCCCATTCCGGTACTTATTAGGTACTTTTTTGAAGCATTATTTTTTAAAGTATTATTTTTTAAAGTATTATTTTTGAAGCATTTTTTTTAAAGTATTATTTTTGAAGTATTATTTTTTAAAGTATTATTTTTGAAGCATTATTTTTTAAAGTATTATTTTTGAAGTATTATTTTTTAAAGTATTATTTTTTAAGTATTATTTTTTTAAGTATTATTTTTGAAGCATTATTTTTTAAAGTATTATTTTTTAAAGTATTATTTTTGAAGCATTATTTTTTAAAGTATTATTTTTTAAAGTATTATTTTTGAAGCATTATTTTTTAAAGTATTATTTTTTAAGTATTATTTTTTAAAGTATTTTTTTTTGAAGCATTATTTTTTAAAGTATTATTTTTGAAGTATTATTTTTTAAAGTATTTTTTTTAAGTATTATTTTTGAAGTATTATTTTTTAAAGTATTATTTTTTAAAGTATTATTTTTAAAGTATTATTTTTTAAAGTATTATTTTTTAAAGTATTATTTTTGAAGCATTATTTTTTTAAGTATTATTTTTGAAGGATTATTTTTTAAAGTATTATTTTTTAAGTAATATTTTTTAAAGTATTATTTTTAAAGTATTATTTTTTAAGTATTATTTTTTAAGTATTATTTTTTTAAGTATTATTTTTAAAGTATTTTTTTTTTAAGTTTTATTTTTAAAGTATTATTTTTTAAAGTATTATTTTTTAAAGTATTATTTTTGAAGTATTATTTTTTTAAGTATTATTATTAAAGTATTATTTTTGAGGTATTATTTTGAAGTATTATTTTTGAGGTATTATTTTTGAAGTATTATTTTTGAGGTATTATTTGTGAGGTATTATTTGTGAGGTATTATTTTCTTTCTAATAATTGCAGATTCAGTTTCTGTCAGCGTTTGGCAGGACATACTGTCACAGGATAATCTGTACAAGAACAACAACAAGACAGGCACGGTCCTGCCAGAGACAAGACAGCTTCTCCAGAGACACTATTCCGTCTGTAACGAAGAAACCGCAGTACTACTGGATGACAAAAGGTTCCTGTGGTACGACCATGACAGCTAAAACGCTGCCATTGAAAGAACTATTTTTTTAAAACTCTAACAAAACGCACATATATTATATATATATCAGTATATCAAGCTAGAATATATCAAATGTGCCTTTGTGTTGATAGATAGCCATCAACCTTCGAGAAACAGCGAAAGAGAATTGTATTTGTATAAAAAGACATTTCTTTGATGACTGAAGTTCAGTAAGTTGAAGATGGTTGCAGGTTTTAACTTTTGATTTTATGATTTGCTTAATGGTGAGATGATATCGTACAATGTTGCATGCATGTAAGAGCGTGAGAGCTACATGGAGAGATAGAGCGAGAGAAAGAAAGAGCTAAGAAAGAAAAAGTGAGAAAGAATAACCTTACAAATATATGCATCTTGTCAAAATATTTATTTTAAAAGGTGAGCTGACCTTACATAAAGCAAACAAAAGCTGATAACAATCACGTGACAGACAATAGCAAATAAATGAATCCAACTCAACATATTCTAATGAGACGAGAAAGGAGACATTACTTGCATTTAATGTGGGCGCCATATTGAAAGCGATCACGTGTTCAAACGTATAAAATACACCAGCAGAATTTCAATTGCCTCACTGATAGTATTATCTTCTGCAATGATTTATTCACTGATGTCTCTCTCTTTTTCTCACTCTCTCTGTCACTCTCTCGCTCTCTCACTCTCTCACTGTCTCTCTGTCACACACTGTCTCTCAATCTCTCTCTCACGCCTACTCTCTCTCTCTCTCTCCCTCTCTCTCTATAGAACTTCACTGATAATGCCATTAAATTGATACAAATATATTGTCCAACTTGCTATTTTGGCAAAGCGAAATGCACACCCCCCCCCCTTGTAAATTAACTGTTTTTTGACGTCCATTAATTTATACATATTATAGTAATTAGTATATATCTAATTATTTATTGTACATATCCAGTGGCGTACCGAGGGCTGGTGTCACCCGGTGCGGTAAACTTCGGGTGTCACCCCCCCCCCCCCGCCCACGACTTTCACCATAGTTTTCGTCTCCTTATAACAAGATTACGGTTCAAATATGACAAAAACAAAAACAATATTAATTTAATATTAGAAAGTAAAAGCAACAAACTACTGAAACAATCGTACGGTTGGTTATATTTACTTTAAAGGACTTTATTAAAATGTATCCTTTCCTGCGTCCCATGGTGGAGCGTAATTAGCTTTTTATAAGCTTTAGTTTTGAAAAGCTCCGTTCACTTTAAAGCCACAGGCACACGAGCCGTTAGAAATAAGTATGCCTAGCGATAGTGTTGGAAGAGATTTATAAAGTCCCGTTTAGCTATGAATTTAAAAAAATATGTAATACTAATACTGACTAGTCCATGGCTTTTTTGAGGTCAAAATCATCTGCTTTCTGCAAATTAGGTGTTGTCTAAGCCGTGGTATTTCTCTAAGAGCTCATCATCGGTTAGCTTATCATAGAAAGAGGTTAATTGGGGAACAGACACCAATAACTCTTCTTCACTTTCTGACAGTAGAATCTTGGGCTGAACAGCCTCAAACATATCTGCAACTTCCTTAAACGCCGTTGATTTGATCTAGAGTTCAGAATGAAAGCGATCAATACACTCTAGCACCTCCCTACTGTTTTCTTCTTGCATAGAAATTCCAGCATCTCTTAATTTGTCCTCTGCCATTCTCTTCTTGAATCTTAATCTTCTCTCTACCGAAATCCCATGTTGGTCTGATTTCCACTAATTTACTCCTATTTTCGTGCAAAATCAATCTTAAGGCGTTTAACTTGGTCACCGCTTTATCAAGAGTTAAGTCTTAAGTCTGCAGGTACTGCTGTGTAAGATTAACTTCTTCAAGCATATCAGTCCAAGGTTAAGGTAGCAGATAAACGTGAAATCACAGACAGCATGTAAAAGTCCTTGTGCTGCACCACTTGTGTCCACATTTTCACGAGGATCACATAAAGCTTCAATCGCCGTAATACATTCATCAAACGTATCTTTCACTCCGTGTGTAGATAACCTTTTCAACGACACCCCAGTATGTTCAATTAAAACATCCCATCGATGAGTGGAAGCAGCAAAGAAGGAAAACATTCTCTCAAGGGTACCAAAAATGTTATACATGAAGCATTTTCGGCAAAAGAGTGCTGACCACACAAGTTAAGGGAATGGCCCACACATCCATTAAAAATAGCTTTCTTGTTCTTTCTTTTTTCAAATGGCTTGAACACCTCTATGGATTCCAGCCCTTGTGGCAGTATTGTCGTAACCTTGAGCTCTGCATATCATTATATCAAGTCCGTCATTTTTTAGATTTTTAAGAATGTCAGAACTGAGGTCGTCAACTCTTTTTCCCCCTTAGGGGAAAAAATCAAAGAAACAAGTCTCTCACTTCATCTTTCCCACTGTGGATTTTCAAATATCTGGTCACTTCAGACATTTGGTCAGTGTGTGATATATCAGGTGTGCTGTCAAACATAATTCCAAAATACCTTGCGGCCTATATATCCATAACAAGATTTTTCTTTCCATTGTTGGCCAGTACATTTAAAAATTCATTTTTGGTGAAAGATAAGATACAGATGCTTTCATTGTAGATGTACTTATCTTTAGTCTCATTTGGTGCTCTTTCAGAACTGGGTCATATTTGGAAAACATCTCAACCATCTCAAAAAAGTTTCCTTTATTCAACGAGGATTCATCTTCGTTGTGGCCACGAAATACCAAATTTTGCTTCGCAAGAAACAATGCAATATCTAGCTACCTGTGAAGGATATCCCTCCACTTTTTCTTCTCTCTATCCATTAAAGCAATACTTTAAGCAGCAATTGTTTTATGTAGCTTATGCGTGCTGTATGGTGATGACACATCGTGCTGCTAGTCATTTATTTGATTATGATCTGCCATCCGTTCTGTTTACGGACTAGACCAGTAATGAGTGCTCTGTAAAATTATCATTTTTTTTAAATATTGTTTTTTTTTTCATTCGGGTGTCACCCCCTAAGAGGGTGTCACCCGGTGCGGTCCCCCTTGGTACGCCACTGTACATATCCATAATGAGCATTAACATATTTTCAACACCAGTATGCAGCCAGACGTTCAGACTGTTATGTAACTGAATTAATTGTATAATGAACTAGAAAAGTGTTGTTTTTGTGTGCCCAGGTAATTTGTAAGTGTTTGCTGAAATCAAAGACAATAATAAGATGAACGTTTGCATTAAAGGTTTCCGCTGTATACAACTTTCGATTTTAATTTAAACTTTTCATTGAGAAAATCATAGAAAAAAACGGAAGCGTGCAAGACTTAGACTAGTGGAATCGGGAATTCTAAAAAGAACTCATTTGAGTTATCAAATAGTAGAAATATTAAAGCTTGCTTTCATATTTCTGCTATTTGATAACTTGAAACACTTAGTTACGGGAATTTCCAATCGCACTACGTCCTCTAGACTTCGGTTTAGTTATTCGCTATGATGATGTCTCAATGGAAATTTAATTAAGATTAATATCGAAACTTGTATATAGCGGACGTCTTTAGGGAAGTTGAGGAGTCATTAAAGACAGTATTATTGGCTGCGCTCGAAGAAAAAAAACAAGTGTTAAATCACTGTTAAGCTAAAAAATATAGCAAGTGGTCCATTATAGTCATTATATCTCATTAAAGTCTTTGATTAAATTATCGTCGTACTCTCTAAAATAAAATGTAATGCTTTACGTCAAATTACTGCTTTGTTTTTCAAAGCGTTCTTGCCTGGAATTGTGATCAATTTAGAATAAATATAAAGTAGATTTATAATTATATATTGTACATATCCATAATGAGCATTCACATATTCTCCACAACTGCTTGCTGTCCCCCCCCCCCCCCCTCAGTGAGACTGTAATGTATTGTATAATGAACTAGAAAAGTGTTGTTGTCTTTTTAGTATAGGGTGCTATCGGAAATTCCGAAACGGATTATTTCAAGATATCAATAAGCAGAAATATCAAAGCAAGCGGTCCATCTTATTATAGTTTTTGTTTTTGGATATTTATTTATTATTTCCGTACAACTCTTTCGTTCTAGATTTTAAAAATAAAGAATGTCCAAGTCACATGATTTTTGGGGAGTTGAATGTTTATCATAATATAAATTATTATAAACCTATCAAAAGGTTAAAGTTATTTAGAATAAACAAATATTTAATAAAAGTATACAAATAATTTGTTCATAAAAGTGTTGCTTGGTTTGTTTATAAGTTGAGGTTTTAGTTGAATGTTTCGCAAGACTGTCTGTCCGTCATGTTTGATTCTGCCCGTCAGTGGTCAGTTATACACACCCCTTTTTCATGGTTTTCTTATTTTTGTGCTCGTAGGTAGGCAGCCCCCCCTTGTCCAGTAAATCACTACCTGTAGCATAGTACCTAGTAAAGTAAAAGTAAAGTATCCCGTCGGACCAAAGCAGCGTTCACATATTTCAGTGGCCACGGCATACGAGGGTGTGTGTGACCAGAACAATGCCCAGCCGCCTTTATTTTTACCCCCAACTCATATCAGGTACCCATTAGATCTGGGTGGACTCAGGGACACCCTCCAGTCCCGGGTACAAATCCTAGCCTTCACCAGGGTTCGAAAGCAAGGACATTCGGTACGCCAGTCGAACGCGCTGCCGTGCCCCGTACCAAGTAGTACCAAGTAGCGGCGTCTATCAGTCGAGTGTATCTGGCAGAGTAAGATATAAACATCCATAGTAAAATAAAAAAACACAATGCAATCCATCGACAACTACGTCTACACGCAACTATAACGTCCATTCAACTTCCGGGTCTTCTGTAGGATAACCAATCGTTATTTCGGAATCGTACATTTGAACTTAAGAGTTATTTCCGGCCAGGTCTGAAGAGTTCGTAAGCTTGATCCTTGTCCCGTCAAAACCTGGCCACCCAATTAGAGTCCGTGGTCTTCCGCCATGAAGCGCAACGGCCGCCTTCCCCTGCTACGCTTGTCCCCGGGTGTGATTGTGCGGCTCGTGTAGTTATTTGTCTTGACGCCAGCCACAGCTTTGGGACATGGGCGAAGCAAGCACCGTGACGCCCTTTTCTCGGCGTCCGAGTTTCCGTAGCCCGTCCTGGAACACGGACCGGTCAAGTTTCCACCGAGCCGACCGTCACCTTCTTCTCCCGTGGGCGAAGGCGACACTCCCCAACTGGGCAGTCGGAGTCCAAACAGTGGATGATGAGTAGTCGATCTGTGTCTCAGTTGTGCCAGACCAAGAATCTGAGTCTCCAGAGATGAATTTAAACACCTCTCCCCACCAGGCAACGCCACTGGGTTTTTACAGTATCCGACACATCACTGACGTAAACAGTTTTCGCAGAACATACACATACCTAAATTTTCATTTCCTATTTATTATGCCTTGTAGGCATACGTAACGAGGTCGCCATGGTTATCTTGCACATAATCAGAATTATGAAAATGTAACTCGATTTGAATTTCTAAATCAGCCCATTCCTTTTTTCCACCAACCCTCCCAATTGCCCACCCCAGAATCCCCTCCCACAACGCACCCCAACTAACCGACAGTCACCTGTTATGCTATTCTCTATTTTTCCCCATTCCATTCTGGAACAGATGCTTCATTTATTTCATAATCTTGTTAACCCTTTCTGACCCATAGCTTGGGACATTCTCCATAACGTAGTACGACCTTTGAAGGTCAAGGCGAAACAGGTCACTGTGGTGTTTGTTGTTGTTTGTTAGAACCGAAAAAATTGCAGGAGACAGTTTTTTTTGGTTTGCTTCATCTGCATACATTTGAATGTCTGATTCAACAAAGTACCGAATGTCTGATTCAACAAAGTACCGAATGTCTGATTCAACAAAGTACCACATGTCTGATTTAACAAAGTACCAAATGTCTGATTAAACGCAGTACCCGATGTCTGATAATACAAAGTACCTAATGCGTGTGCCATACATATTTTTTTTCATTGCCAGAAAGAACAAATAATCAAACAGACGGCCTCGAATTAAGGTATAATTTAAATGTATAAAAGAGTATCTTTTCGGACCAAATTGATCCATAGGGCCGGTGAAGAAGCGTTCACCAGTTTCTGTGGCCACGGCATTCAAGGTGATAGTGTGGCCGGCACTATGTACATCCGCGTTTACTATTTCCCCAACTAATGTCAGGCAGCCATCAAAGCTGGGTACACTCATTGACACCCCCCCAATCCCGGGAAAACATCCTAGCCTTCACCGGGATTCGAACCCATAACCTTCGAATGTATACTTGGGCCGAACATATCCTCATGTACTAGAATGTACTTATAAGGGGTAGAACATCTTTAGTACTCATTAGAGCTGAAAATTTTTTGCTAATTTCCTCTCAAAAATGTCCAAATTGTCCAGCGTTTACAAAATCACAACAACAAATTAAATAAAACAGTACATTGATAAAAGAATAAAGTCATGGTTATAATCCTATTTAATCATTTCTTTGTCATCTTTGAAACCGAGATGCAAAAAGATATTATGTATGAAAAACTACACACACGAGATATGCCCTTATAATTTGTTACAGCGAAATCTGGACAAGTATGTCAACCAATGGAAATCGCTAACTCATGAATGAAAAGAAGTCGCGACCAATCAGAAAAGCACAGACGCCGCTTCCATGATAATTGAAATTATACAGTGTTTTATGTTATTGTGTTGTTTTTTATATTGTGGGTTGGGCATTGAGGGCATTGTGGGCATTGAGGTCATTGGGCATTGAGCCAAATGTTGTTTTTTTCAGTATCCATGGAAGCAACACTTACAAGAAATTAATAAACATGGTGTAATAATATGATACAGTAAACAAAGTATGAATATGTCAATGAATTTTATTTTGGTGTGGACGATACCTACCAAGCGCGCACACCACGTGGTTTAAACGTGTTTTCGTGGTTTCCCAATTTTTTCCTCGATACGACATGGTGTGGCTCCTGAGGGCTACACCGAATAGTTCATATACCAACTATCAGAATCAATAGAATTAGCGTGAAACTGATAGTAATAGAATAATAATGTCGTGGCGTACCCAGCGGCTACACCACGTAGTATCGACGAGAAAAAAAAGGTGAAAACCACGAAAACACGTGGAAAACACGTTTTTCCCCGTTGATACGACGTGGTGTCCCCGCCGGGTAACTATGGTTAATGACGCATGGAGCGTGAATGGAAACTGGCGCCTATTAAGAAAGTTAATTGTATTCATTAGTAAGCTGAAGTTTGAAAAAAAGGTGGTCAGCTTAGCGCCTAATTCAGACTTTGGCACTTAACGGCGGCCGCTTTCTCCAGCCACTTCTAGTTACGTCAGCGAATAAAGTACATTCCATTTTTAACTACATCAAGAGAAACAAATTGTTGAACTAAACCTGTATTTGTAAATTGTTAATATTCACTCGATATTGAGACCTTGCTTAATACATGGGAAAGAAAAGTGCTGCGGAGGATATATGGAGCTGTGCAAGACACAGATGGCTGGAGGTCAAGTACAAACGAAGAACTGTACACCCTGTACGAGGATCCAACGGTGGTAGCCGAGATAAAAAAAAGGGCAGACTGAGGTGGGTAGGCAACGTGGAAAGAATGACAGACGACAGAGCAGCCAGAACAGCACATCACCAGAGACCAAGAGGAAAGAGGCTTAGGGGCAGACCAAGAAAAAGATGGCTCGAAGCTATAGAGTCAGATCTACAAAATCTTGGTGTGCGGGCTTGGCGAAGGAAGGCACGAAATAGGCCCGCATAGAAGGAGGTGGTGGAGCAGGCCAAAGTCCTACATGGGCTGTAGCGCCATAGGGAGGGATGGATGGAAATTAATCAACATACCAAATAGCAAATAAATATAATTTGATACAAATCAACAATTCAATTTGTTTATTTGAAAAATTTAATAAAAGACTGAACAACAGTCAAACGTAAGCAGTTCACTAAGGAACGCACTAGCCCAGGGATCGGAAACTTACGGCACGCATGCCACGTTCGGCACGCATAGTGGTTTTAAATGGCACGCGAAATGCCACCGTTAAAATAAAAAATACAGGTCTCTTCTACACGAAAAGAGCAAGATGACATGAAGGCTGTCTGTATGCTGAAGTGATTTAGAAATGCTACTTTGGCACACTATTATCTAAAGGTTGCTTTGCATATTATGTACTCTTGCACTATAAATAACTCAGACATAATATCATAAAATCAATCAGTGTAGGCCAACCCTAAATAATTCAAATCAATCAAATCAATCACAAGAGTACTCGATTGAGGAACAACCGAGAAATAAATTTGGGACATCACCTCTTGTATTCCCTCCCCTCTTAGAAAGAATAAAAACGTAAACAGTCTGTGGCAGTTAGCCGTCGCCTCTGAAAATCAGACACAGAAACCAAGCGCAAGGTCAGACTTAGACCAGATTCATGGGTCAAGTTGTCCTAAAGTTGACCTTTAAAGAACAATCAATTGGAGCACGCAAAAACAATTTGAAATTAAAAAAAAAAAAAAGACTTTTTAGAAAAAAATATATTTTGGTAAAAGCCCCAGACGAGTAATCAGAGGAAATTGCATCGTCACGTTTCTAAAAATAGCTCTTCCTGTCTCTCTCTTTCTTTCTTTCTCTCTCTCTCCCTGTCTCTCTCTCAGTGACAAGGTGGCCGAGTGGCATCCCACTCGGCTGACGTACCAAAGGTCCTGGGTTCGAATTCTGGTAAAGGCTAGGGCTTGTTCCCCGGGTCTGGGGGGGGGGGGTGTCCCCGAATCTACACAGGCTCTAATGGTTACCTGACCTTAGTTGGTGTAACGTAAAGCTGGCTGTGCATTGTGCTGGCCCACACAATCACCCAGTATGCCTTGGCCACAGAAACTGGTGAACGCTGCCACACCGGCCCTATTAATCACTTTTGGTCCGACGGGATGTTTTTTTTTATATTTCTTCCTAGAGTAAACAGCAAGATAACAAATTATAATTGGGTACTTTTTATTCGGTATGGAATGATCAAACTTAGAAAGGGGGAAGGGGTGTCTTTATTATTATCAGTTGAAGATGACCTTGAAGATTTCAAGGCCACCCAGTGTTTACCATCAAGTGATAAAAAATTTGGGGCTCGAAATTATTTTGAAAAAAAGAAAATGAAATTTCCAGGAATAAAAAACTATCAAAGAAGGGCCCCGAATTTAAAAGTGGGTCCAAAATAGTTCACTGTACTGGGTGACTTAGCACATTAAAACATGTTGGTCACCCCCCCCACACACACACACACACGCACTGCTATGTATGTTTTATTATAATAATTAGTTGATTTGTGTTAGTGTTAAATAATATCGAACCTATAGAGCGTTTGCAATAGGCGGAGCTTAAGTTTTTTAGTGACGTCATTTGTAAATAGAAGCCACTTGAGGAACAAATATGGCGAAGTTGGAAGAGAAACTTTTAAAAAGAACTTGAAGACCTTTCTCTTTGGCTAATACATCTGCCACTGCAAATCACACCATATGGGCACTGAGCATGCTAATTTAATAACATGGATAGAAGCGCTATAGAAATGCCCATTCTTATCTTATCTAATCTTCTTTATCATGCCAAATTCAAATATGAATATTGGCTATCCTACTCAAAAATAGGGAGGTTAATAGTAGTAGATCATCTTCCTAGTACAAGAGAAAGCCTGACATGGTATTTTTCCAACGATTTTCAACATTTAACGCCCAATTTATAGGCCTACACTTTTAATTTTTCGTAGGTGTGGTAAACTCACTAGAAGCGCCAGCGCTCAGCCTGGTGCCATGGCACTTATTCACTATGGCTCCAGCCTATAAACTACAATTAATCCTGGCTCATTGCGGTGCTCACCAATGAATGAAGAATGTGTGACTGTATTTGTATCTTGTATCTTTATTTTGTATATATGAATGTACTTACTCTCTTCTATAACTGTTGTACATGCATCAATATATATATATTCCTTATATTATTACTATACAAGCTTAGTTATCTGCCCTTGTATATATTTCACATGTTTACACTCCCCTTGTATGTACAGTCTAACCCCCCCCCCCCACCCTCGCCAAGCCCTCCCTTTGATCCCCCTCTCGGCTACTGACCACTGGTCAAGATAAACAACCTGCGTCTACACGCGAAATCTATTACAGTCGGCCCAGGTGGCCAGGGAAACCCCTCCCCCAAAACTCTTCCCCCGTAAACTGACACATACGCAACAGCCCTCGTCGGTTTGTATGGTATCAAAGAGATTTTGTATCCCTCCCCCGACCGCCCTCTTCTCCCCCCTCCCCATTGCCCCTACCCCCACAGAGGGCACTTCTTGGTTTAAGATAGAAATAAGAAACGGGTATTGGGGCCTTAGACAAGGAACGAAACAGTCCTGTCTTCGGTCGATCCAAATATATACTGTTTACACTGTAAATTTGTGTTGTGGATTAACTTCTGCTATCTATCGTTTATGCCTAAATAAACAGTATTTGAAACTCATCCCAGCATTGAATCAATCATTGTTCTTGTGTCTGCTCATATATTAGCACTCGTGTCATATAGTAGTAAAAATTACTCTATTCAATAGGCTTACAGCACCCGCCAGCCAAGCGGGATAACGGACTAAAATATAAATAATTCTAAGGCCCAAACTTCACTGTGACATCCCAATAATCAGCCTCTACACGAGCCAAACAACCACGTAGAACGCCCGCCACGCTACACCTGAGGACCTCGCCGGGATCAGAAACTCTGCAAACACCCTGCAGGCCTGGGCCTATTGTCATCACATTGAACTTGGCACCCTTAGATGGGGGCTCACTCCGTTTGCTGAAATTCCAACAGGACACCGCTACCACAGTACAGAATTCGACACTCGATATTATCTGCTCTTTCGCCATTACAGCTCTGACACTTGGTCACCCGCGCCTGCGCTACCACTACTCCGACGTTTTCCGTCACCTGCTCCTGGGCCATCACAGCTCCGACACTCGGTGTCGCCTGCTCCAGTAGACTATTCTGCTAACTGTTCCAGTGTTCCAGTGCCTGGCTACCGTACATCGCTAGCAAAAGCTAGCGACGGGGCAACGCTCGCCCTTAGCCGCTCCAAGACGCTTTGTTCCAGCGTTCCAGATTACCAGTGTACCAGACACGCCCCTGTGTCGTTAGTGTCTAGCGCAAAAATAAACAATAACATTCATTAGCACTTGAACTTCTATTCACTCGGATTTCCTCCCCGAATCACTGTAAATTTGGCAACGGTAAATTCACCAACGGTATTTTCGGCAAGGTAATTTTGGCAACGGTAAATTCGGAAACGGTAATTTCGGCAAAACGATCAAATCGGTGATTTTGGCAACGGTAAATTTGGCAAACTTAACATATCCAATGTTTTTATTGACCGTATTGGTAAGACTACACTCTAGTCCGGGGTGGGCAACCTACGGTATGCGTGAGATGGGCCCCAGTCGTTGAGTTAATGAGACGTGCTAAAATGACACTAAAAATGTATATATATAAAGTAAACAAATTAGGTAACAAAAAATAGTTAATTAGTTCGTTTGACTAAAAATTACATTAAGAAAAACTTTTACGTTATTTAACTAATGCATACAAAAAAAGGAACATTTAAATAATATAAACCCGCCCTCCCCCCCCCCCCCCCCCCCCGTCTATAGCACAAGGAAACAAGGCAAGGCAATATTACGTAAACACCAGAATGAGACTCGCCGTGTTAACAAAAGCAAACGCTAGCCCCTCCCTCCTCCGTCTCACCACCCCGACTCCCCATCCCCTTCTCCCCACCCCCGTCTCCCCACCCCCGTCTCCCCACCGATTAAATTGTTAGTGACCAGCTTGGTAGCACCAGGCTAAGCAGTGAAAACTAAAAGAGGTTGGGGGGGCGGTATTCGTTTAAATTTTTTTTAAATCCCAGAACATTGTTTTTGCTAGTTAAACAAATCAGTCTTTCTATCAAAACATTGATAATGATATTAGATTTCATTTAATTATTACAATTTTGAAAAAAATAATTGAGTTATTTACTTTTCTTATATATTTAAAATATATTGCAAACGAAAGTTGTAAATAAAACATTTAATGGGTAGCCTAATAAATTGTATAAAGTACTTTCAATGTTTAAACCAATTTACTTAGGCTATAAGGCACATTTAGCTACAAATCTCTTGTAAGTTATCGAGGTTTCTATGTCATATATAGCCAACTATAGGCCTATGTATTGTTGTAGGCCTATATGTCTAAGTAATGTATACTTGTATCGTTATAACATAGAAGGTACAAGGTTTAAAACTCCAAAGACAAAAGGTAGCAACTGATTGACGGCAAATGGAATGTGATAAAATGTTTTATGGTGGCTATGTGTTCCCCCCCCCCCCAACACAGACACATTCAACAACCTGTGTTGAGATAATAGGCCTATAGGTCAGCAAAGTAATTCTTTAACTCTCCTTGAGGTAACCAGTCAAGAACATTCGCGTACCACTGTGTTCGTTTTTGCCTACCTTGACCTTTGCCGAGGCGTAACTTAAGTGTGTGTGGGGAGGGGGGTGAGAGAAACGCCGAGGCTGGGGAAGGGGTACATTTGGTGCCTATTTAAAATGTTTGTCTTTGATCATTCGATGACGTTAAATTAAATAACGTGCCAAAGTGCTCCTTAATGTTAGCCTATCATGCTCTTTTCTCCATTTTGGTGGTCTTTCATGTGCCATTTAAAAACTCTCTGCGTGCCAAGTATGGCACGCATTGCATAGGTTGCCTATCCATAGACTAGAGTGTAGTCTAACCAAAAGACTTAAAAAGCGGGTTAGAGGCGTAAGCCCTAAAATTCACCAATGCATAACATTTCTGTTTAGTCTACTTTTTTCTCTTTCTGGGAGTAAGTCTACTCTCCCGCCATACTGTTTCCACATCTCTGACTTGAAACTATATCAATGTCTTGTTCATCAAATTGATATGAAACATGTTGATTATATACGAATAAAAATGATCAAAAGATACTACTAGGCATATATATTTATATTATTTAAATACAAGTATCCTAAGCAAAATAATGTAAATATAAAAGACACATTTTATAAAATATTGTGTGAATATTTCTACAATAAAATCAAATATAAATGTATTGACATAAAGAATAACTTTTAACTAGCAACAAAAAAAACGTCTCCTTGACCCCATAACCCCGCCCTCCCCCCACACCTTTTTTTCCTACTGTAGCCTGGGGTCACTAATACTTGAATTGGCAGAACTTCGTAAGGGGAGTCGGGTAAGTACTTACGATGGTCTTGGTCGGGGCGGGAGGGTAGGGGGGCATTCTACGTTGGCTCTTGTTTACACAACTGGTATCATACTATTTAGGGGTGGAGGTCAGGTAGTCTGAGTTACGTAATATCGTAGGGGAGACAAACGTATGCTTTGATGTGTAAAGTTAATTTGGATACCTTACACACATAGGCCTACCTTTACATTTCCCGAAGCGTAACCTAATAGGGAGGGGGAGAAGAAACGCCGGTAAATTCGGCAACGGTAATTTCGGCAAAACGATCAAATCGGTGATTTTGGCAACGGTAAATTTGGCAAACTTAACATATCCAATGTATTTATTGACCGTATTGGTAAGACTACACTCTAGTCCGGGGTGGGCAACCTACGGTATGCGTGAGATGGGCCCCAGTCGTTGAGTTAATGAGACGTGCTAAAATGACACTAAAAATGTATATATATAAAGTAAACAAATTAGGTAACAAAAAATAGTTAATTAGTTCGTTTGACTAAAAATTACATTTAAGAAAAACTTTTACGTTATTTAACTAATGCATACAAAAAAAGGAACATTTAAATAATATAAACCCGCCCTCCCCCCCCCCCCCCCCCCCGTCTATAGCACAAGGAAACAAGGCAAGGCAATATTACGTAAACACCAGAATGAGACTCGCCGTGTTAACAAAAGCAAAAGTAAGCCCCTTCCTCCTCCGTCTCACCACCCCGACTCCCCATCCCCTTCTCCCCACCCCCGTCTCCCCACCCCCGTCTCCCCACCGATTAAATTGTTAGTGACCAGCTTGGTAGCACCAGGCTAAGCAGTGAAAACTAAAAGAGGTTGGGGGGGCGGTATTCGTTTAAATTTTTTTTAAATCCCAGAACATTGTTTTTGCTAGTTAAACAAATCAGTCTTTCTATCAAAACATTGATAATGATATTAGATTTCATTTAATTATTACAATTTTGAAAAAAATAATTGAGTTATTTACTTTTCTTATATATTTAAAATATATTGCAAACGAAAGTTGTAAATAAAACATTTAATGGGTAGCCTAATAAATTGTATAAAGTACTTTCAATGTTTACACAACTGGTATCATACTATTTAGGGGTGGAGGTCAGGTAGTCTGAGTTACGTAATATCGTAGGGGAGACAAACGTATGCTTTGATGTGTAAAGTTAATTTGGATACCTTACACACATAGGCCTACCTTTACATTTCCCGAAGCGTAACCTAATAGGGAGGGGGAGAAGAAACGCCGGGGCTGGGGAAGGGGTACATTTGGCGCCTATTTAAAATGTTTGTCTTTGATCATTAGATGACGTTAAATTAAATAACGTGTCAAAGTGCTCCTTAATGTTATCATGCTCTTTTCACCATTTTGGTGGTCTTTCATGTGCCATTTAAAAACACTCTGTGTGCCAAGTATGGCACGCATTGCATAGGTTGCCTATCCATGGACTAGAGTGTAGTTTAACCAATACTTTTAATAAAAACAGTGGATATTATATGATTGCCAATTTTACCGTTGCCAATTTTACCGCTTTGCGTGTTTTGCCGAATTTACCTATTCCGAAATTACATTTGCCAAAATCACCTTGCCTTAAATACCGGTTCCGAATTTACCATTGCCAAATTTACCGAGCACCGGCCGCTCCACCATCAACACCAATCAACGAGACCAGTGTCGTCACCCCAGTCGACAACGCAACGAGGGACAAGAGTGCGAGTGTGTGGAAGACTGAGAAATAAACCTGGTGAGTACCGCTTTTTGTCTGGAATAAGGGACAGTTTAGGTTAGGAGGCATTTAGCGCCACAGCATACCATGGCAGAGCTGGTTAACTTTCGTAAGGCCATTAGGGAAGAAGCGATAGCACTGAATCTCCAAGGGGACGAGGTGTATAAATACGTCCAAGAGCAGTTAGAGAGAAGGGATAGGGAACTAGAGCGAGAGAGAAGGGATAAGGAACTAGAATTAGAGATAGAGGAAAAACGTCGACAGGACGACTTGAAGAAACTAGAATTAGAACTAGAAGATAGAGAGAAAACTAGACAGGCAGAGAGGGAGAGAGAAATTAGACAGGCAGAGCTAGAGAGGGAGAGAGAAACTAGACAGGCAGAGCTAGAGAGGGAGAGAGAAATTAGACAGGCAGAGCTAGAAATAAAAAAACTAGAGACAGACAAAGAGATTAGACTAGCAGAAATTGCAGGTAGAAACAGGCAATTAGACGACCCACCTCTTTCCCCACCCGGCTCCCTTCATAGCGGTTTTGCAAACGGGCGCCATGTGCCCGTCTGGACCGACACCTTCTTTCCAAATCAAGAACAATTCGATACCTACCTCACACGTTTTGAGGAGGCTAAGGCGTACCACGACGTGCCTCGCGAGTCCTGGTGCAGGAACCTAGTACACACCCTCAGGGGAGACACATACGAGGTCTACGCTAAACTAAGCCCCTCCGATCAGGACCCATATATAAAACTAAAAAATGCCCTGCTTAACAAATTTGAGTTAAACACACGGGCGTTTCAGAGTATGTTCAGGTCAGCCAGACTAGAAGAGGGGGAGTCAATCAGAGAGCTGGTAGACAGGCTAAGGAAATACCTTAACAAATGGATTGAATTAGCAAATCAGGATAGGACATATGAAGGCTTAATTGATCTGATTCTTTCAGAGCAGTTACAGTCCCTCATGCCCAGAACCGTTAAAACGTTCTTAGCCGAATGGGGTTTAGAGGGACTAAACGAGGTTATCGTGGCCGCCGATCGATATATGTTGGCCCACAAGGATGAGTTTGCCAACCCCCCCTCTCACCCACATCACCATAGGCAGGAGAAAAACAAAGAGGAGGCGTACAGGCACAAAACTCCAAAAGGCCCCCCCACTCCCCAGCAACGCACGTCCAACTTCGGCCAACATCGGCCCCAGAATCCACGTGGAGAACCCCGCCCCATTGGGCCCACAAATCCGTCACCTCACGAGAAACACAGAGGCGGCCCCACTCCACACTTCCCCGCAGGCGCGTTCTGTGCCATGAGCCCTACCGTATATTCGGGGCAGGACTCTACTAACGGTCCGGCGGAGCAAGAGGAAGAAACACCCTACCCCAGCTATTTAGCACCAGAGTATGCCCAGCACAAGGGTCGAACTCTTACGCACGGAGACGGGTGGGGCCCTGCACCCCCTCCACTGGAAAGCCAAGACCGGCCCCGAGGAGGACCCAACACCCAGCAACCCACTCTGCGGGGCTTCGCCGCCGCGCTATACCCAGGTGGCACCCCAGGCCCCGGGCCCTCGACCCGCCCCCACTGCAGCTCTACGGAGCTAGTTACAATCAATAACAAACCCGCCTCGTGCCTGTTCGATACAGGGTGTGAGCCAGACGGAATTACAAAACGGTTATTTGTCCGTGACTCCGACTTCACCGGCGATACCGTCAAGATTCAGAGCATATGGGGACACGTGGAAACGCTCCCCACAGCAATAGTGCACATTGAATCCACCCAATATACGGGACCAGCGACGCTAGCGGTGCGAGAAGACCTGCCCTATGATGTCATTCTAGGCAAACGGTATGTCACCACATGTCACTCTGGCCCCCCTCCTCACCTCGCGTCGGTTGCCACCCGGGCACGCCCCGAACATAGCACCGCCCAGCCGACCCTAAATCCGTCCCATCAAGACTTCCTGAAGGCCCAACAGGAAGACCCTACCCTTAAAAGGCTGCTAAACGAAGCAAAGACTAATCAAGGCAACCCAGAGACAGCCCACTACTTTCTCAAAGGACAGCTACTATACAGACAGACGCCTCTCCCTGGTGGAACAATAAGAAATCAACTAGTAGTTCCCTCCTCCTACCGTAAACAGGTCATGGAGACCGCCCATGACTCCAACTGGGGGGGCCACCAGGGCCAGAATGCCACCATAAGTAAGATAAAACATTATTATTTCTGGCCAGGTATGCACGTTGAAGTAAAACGCTCGGTCGAGTCCTGTCACCAGTGCCAACTTACATCACAGAAATACTGCACCCCACCCGTACCGTTAGTCCAGCCACCGGTGGTGGACACACCATTTCGAAGGGTTTCCGTTGACCTCGTGGGACCCCTCGACCGGACACGAAAAAGGAATGCCTACATTCTTTGCGTGATATGTCAAGCCACCAGCTGGCCCGAGGCGGTAGCACTCCCCTGTATAGATGCAAAACACGTGGCAGAAGCACTGTTCACCATTTTTACAAGGATTGGGTTCCCGGAGGAGTTGCTGTCCGATAACGGTACACAATTCACCGGTTCCCTTATGAAGGAAGTACTTAAGATCATGAATATAGCCCACCTCCGCACGTCCCCCTACCACCCCCAGGCAAACGGGCTGGTAGAGCGATTCAACCAGACACTGATAAACATGCTCCGGAAGGTGGCCGCAGGTCATTCGGACGAGTGGGACACGTACCTACATGCTGCACTTTTTGCCTACCGCACCGCTCCCCACGCAAGTTTAGGTTACTCCCCCTACGAGTTGATATTCGGGTCACAACCCCGGGGTCCCCTCGAACTCCTCCGCCGCACCTGGACAAAGGTCAACCCCCACCCTGAAGAGCTCACCGTTCACGCCTATGTCAGACAATTGGCTTCCCGACTCGAGGGCATTAGGAAGATAGCACGTTCACACTTACGGGAAGCCAGACAAAAACAGGAAAAATATTTCAACCGCCGGGCGAAGGAGCGCTCCCTCAAACCCGGGGACAAGGCCCTGCTACTACTCCCCTCCTCACAAAATAAACTCCAGCTGACATGGAAAGGGCCCTATGTAGTCACAAACAAAGCCTCCCCCACAAACTACCTCGTAAAAATCGGCTCTCGAGAAAAGCTGTTCCACATCAATCTACTGAAAAGGTACGAGGACCGTTCCCCCTCCGACATTCCCCTTGTGGCCGTCGCTATAGCGGAGGAAACGGAGCCGGATGACACCCTCACCGCTTTTCCGTTATGCGGTAAAGAGTCAGTGGGTGACGTGGAAATCTGCCCCCGCCTGACCTCAAAACAAATGACTGAGGCGGAAGCCCTTCTAAAGACATTCTCTGATGTACTCACCGATCGCCCGGGCCGTACAACCTTGGAGAAGTTCTCTATGAAGGTCACAGACCCCAACCCTATTAATGTCAAACAATACCCCATCCCCCACTCAAAAGCAAAGCTGATAGAGAAGGAAATAGAGTCCTTGCTGGAGAATAAAATTATAACACCCTCCACCTCCCCTTACAACGCCCCTGTAGTGCTTGTACGGAAGTCCGATGGGACACACCGCATGTGCATCGACTTCCGAAGGCTAAATGCCGTGACAGAGTTCCAGGCAGAACCCATGCCTGACCCCGAAGTCCTTTTTGCAAACCTGGGAAATGCGCAATATTTCTCAAAGTTCGACCTAAGTAAGGGCTTCTTCCAAATAGAGGTGGAGGAAAGTTGCCGCCCTTACTTGGCCTTTAGTACTTCACAGGGCCACTTCGAGTTTCTCACCGTGCCGTTCGGCCTAAACAACTCGCCGTCGGTTTTCACACGCATGATGCGAAAACTCCTCCACCCGCTAGGCAAACAAGGAATATCTAATTTTGTGGACGACATATTGGTCGCTACTGACACCTGGGAAGAACACGTCGACCACGTGACCGCGCTGTTAAACAGACTACGGGAGGCGGGACTTACCGCTCGACCCTCCAAATGCATGGTTGGTTACGACCGCCTTAAGTTCCTAGGGCATATGATAGAACAAAACCGAATAATGCCCGACGAGCAGAAAGTCGAGAAACTCAGGTCAGCCCCTCCCCCCTCCACTAAAAAGGCAGTACGCTCGTTTTTAGGCCTGTGTGGATACTACTAAAAATTTGTTCCCAACTACAATGAAATCGCCGCCTCCCTCTCCGACCTCACACTCAAGAAATCACCCGAAAATGTAGTGTGGATCGACGAGTGCCAGAAGGCCTTCGAAAAGCTAAAGGCCGCCCTGACAAGCAAACCCATCCTACGAATACCAGATATGAAGCGCACATTCGTGCTAAAATGCGACTCCAGCCTGAAATCTCTTGGGGCAGCCCTTCTTCAACCTGACCCCAAAAATAACAATCTTCTCTTCCCTATCGCGTACGCTAGCCGTAAGCTAAATCCTGCCCAACAAAACTACAGTGCCTCTGAACTCGAATGCCTTGCGATAGTCTATGGGGTTGAGAAATTCCACGCATACCTTTACGGCCGCCATTTCCTATTACACACTGACCACAAGCCCCTGACTTTCCTGGCTTGCGCAAAAAATCTGAACAGGCGACTCATGCGCTACTCGCTCACACTTTCCCAATACAGTTTCCAGACCATTTACCTAAGTCCCGCTATTGTGAACCTCAACCAGAATCAAATGACATGACCTGTAACAAATAGACAATAGACATACTCTTCTCTCGTTGGGTTCGCCTAGCTTAGGATTAGTACCGTAAGTCTATAGTAAAACAGACAATTGCACGCCTGACTAATTGTCTCGTAAAAGGGGGGATGGTGTGGTAAACTCACTAGAAGCGCCAGCGCTCAGCCTGGTGCCATGGCACTTATTCACTATGGCTCCAACCTATAAACTACAATTAATCCTGGCTCATTGCGGTGCTCACCAATGAATGAAGAATGTGTGACTGTATTTGTATCTTGTATCTTTATTTTGTATATATGAATGTACTTACTCTCTTCTATAACTGTTGTACATGCATCAATATATATATATCCCTTATATTATTACTATACAAGCTTAGTTATCTGCCCTTGTATATATTTCACATGTTTACACTCCCCTTGTATGTACAGTCTAAACCCCCCCCCACCCTCGCCAAGCCCTCCCTTTAATCCCCCTCTCGGCTACTGACCACTGGTCAAGATAAACAACTTGCGTCTACACGCGAAATCTATTACAGTCGGCCCAGGTGGCCAGGGAAACCCCTCCCCCAAACTCTTCCCCCGTAAACTGACACATACGCAACAGCCCTCGTCGGTATGTATGGTATCAAAGAGATTTTGTATCCCTCCCCCGACCGCCCTCTTCTCCCCCCTCCCCATTGCCCCTACCCCCACAGAGGGCACTTCTTGGTTTAAGATAGAAATAAGAAACGGGTATTGGGGCCTTAGACAAGGAACGAAACAGTCCTGTCTTCGGTCGATCCAAATATATACTGTTTACACTGTAAATTTGTGTTGTGGATTAACTTCTGCTATCTATCGTTTATGCCTAAATAAACAGTATTTGAAACTCATCCCAGCATTGAATCAATCATTGTTCTTGTGTCTGCTCATATATTAGCACTCGTGTCATATAGTAGTAAAAATTACTCTATTCAATAGGCTTACAGCACCCGCCAGCCAAGCGGGATAACGGACTAAAATATAAATAAAATAAAAAATCACGTGCTTTTTGGCACGTGATTGCAAACGCCCTATATGTGTTTGTTTATATTTGTGTATGACGTAGTTGTTAGAAGGGAAGAGCATAATATATTATTGTGTTGATAGTTGGTTCTTAATGTCTTCGTTTCAAGAGATAAACTAAGTGTATCTGTATCTATGTATCTGTTGTATTTGAGTTATTAATGTTCCAAAGTTGTTTTTATTAAACTAATTTTTTTTTAAAGCTAGGTACGTTGTGTTCTAATTAAACAGATTTACTGGACCTAACGAGTTATTCCTTTAAAATGGAAGTTAAAACACACAGACACAAATCCTTCGTGTAAGTCAAGATATTTGATCAGGTCGTTTATTAAAACTTATCTTATACAACACATAGTCTAGAAAAATGTTATAGTAAATATCAAAACCAAGATCCAACAATTCAGATCAGTTTCTTTTAATATCTTAAATAAGTTAAGCAATGAAGCAGATTTGTTATACAAAACAAATATTCACAATCGCCATACATGATCTATGCCTTTGATAATGTTATTTACAATAGTAATGCATCCCACATAATTTATTTTAAATTCCATTATTTCAATATTTCTATATATATACCTTGGCAGGTCCAGATTTTTAAAAAAAGATTCCAAATTGTCTATAGTTAACGAAAGGCAAACCATATTCACAATTGAAATATTGAAAATGTACATTAGTAAAACAATAAAATGTTGATTATTATCAAATATATTTATTTTCCTGTTATCCAGAAAGCATTAAAATGTATTAAAAAAAAAAAACATTAAAAAAAACATACATAGTCATAATATGCCCTTAATTTATGTTACAGCTAAGACTATAAAGAGATGGACTTTGATATTTCTGCTACTTAATGACTCGAAACACTTAATTTCGGAATATCCGCTCGCACTAAGTCCTATAGACTTTGACTTATGTTTTACAGACGTTCCTTCTAGATAGAAGATTATTACGTCCACTAGGCCCAAAACTCCTGCAGGGCGACAGGGACAGGACCTGCCGACTTCCGGTTTAGTAATTCGCTATGATTATCTCAATGGAAAATAAAGATTAAAATCGAAAGTTGTAGGCCTATACAGCGGAATGCAATCATAGGAGCGTATAAGTCATTCAAGACCACAGAAAAGGTATACCTATTCTGTGTTCAAGACAGCCTTATTGGTTAAGCAAGAAGGAAAAAAATAACATATAAGCTTTAAAATAGAACAAGCGGTCCATCTTATAATAGTCTTTGGTTACAGCGAAATACTCTTTCTTGAAAGGGGTCATTATTCATTAATGAAAAGATACAGGCGATTAGAATGAAATGAAAGTCACCGATTCATTGATACGAAACCATTGACCTGATTGTTTTATTATGGTGTTTTGATTATTGTTGTCGGGCGTTTTGATTATTTGTGTTGATAGTTGTAAATGTAAATCAAGCAAAACTAACAAGAAATAAATAAACATTGTGTAATAATATAATACAGTAAACAAAGTAGGAATATTTCAATGATTTTTATTTGTTTTATTTGAGGACGATAACTAAAAGTACATAAACAACTTTAAGAATAATGGAATTAGTGTAAAAGTACATAAACAACTTTAAGAATAATGGAATTAGTGTGAAACTGATAGTAATTAATATTATAAAAATGTCAGTAGACTAACTATGGCAAGTGGCGCATGGGGAGTGAGTGGAAACTGGTGCATATTAAGAATGCCATTTTTGTTTAGTAAGCTGAGGTTAAAAACGTGTCAGTTTGGCGCCCATTCCAAACGTTGTCACCTAAGAGCTGGCGCCCCTTCCGCCCCTTCCGACCACCTCTAGTTACGCATCACTAGAAACAATTTTTGTAAAACTATTTGTAAATTGTTATTAATCAATCGATAAAAATTTTGCAAAATAATCAATCAGTAAGTTTAAAAATTCAAACAATGAAAGAATCAACAAAGGGGAAATCGAACAGTTCAATAAGATCGCACTAGATACATAGGACCTAAATGACTTTATAAAAATTCATAAAATTAATCATTGGTCTAAGTAATACACAAAATAAACATTAAACCAATTACACGTACTCCCACACTATAAATAAGCACAAACTATAATAAGATGGACCACTTGCTTTGATATCTCTGCTATTTGATAACTTTAAACACTTAGTTTCGGAATTTCCGATCGAACTAGTTCCTGTACACTTCCGTTTTGGTAATTTGCTATGTTTTTCTCAATGGAAAATCGAGTTTAAAATCATAAGTGGTATACAGCGGAAGTCTTTTATGGAATTTTAGGGAGTCATTAAAGACAGCCTTATTGGCTACGCACGGAAAAAAACAAGTGTTCAGCTCTAAAAATAGAGCAAGGGGTCCATCTAATTATAATCTTTGAAATGATTCAAACATAATTGACAAGTCTTAACGTGAATGCATGCATAAAAGTTCACAAGAAAGAACATTTCCGGTCGAATTCGATCACATTATTAAAAAACATGTCTGTCTAAATTTTATTTCAATTCCAAAAAGATGGCGCCAAAAGAAAACGATGGATTGTGAATGTCAGATTTGAAGAATCACCTATTTATAGTCCCAAACTAATTGCTTGATGCAAAAGAATTTTCGTGTTGTTGTTTTTTAAGAATTTCCGCATTGTGTTTTTTAATTACCAAAGGACGCAACTGTTGACTAACTTATTTTATAAACAAAAGCTAAATTTAACCAAACGCGACTAACAATATGAATATTAATTATCGCCTACTCACTTTTGATGTTAAAAACGGATTCCTCATAACTAATCTTGTAGCCGTTGTATATTTTTAAAAGACCAGAACTGGCTGTCGATGTTGAAATCAATTGTCAAACAGCACCAAAAGCATGGTTTTTATTTACGAAAATGGCGGTAAATTTCACCGGAAGTTCACGCTCATCCCCGTTCAAAAGGTCACACCTAATTAAGACTTGTCAAAAGCTATGAAATCAATCAGTAGGCCAAACCCCAAAAAATTAAAAACAGCACAGTCAAATCACTCACAAGCGTATCTAAATAAAGAACAGAAAAATAAACAAAGTGTGAGATAACTGCGTGTATTCTTTCCCCTCTCCTAATAAATAAAATCGTAAACACTCTGTGGCAACTGCAGTCGTCGCAGCATAAATCTAAAACTGTAATCAAGTTCAAGGACAGATTTAGACGAGATTCATTGGTCAAGTTGTCCTGAAGTTGACCGTTTAATGAAAGTTGATGGGTGGACTCGGTGGAACGACGGCTCACAATAAATTATGGAGCACGCAAATAGAATTTAAAACAAACCAAAGACTATAATAAGATGGACCTCTTTCTTTAATATTTCTGTTATTTGATAACTCGAATGACTTCTTTTCGGAATATTCATGATTCCCTTTTGTACTGTGCACTTCCGTTTTATTTAATCATTATAATTTTCTCAATGGGAAAGTAAAATTTAAATCGAAAGCGGAAACATTTAGGCAAACGTAGGAGCGTAGAAGTCATTTAAGACAGTGTTATTGGATGCGCACGGAAAAAAGAACATAAAGCCTATACAAATAGAGCAAACAGAAGACCTTTTATATATTTCTATGACCACCCAAGAATAGTAATCATAAGAAATTGCGTCGTTTCGTTTTAAAAATAACTTCGGTAAAATCCGTTTTTCTTAAGAATACTATAAATAGATATCTGAAAAGTTTGTGATATTTGTTTTAAAGTGTTTCTCAACGGCCACGGGATAATAGGTGATTGTGTGGCCAGCTCTATGCACAGCCGTTTTTACAGCATCAGAGCTGGGTAGACTCAGGGACACCCTCCATATCCTAGCCTGCATCAGGATTCGAACCCAGGACCTTCGAACGCGCTGCCGCATGGCCACCGTTTCCCTGAAGAAGGTGTGCAATTTAGACAACTAGACTAGTCTTGTATGTAAATAGACAACTAGACTCGTCTTGTATGTAAATAGACAACTAGACTCGTCTTGTATGTAAATAGACAACTAGACTCGTCTTGTTTGTAAATAGACAACTAGACTCGTCTTGTATGTAAATAGACAACTAGACTCGTCTTGTATGTAAATAGACAACTAGACTCGTCTTGTATGTAAATAGACAACTAGACTCGTCTTGTATGTAAATAGACAACTATACTCGTCTTGTATGTAAATAGACAATTAGACTCGTCTTGTATGTAAATAGACAACTAGACTCGTCTTGTATGTAAATAGACAACTAGACTCGTCTTGTATGTAAATAGACAACTAGACTCGTCTTGTATGTAAATAGACAACTAGACTCGTCTTGTATGTAAATAGACAACTAGACTCGTCTTGTATGTAAATAGACAACTAGACTCGTCTTGTATGTAAATAGACAACTAGACTCGTCTTGTATGTAAATAGACAACTAGACTCGTCTTTTATGTAAATAGACAACTAGACTCGTCTTGTATGTAAATAGACAACTAGACTCGTCTTGTATGTAAATAGACAACTAGACTCGTCTTGTATGTATATAGACAACTAGACTCGTCTTGTATGTAAATAGACAACTAGACTCGTCTTGTATGTAAATAGACAACTAGACTCAACGTGTATGTAAATAGACAACTAGACTCGTCTTGTATGTAAATAGACAACTTGACTCGTCTTGTATGTAAATAGACAACTCGACTCGTCTTGTATGTAAAAAGATAACTAGACTCGTCTTGAATGTAAATAGACAACTAGACTCGTCTTGTATGTAAATAGACAACTAGACTCGTCTTGTATGTAAAAACGCGCATTGAAATCCTCCGGGATTCACTACAACTGTGTTTTCTGTATGTTGTGGTGTCATGGTGTTGTGGTGTTGTGGTGTAATCATTATGTGATGCTGTGATGCCCAACATCTTTTTCATTGCCACGGGGAAACAACGTGGTGTGCCCACTGGGCTTGGGGGGGGGGGGGGGGGGGAGGAAGATATCATACATTCAACGTATAATGGAAATAAATTATTCAGAAAATTGAAATGGTAAAGCTGTGATGGAGGGACACGGAACAAGTTTGCTAAATGTAATAGCATGGATACAAGCGCTTTACAAAAAATCAGTATTCTTATTCCAAATCCACTTTGGCCACACTATTATCAAAAAAGGTTTCGGACACCTGCCCAAGTTTACGGGAGCTTAGAGTGGACAGGGTATAACGGCTATTTGTTCCGGCTCTCAACGGTTGTATCTCCGCATTAAGAGATACTCTTTGCATTTAATCGCCGAGCCCCAAAGACATTAGTCTCCATTCAATTTATCACTTCCAAGAAGTATGGTTCACATCTGGTGATAAAACATATTACACTCCTCTATTATTAAAAATAAACAACGTTTACAAACAAAAGCAATATTACATTTGCAGGAATACATTTAAAAAACAAACGATCATTTTTGTATCTCTGTTAAGAAAATACAAAATCATGAATTTGAGATGTGTTCAGATGTATTTTCCCCACTTCGTTTACAATTACATTCACACTTGAGATTCAATAAAACAATTACACTTACGCATCTCTTAGACAAACACACACATGTGAGAATTATGCTAATGAGAAGTAACGGGCGTTTCTTGGTTTTCTTTGTCAATGCAAAAATTCTTTATTTTGGTACCATACATGTAATTCTTCCACCTGCAATGCAATGTTGGCAAAAACTACAAAGTGGCGTATGGGGGGGGGGGGGCTCCTCTGTAACAAACACAGGGCGTGGAGGGTGGGAGGGAGGTTTTCTTAACCCATAACTGGGCAGAAAGTTTCGCAGATCAAAACCTGTTGTACTAGGTTGACCCTAAAAAAAGATTTACATGGCTGACACAAATTAACAACAACAGGGGGATGCTGAAAGTATAGTAACTTTTCTTACTAAACATCTTCATGGTGAACCCAGGTCTGCAAACAGCGCCCCCCCCCCCCCATTCACATCTATCATATGCGCAGTAAAAAATAATTTATTTATGGTATGTATAAATGAGGTTTAATATTTACATTTATTTACAGATAGATCTATATATAACATGAAAAGAACAAAATATTTGATTTACTCCATGTAACTAAAGCTATGACGTCATGTGAATGAAAGGTTTGACACCGTGTAACTGAAAGGTTTACTTCCTATTACTGAAAGGTTTACTTCCTATTACTGGAACTATTACTTCAATTTACTGTCAAATTTCCTTCACTTTATTGAAATACTTATTCAATTTATTTCGTGCTCCTGCAAGGTTGACATTCTGTTACTGGAAGGTTTACATTCTGTTACTGGAAGGTTTACATTCTGTTACTGGAAGGTTTACTCCCCTATTACTTGAAGTATTAGACTCTACTTCAATGTACTGTAAAATTTCATTCACTTTTTTTTATTGAAATATTTTCTCAAATGTACTTTTTGTTACTGGAAGGTTTATTCCATATTACTGGAAGGTATTAGTCCCGTTTAACGGAAAGGTTTACTGCCTGTTAATGAAAGTATTAATAAATTTCATTCACTTTATTGAAATATTTACTCGAATGTATTCCCTGTTACTGGTAGGGTTACTCCCTGTTATTGCAAGGTAAATTTCTTGTTACTAGAGAGTTTACTCCCTCTTACTGGAAGTTTATATTCCCTGTTACCCTATGGTTTTACTTCCTGTTACTGGAAGGTTTCACTGTTACTGGAAAGAAAAAAGTACCAATACGATGGTCGTGGACATGACCGTGATTCCCAGGAATGTCCAGAACAGCAAAGTGTCCACAGCACTGCCGACGTCCACCCAGGTGATATAGTCCCAGTCGTCGGCGCCACACCGCTCATTGTCTTCGATCCTGTGGTCAAACAGGGAGACGTGTTCGGCCCCGCGGCCCGCAGTCTCGTCCTCCAGGTTCCGTTCGTCAATCCTGGTCTCCCCCACCGCCGCAGATGCGTGGCCGTGGGGGCTCCCCCTCGAGCTGTTCCCAGAGGCGTACATCTGCACGCCCTCGGGGCCGAACGCCTTCCTCTTTCCCGACTCCCCGTTACTCCACACGTGGCTAGTGTCAGAATAAGCGTCGTTGTGGTGGCTGGTGTACCCTCGGGGGGAGTTGTTCCCACCGCGGCGCCCGCTGGCCCGGAAGCTCGGAAGCTGCCTCCTCGCCCGGAGGGTCCCTTTCCGCCTCTGACGTCGAATCTGGCGCATCCGGCAGCAGACCAGGCATTTGAGAAAGGTCGGCACGGGTTTGTCCGAGTCTTGATGGATCATGTTCATGACAACACCAGACGACAGCACAGACATCGTACTCAAGGAAAGCAGCGTTGTTAAATACACGGCTAGAGATGACACAAATAAATGGGAGTTAATATGTAGCAACATAAATGATTCAAAATAACTCTAATAAATGTTTCCATTTTGTTTTCTTTTAAAACAGTGAATTGGTTTTAAAAAGAGAGACTTTACTGAGGCTTATGTAAAAGCTATATTCTATAAAGTTATGAAATAATAAATCATTTGGCTTTGCAATAATGTATCAAAGTTGATATCTTATCTTATATATTATAGACGCTCCTTCTATAAATAAGATTATTGCGTCCTAAGCTCATCCCTGGTCATCTGAGTCTGGTATTACATTTTGATTAATGTTTCAAATGATGTTCAGTTACTTGTTTTTCCTGTTGTTTTTTTTCCAGGCAACCCATTGTATGCCCGGGTGTCAAGAAGAAAGAGTACTCATATGCATTTGTTCTCGCATAAGGGATAAGGAAAGTGTTTTCGTTATAACCTATATAATATGCCCTATATAATATGACCTATATAATATGACCTATATAATATGACGTGTTTTCTTGTAATGAGAAATCATAGTCAGCAAAATAATAGTCCATCAATAACAATAATAAACTTACTTAGCTATGTAATATTTTATCATGTATTACAAAAACGATGATCGCAAAGATGTACAAGTAGAAAATTGATGGTGTAATACTGTCAGCTTGGCAGGGACATTATGAAGAATGGGAACAATGTAAATAGGAAAGATACACGGAAGCACATACACAGGACACATACGTATACAGGATACACACGTACACAGGACAGACACAGATACACACGACCGACACAGATACACACGACCGACACAGATACACACGACCGACACAGATACACACGATACATATGCACACAGTAAACATGAACCTTCTGTTTTTCCCTTCTTCCCTTCCGTACAGATACCAAATCTACAACGCCTAACTAAGTATAAGAAATGCCAGGAAGCGATAGATATGTGACAGCATACATATTCATTCTACTAGACCGGCTACAGGGTTGTTGGGCTCTGCTGCACTCAACGCCAGGCAAATAAATGTATATATCTTTAGGTCTGTCATGCGTTGTTATAAGGTGAGCTCGTAAAATAAGTTTTACGGAGCAATAATGCAGGCCTTTCAATAAGATTGATTGGCAAGGTAAATGCTAGTTGGGTGTGGTATTCTGTTTCATGTGGATGTAGGCAAAGACTATAATAAGATCGACCGCTTGCTCTATTTTTAGAGCTTAAGAGTTGTGTTTTCTGTGCGCAGCCAATAACGCGTGGTCCAAAATACATCTGCTGTACAAAACTTTCGATTTAAATCTTAATTTGAGTTTTAATCTTATAATATATCACCGACGACAATTCTATAAATGCATTCTTCTACAATTCTACGTGAAAAGTAATGAAACGACGAAATTTAAAAATAAAAAATATATACTTTAACAAATACATTTTTTAAAAGTTTTAATTCACCTCTAATATTCCTTTAAATTCTCCTACAACTGGCAACTTGGATAACCATTGTTTATAGTTTTCCATTCATAAAAACATAGTTACTAAACCGGAAGTCTATATTTCCGAAACAGGAGTTTTCCAGTCATCAAATAGCAGAAATATCAAAGCAAGGAGTCAATCTTATTATTATAGTCTTGTGTGTTCAATTGTTATATTTCCGGGTCATCAAATTCGAAGGTTATATTAAGCCTTTTTGTTAACGTTGTTGCCATGTTTTTCTTGTATTCATTGTATTGTTCTTATATCTTTAAATTCTGTAATACAGTTGGATGTCTTTAATATAGTTTATAATATATTTTGCTTTAAATTTGCTGAAAAGTTCACGAAGAGTTCTACAGCTATAGTATTTACGTCGAATTCCAACAAAATGTGAGAAACTGTTAATTTGACATTGCAGAAAGCACACATTGGGGCCGTTTCTAGTTGTAAGAGAAAGGAATGTGTTAGTTTTGTATGTCCTGTATGTAGTCTGCAGAGAATAACTTCGTCCTTTCCAATTAGTTGACATGTAACATGCCAGGTTTTTTAGTGTGGTGTATGCAGTTTTGGCGTTTTGTGTTGCGCTAATTCTGTTTAGATGCGTTTTGAGTGCTAAATGTCCTGTTCCTACCTGGAATATTTGGCATTGTTCTTTGAGGCTTTAAACAGACACCGGCATAATGCACCCGGGAGAACACTGTGGTACTAACATTTACATAGCAGTGCCAATCGAATGGCACTTAAATGACTCAGTAACAGATGAACTGAATGTTCTTATCGTTTGACAGTGAAATGGTGTTCGACAAATCACGCTAAGCCATACACAAAAATGACGAGACGATGACGTGACAATGACGTTACAATGACGTCACAATATCGCGAGCAAATTTTTTATAACGTGACACGTACATTACATGATGTGACACGTGCGTATCAAAGTCCCGAAAAGGTTGTGTTAATGACGTGACGAAGACGTGGCAAAGACGTGGCAAAGACGTGGCAAAGACGTGGCAAAGACGTGACAATGGCAAGACAATGATGTGCGATGAAGTAGCAATGACGTGGCAGTGACGTGGTAATGATGAAGTATTTATGAGGTAATGCCGTAGCAATAACGTGACAATGATGTGGTAAAACATGTCAAAGACGTGGCAAAGACATGGTAATAACGTGGCGATTGGACGCCCTAGAAGGACCACAATAGCGTACGAACTCACCCAGTATAGAGATGCTCTCCGACGTCTTGGGCATGACCTCACTGATGATGCTGAGGTAGACGGTGAAGGACAGGAGTACCGTCACGGCCAAAGCCATCTTCTCCCCGGAGCTGGCGGGCAGTAGGAAGACCAGGACGTTCAGAAGAGACAACATCACCACCGGGATGATAGTGTTGAGGACATAGAAGGTCCGCTTCCTCATCAGCTCTATGATGAACTTGACGCCCGTGTGAGCTGTGTGGGGGGGGGGGAACGTTTTCAATAAGTCATTATATTTTTGTTACGAGGAGATCACGTCGACACTACAGCATGTTTGGCGATCGCGGACATCTTTTTTTTTGGTAGAGCGATTAAAGCCGGGGGTGGGGGGTGAGCGCGTTCGGCTGGCGTACCGAACATCCTGGGTTCGAATCCTAATGCAGGATAGGATTTTCTAATCAGGTCTGGAGGGCATCCCTGAAAGTACCCAGCTCTAATGGGGTAGCTGAACTTAGTTGGGGTAAAGAAAAGGCGGCTGTGCCAACAAAACGATCCGAGTTTTATCCCTGCCGCCGACCGATCCCTACCGCCCTGCAGGAGTTTTGAACCTAGTGGACGTATTAGTATTAATCTTCTATCTAGAAGGAACATCTGTAAACGTACACGTCGAGTCCATGCAATCAAATGACCTAGTTCAACAGGGAATTCCCAATGAAGAGGTTTTTACCTTGGTTTTAACATAGCTGCTTTAGCACATACTTTTCGGCACAGTTGTGTAGAAATAAAACACGCTACTTTACTACAGGGAAATACCGATATTTTACCATATCTATTTAAAACGTATAAAATATTTTATAATATATTATGCCCGCTGGGTTTTGTACACATGTACCTACCTGTTCCTATTTTGTACGTTGACGGGTAGAAGTACGGCCTGGCTATGGCCGACTTGATATCCCATTCTCCGTTAGAGATGGTGGCCTCTAAACTGACAAAGTCTGAACCAGGCTAGAAAAATAACAACACAAACTATAAGGAGACTCAATTGTATGCTTCTGTTTGACGATATAAATAGATAGACAGATCGATGAATAGATAGACAGATCGATGAAGAGATTAGAACATAGATAGATTAAGTGATAGACATATAAAAACATAGATTAGTGACAGATAGATGATTATATAAAAACAGATACATAGATAGTCTAGATAGAACTATCAATAGATTAATAGATATACAGTACGATATATAAGATAAGATAATAAGATTGCTTTATTGATCCAAATAAATGGAAATTTGATTTGATTACATAAATTCATAAAAAATGGGGAAATAGAGATTTACTAATCGACAGATGAATGGATAGGTAGATAAATAGACAAATACTTAGAACAATATTTAGATCTATTTAATTTAGCACATGATATTTATTAGTATAGTTCAAAGTTCAAAGCTACATTTATTTGTCTTTCCTTTTGTCTGTGTTTCAACTTTTAACCTTTAACCCTGAGTCAACTCTTCATGACCCATAAACGTCTCCCACAACAGCCTAAAACATCCTCAAATTTGTTTTTAAATCGCCGATTTTCCTAAAATAGTTTTCTTACATTCTTATCAAAAAGTCTTTTTTTAAATACTTTAAAAAAAAATATATAAAAAGCAATCCTCTGTTTGAAGTCTGGCAGACTCAGACAGATTTCGTCACTTCCGTCTAGACTCTAGACTCTAGACTAGACGTCATCAAAAAAGAAATGTCCAGCAGACTTCTTACAACAAGTTAGCGGGTTTAGTCAAATTTACTTTCCAATGCCTGTGACGCAAGTATTTGATTCTTTTTACAAGTTTATGAGCTGAACAGTCTGCGTTTCTTTACCGCTGTGTGCTTGTGTGTCTGTGTGACGTGTTTTTTTTAAAATATTGCTGCCGTTAAGGTTATTAAATATATTATGGAATTAGGCCAGCTTAATCCATAATGAAATGGCCTGGTCTGATTTAAGTGAATTCTATTAAAAGATTTTGGGAAAAACCAAACGTGAATTAATTTATTTAAAAGCAAAATAATTTAAGTTAGATTAGCAGTTTAAGATATATTATCAAATCATGTATCACAGGCCTATATATATATATATATATATAAATCTCAAGAGGAGTATGTAGGCCTATGTTTATGTATATACAGTATAATATTTTCTAATTGTAGTAAGTAATATCCGGTTGGACCAAATCGATCCATCGTTCACCAGTTTCTGTGGCCACGGTATACTAGGTGACTGTGTGGCCAACACAATGCACAGTCGCCTTTACTTTACCCCAACTAAGGTCAGGTTCCCATCAAAGCTGGGTAAACTCAGGGACACCACCCCAGACCCGGAAAAAAATCATAGCCTGCACCAGGAATCGAACCCAAGACCTTTGGTACGTCAGCCGCCCAAATCTTTTCTAATACTTAGACATAATGACATGAAATTTGCCACGAATATTCTTTGAGTTACTGTGATTAACACTGTCAAGGTCTTACTTTTAAAAATAATGACCATATAGATCATTCCGGTCAAAAAATGAGAATAAAAAGTAAAAATGTGTTTCATGTTGAAATTGCCGGAATCAACTTTATATAATTTGTCTACATAAAATGAGAAAATAAATGATGGCGTTGAGATTATTTTTAAGACGTCATCAAACTTTGCGTTTGAAAGGGGAAACATTTTTTTTATTCATGCTTAAATTGCAGGAAATACGTGTCTAATACGAATTAATGAAATGGAATTTTTAAAAAAATTAGTTTGTCGCGCTCGGAGAATCGGGCACGTAATGCTAGTATGATCTAAACTTTTCTCCATTCCAAAAAAAAGGTAACAGTCTGTCTGAAAATTGTAATGAATAATGATGAACATGATGATAATATAGAAGGCCTAGACTTGTTTTAAAAACACAAGCAAACCAAAGTGGAATAAATTAAACTGATTTAGTTGAATAGCAATTAATTTATTCTGTACATACCCTTAGACCTATCAATCTTAATGTAAACAAAGATGTTTTTAATTAAATCGTAGTAGACATAAAGTGAGCCCTAAACATAAACATAACAGTAAACATAACTCTAAACATATCAGTTAAGTAAAAGGAAAGTATCCCGAAGGACCAAATTGATCCATAGGGCCGGTGAAGCAGCGTTCAACAGTGTCTGTGGCCACGTCACGCTAGGTGATTGTGTGGCCAGCACAATGCACAGCCGCATTTACTTTGCCCCCAACTAGAGTCAAGTACCCATCAGAGCTGGGTAGACTCAGGGACACCCCTTTAGACCCGGGAGCAAAATCCTAGCCGCAGGGCCACCGTAATCGTAACTAAACATAACTCTAAAATTAACTGCAAACATAACCTTAAACATAACTCTAAAATTAACTGCAAACATAACCTTAAACATAACTCTAAAATTAACTGCAAAAATAACCTTAAACATAACTCTAAAATTAACTGCAAACCTAACCTTAAATATAACTCTAAAGTTAACTGCAAACATAACCTTAAACATAACTCTAAAATTAACTGCAAACATAACCTTAAACATAACTCTAAAATTAACTGCAAACATAACCTTAAACATAACTCTAAAATTAACTGCAAACATAACCTTAAACATAGGCTAGCTCTAAAATTAACTGCAAACATATCTCTAAACATAATTCTAAACAAAAAACGTAACTCCAATAGACTCACCTGAACATCTAACGTCTTGTTTGTGTGCATCCAGGTGAGAAACTTGATCTCACACTTCTGGTAGTCAAACGGGTATTTCCCAATGTTCACCTCGCAGATGGTCTTGGTCAGAATACCTGGTTCCCAGGAAATGTGACCGTTGTCTTTGACGCTGACCAGGCTGGACTCGCTTCCGATCTCAGCGAAATTCTGGGCCCTGCTCACAGAGAAATAACAGAAGTAGCCGACTACTATTAACTATCGTTTGTATTTCTATATTTTCTATAGAAAAAAATGTTTTTTTTAATATAAGGGGATTGTTGGCGAAGTCATGTGTCAATTATTTCTTTTAGACTGGTTAGACTCAAGAACGTAATTAGGGTCTTGGACAAAACTCCTGCTTCATATGTGTATAATCAGAGCCCCTCGAATGCTTAGTCCAGCGCACAACCGATAGACCACAACCTCCCATTATACATATCTGCAGCTACAGATCGCCAGGGTAATCATAGCGACAACCGCATTTATTTTTCCTCAGAGCACCTCTAGAATAATCACCCCACCCTCCCCCCGCTAGAGATTTTACTATAAAACATTCATAATAGCAATGCAACACTTCACTGCTTGACCACTGCGCCACAGTAGGCCTACTCCCCTTATCAGATACCCCATGGTGCGCTGACTTGTACAACCCGGCGCCCTAACAACGCCGCCCTTTTTGTTTTAAAAACTATTCAAGAATAAACACTTAACTATTCATATATGGGTACAGAAGCGCCTTCTATAATGAAGATTATTTCGCCCTACGCTCAACCGTCTAGTCTAATCTTTCATTTTGATCAGGGGAAATAGAGAAGGAAGAAATATTTTCAGGGGCTAATCTAATAATAATTTATCGCCGCAGACGTGAACGCTCTCGCCATGTTTTGATGGAAATAATAATGACATCTTCAACGGCATGGAGAAAATTAATAGAATATCTTTGTGACACAATTCTATATTTAGCAAACATTCCCCTCTATATGTTACTTGTGAACAGCTATCTTCTACATTACAGACGCGCCTTCTATAAAGTAGATTATTGCGTCCTACGCACATCCGTGGTTTGAGTACAGTCATGATTATCTGTAAGTGTTTTAAATGATGTTAAGTTACTTGTTTTCCTGGTTTGGTCAAGCAACCCATTCCATGCCCAAATGCCACTCGGTAAGAAAGAGTACTTGTATGCATTTGTTCTCGCATAAGGGATATTGAAAGTGTTTTTGTTCTTATGTATATCTGAGAATTGCAACAGGTTGTTATTGGGTTGTATTTCTAAATTAGAGTTTAATGCCTTATGTATTATTACTACTTTACTCTATGCACTTCTGTCCTCTAGTGTTTCTAGGTTTAGTGATTTGACTATTGGTATACACTTCGAAATGTGAACTTTGACATAGAGTTGGCATTCCTGCAACAACTGAAGACAGCACCAAATAAGCTCCAAAGTTTTTATTTTCCATGTATTTATTCCACTAGTCTGTGTTTTCTATACGTATATTATTCAAGTTGTGTCAGTGGTAATAATAGTGTTGCTCTTTTAAATCTGTTTCATTTGACTGGATTCTTTTTTACTCACACATCTTCACACGTGACAGCCTGACCTATATTTAGAACTGCTCCCTGGTGGACTTCAATGTTTTTTTTTATATCTTCTTTAACTTTAACGTTGATTCTATTTTGTTTTTGTATTTTTTATAGGGCGTTTGCAATCAAGTGACAAAAAGCACGTGATTTTTGTTTACTTTGTGTAGTAGTGGTGTACAAGTACAAGGCCGCTGTATTAATAAAGTTTCATATAGGCTCGAACTTTTTTTAAATGATGTTTTGTGTTTTAAGTCTTATTAAGATTTAAGCTGTATTAGGCTATGTCTGTTAAATAAAATAGATTATTTTATTATTATCATAGACATTAATCATAGACGATGTGAGCATATTAGTGACTTGACTAGATAGCCCATTCACCAACACTATCACTTGGCACGTAGCTGCCCTACTTAGCCATTAGCCTAGCCTACGAAACATTAAAAGTGTAAGCCTATAAAGTGAAATTGAAAGTGTAAATAGGTCTAGCGGGCCCTAGCCTAATCACATTAATCAATTAATCTACAGTACTACTATTTACCTCCTTATTTTTGAGTAGGATAGCCAATATTCATATGTGAATTTGGCATGATAAGAAACTTCACCATATGCCATATTTGTTCCTCAATTTACAAATGACGTCACTAAAAAACTTAAGCTCCGCCCACCGTAAACGCTCTATTACAAATCTGTCTGCAGGTGAAGACAAACAACTGGAAGTAATGCAATCAATGGCCTGCTGCTATTTGCGATTCTCCTATCAGAAAATTTCACACTAATTAACCAGGTATTGTTATCTAAATAGTTCCAACAAACTTCATGTTTTTTCAAAAGTTTAATTGGGCAGCTTTTTCTTTTTTATTTTTTAGTTGGCACGGCTTAAAAAATCTGTCTGCAAAAAAAATTTATTAAACACACATTATTTCAACGTTTAATAAAGTAACTCCGTCATATCAGGATTATAGTGATTTATAGTTAGCTAGGTAGATAAGTATATGTGTAATCACTGTAGATAATGGCTAGATAATAGATTAGTGACTTGATGGAATATTGCATGGATAGATTGTTGAAATGATAAGATAAGATAATATTACTTTATTGATCCAAACAGATGGAAATTTTGACTTGATTACATAAGTTCCGCCTTTCAGCAAATTTAAAACAATATTAAACAACCATTTGTACTCAATTAGACTACTAATTAGAAGATAGATTGATAAATAGATATAAATAAATGAATAGATGGATACGTTGGAAATGGTATGTCCCTTAGCGGCCTAAAACGTCTGGACAATGACCTATATATGTCAATATAATGTATTCATGTATCGTGCATGCATATTCTAGTATGCTCTATATTCTATATCATTGGTCCTCAACCTTTTTCGGCTCACCGCCCACTTTTAATTTTTTTCCGCTCACCGCCCCCACCCTTATTTTAGCGCCCAGTCCCCCCACCCCTATGGAAGTTAAAGAGTCAATATAATTTCCGCAATTTTTCTTAGGCCGACCAGATTTGTGGGCTTATTTGTTATCTTTAAAAAAAACTGAAAAGGAAACATATTGTAAGAATAAATAGATAAAAAAATTACCTAAACGAGAGGCTTGAAAAAAATCAATATTAATTAATGTGAATCGTTTGACGGATGTGTTGCTAGTAGTGTGTCTATACTTGTTTCAATTTTGGTTGCAAAATACTTAGGTCTCTACGCTTCACTATTTGCAGCTTTCTTTTTCTTTTTTTTTTTTACAACCAAATGGTATTAGCATAAAATCCAATTTCCACAAAAGAGGGAGCCAATATTTCTGAATGAGGAAAACTGACTGTTGAAGGCGATGTTTCTGAATAAGGAAAACTGAGTGTTGAAGCCGATGTATCTGACACATTGCAGGGAGTTGAACTTGCATTTACATTTGCACTGGAATGGATTTGCATTGAAATTGGATATATCTTGCCTTAAAAGCAATTTCAAAACATTTAACTGCATATTCATCCCTTTGTTAAAGAATATATTAAGATAGATTGTTGGGCTTTTTCAGAAGTACATCGAAGCACTCAAAGCTATTCTCAGCTGCATTCGCTCTTTTACTTTCAGGTTTGGTTCAACTTGTGAACATATTTTATCGCACATGAAAGCTATTTTAAGCATACAAAGAGGTAATTTACAATTGACCGTTCATTAATTCATACAGACTAATTACATTAAAAGAGTTTTTATGCTCATCTTCTATAATTAAACATAAATATACGTAATTTTAAAATAGAAATATAAAAAAAAAGGGCTTACAATTTATAACTTTGAAATGCTCAAACTGTAAGAAGTATTGGAAAATTATATAAATATTATATGACTAAAGAATGTATATTTTCAAACATTACATTAACTACCCAGATTGTATGATTACCACGTATCTACTCCGCTTAACGATAATAAGAAGTAGAATCGCAATCATATCCAACGCATTAAAGATTAAAGGACATCTCAGTAAAACTGAGATAAAAATATAATTAACATTAGCACTTAAAGACATTACTATTTTCTTTATAACAAGATGAATCCACGCTACCAGACAATCAAGCTTTACTTTTAGCTTACGATTAAATGAGTACAGGGATCGGTCGGCTTCAGGGATAGAACCCGCTACGTGTCGTTTGACAGTCCAATGAACTAACCCCAGGACCAGCCGGCCGCACACCATACTTGTCTAATACTGATCCCTACTTCTTCGAAAAGTCATTGCGATTCCTATTTCTTATTAGTAAAATACTGTTGGGGGATATCAGATATTTAGCATCACTTGCGTTTACATCACATTTCATCAAAAAATTAATCGATTCAAATAGCTGAGGTGTTCAAAATATATCAGGTAAGTTTGTACCATTCATCGCCCCCCAATCGCCCCACTGGAACGTCAGCGCCCCCCTAAAGCTTTTCACCACCCCCGCGGGGAGGGGGGGGCGATAACAATTTGAACAATTTGAACAATATTTGAACAATATTTAATAGCCACAAAGTACATCGGTAGCATAAAGGCATAATAAAAAAAAACATAATTAGAATATTCTAACATTAGTAAATGATAGTAAAAGTTACCGAAAAAGTTACCGAAATAATAAAATTAATAATAATAGATTCATTTTAAGGTATCAAGAAAAGAGAATACCAACATAGAAATACAGTATAGGCATAGTAACATAGTTCATGAAAACAATTATAATTTAATAAAAGCTGTTCTGAAATGAAAGTTGTTAATACATGTTAATATATTTAACCGTTTATAATCTTTTTTTATTTTAAAAACAGATAATACTATTTTTGCAAATATGCTTAGTTTCTTAAGTTCTTTCAGAGAACTAGAATTGAGCAGTTCGGACATTTTCTCTGCATTTGGTGTGTTAAAATAATATTTGTTGAGCATTGAAATGCTCACATTAGAGTAAGTAGTGAAATCCATCTCTTATATCTTTTAGGCAAATTATAATCTATTTTGGAGTGGCGACCCAGTTCAACAAGGAAATTATTATTACTTGTTCAGATTTTTAGTATAACGCCCTCGTTGAGAACCTATGCTCTATATTCTTTCCGATACAGGTCGTTACGGCAAACCTGTATGGCTTACTGTCATGCCAATGTCATGAAGATGACTAAAATGACACTAAAAAATCACGACATAATGTCAATAATCGTACAACTTAAGAACCAATAAAATAACTAGAAGAAATAACAAGAACAAAAAAACAATAACTGACAAAACATACAAAAACTACACAAATAACAACATCATCCTCATCATCATCATCATCATCATCATCATCATCATCATCATCATCATCACCAGTCCCAAGACCGTTGTGGTCGTTGGGGGGAGCGAATGGACACTTCGGCAGTCAACTTTCTCCACTTTGGCCTATCTTGCGCGGTTGTCAATAGTTGAGTCAACTGCAGCCCTGTCCAACACTTCACATTGTCGAACCAGCATCTCCGCTGACGGCCTCTCCTACGCCCACCTTCCACCGTGCCCTGGAGGATTGTTTTTGTCAGGCTATTGTGCCGCAACACATGACCGAACCATGTCAGTTTGCGCCGTTTGTTGTCATAATGTTTTCTCGAGGGCCTGCAATTGAGTATATTCTGTCCCACGCATACGCATTAGTCCTGTTTTCTACGTTGGAGATTCGCAGTATTTTTCTCGTGTATTTATTTTCGAACGCCTGCAACTTGTTTTCAGTTGCTGATAGAAGCGTCCATGTCTCACATCCATACAGAACAATAGTTTCGACGCGCTCTGTAAAGTCTGAGCTTTGTTCGGAGACCAATAACAACATACATAACAACAAAAATGACATTAAAAAACAACAAGAAACAACAAATAATATCAACAAATAACACAAAAAACAATAGCAAATAACACCACAAAAAAAAAAAAAAAACCAAAAACTCACGTGTTTTCCACCAGAATGTCCGGCAACCAGACTGCACTTTGACTGACGATTATTTCCTCCACACCCCCGTAGTCACTTTTGTTCCACTTGAGGAACTCATCCTCCCAGTTCTGTCAAGGAGGAGGAGGTGAAATATTTCACAGCATTTCTTTAATATCACATGTACACACATATACACAAAGATAACAACACAAGAGCAACAAAAGAACCAGGGAACACAGACTACAAGACGAACATAAGTTTCAAGCTCAAGACCCTCGGGCCACATCCGGCCTTTCCCAAACCAACAATTATATAGAGATTTTTTTCAGGAAAATATCTTTTTTTTTTTTACCATCAACCCTGAAATAAGAATCATAGACTTGTTACTTGTTCTTGTTTGACATCTGGATTAAATACCGCGATGCTGCAGCTATACAGAACACTGCATAGTGGATATTTAGCCAGTTTGCCCCCACACGGTGCTATTAAGTTTTACACCCCCCCTTTCCAGCTTTAAAGTACTCGTGTTAACAAATGCTCCTTATAAGGAAACTTAGAAAGTCTATAAGAGAGAGCGCGAGTGAACTCAAATAACTAGAAAAAAAACTTCAACTTTTTTTTCTGAGCTGACAGAGAGTAGCTGAGTAGCAATAATAATAATAATAATAGGATTTGTATAGCGCTGCCAACAAACATGATGTAAGCTCAGAGCGCATTTAACATACAACTAAGAACACGGATATATGCTCTAGTGAAAAAAAAAATGCAATTATATGTAAAAAGATAGATTCCAATAAAAGTTTAGACTAACAAGACATGAAAAAAAACTGTTAAAAATTTGCGTTAAATTATATTCAATATGTTTGTAAATTACTTTACTTATGTAACACTTTATTATAAATTAAAATTTGATAATGTTTTTTAACCTTCGTCTGTCATTGATAGGAAGATGACAAATGTCAAAACAGATAGCACACAGATGGCACAAGAAAGACACAAAAAGGGGAACAAAAATGACATTAGGATGGCACAAAGATTGTACAAAGATGGCACAAAGATGGCACAAAAATGGCACAAAGATGGCACAAAGATGGCACAAAGACGAGACAAAGATAAGAAAAAAAGTTGACGAATGTGTTTAACATAGCCGCCAACCTAGCCAACCCCATCTCTCAATAATGCTACACTAGTTGCATGTATCGAGAATATAATACGTACCACGTTCAGCCATCCACTGGTTGTCAACACTTGATTTTTCATGTCCTGAAATACAAATATATATAGGTCAGGCATCAAACAAGCACAAAACAACAACTGAAGAACATTTCTATATATGATGGCGTCCTGGCAGTTGAATATGTATAGGACAATGAGTTTACAAACAGTAACTTAGCCGTCTTAGTAACTTAACTTTTAAGAAGAGACCGACCGAAACCAACTTTTTTGCCGAAAACGAAACCATACCGAACATTAAAAATTGACTTTCGACCGCAATGGAAGCTGATACCGAGAAATCTACTGCACATTCGGCCGAAACCGAAACCGTAACCGAAAAATAAAAATAGCCAAACAAAAGATTTTAAAAGACTACACATTGTAGTGTAGGCCTAATATTAAATAGTTTATGGGTACGCTAAGTAAACAATAGAACTAGGGCTGTCAATATCACTAGCGTTAGTTATAACATCTGCCTTTGTTGTTGTCTGTGCTTGTATTTCAAGCAATAGTCGGGATTTGAAAAAAACAACTACAATAGGCCTAGAAGTCGCCTTTGATTATTATAATTTGCAAGTATTTAATGTTAATGAATTGTTTCGTACGAATCAAACATGGTTTTAAAATACGTCTCCCAGAACAAAAAATCGTGGGACACCATATTGAAATGATTTCCTCCCTAATTCCGACAAAACCGAAAATCAGAATCCGGTTTTCGTTTAACATCACTACATATACAGTTGTATATAGGCCTACATGTATTATGTATAATGTTATTCAAAATTATCAATAAGAAGAGTACTAGAAGCAGCACTGTCGTTGCAGTCTAAAAATTGAAAGTTAAAATAGATATTCGGCAGTTGACCGAAAGTCACTTTCGGCCGAAACCGTAAGCAAACCGAAAGCTAACTTTTTTCTTCGGCTGAAACCGAAACTACACCAAAACAGACCATTTGCCTATTTTCGGCGCCGAAACCGAAACCGTAGCCGAGTTTCGGTCGGTGTCTACTTCTAAGACATATAGGCCTACACCATATTGTTAGAGACCGGTGGTGTCGCTCGAAGACTTTTAAAATACTAGATGTTGAGCTTTTCCCGATTTTATTTCGTGACCCGGTTATAATATTTAACTTTCGCGGGCCCGGCATCGAGTTGCGACGACCCAGGCATTTGAGAAAAACAACACAACTCTGTTCAAACAAAGAAACGAAAATGAAGATTGTGTCCAGAAGAAAGATTGTCTAAACTTGACCTGACCAAATGATTCTTGGAATAGACTACAGAATAGACTTATTGATTTACAAGATGTATAGACCACTGGCGCTGTGAAAACTCATACGAAATCTCGTCTTCTCTTTTTGTAGATCACAAAGAAAGAGACATCACCGGACACTGGATAAGCAGATAATATTAGGCTGATGGATAACTTGAGGCCGATATTTAGATTACTGAGGGTGACCTCTGCTGGCGTTCCACAAAGCTCTTCCCAGACTGCATCAGTCATTTGTGTACAGCAGGACATGTTTAGATTTACATAGAGATGGGAAGTTACGTTAAACACCGAAAACACGTGATTGTTAGACGCCATGAAAACTATATATTTTATAGGTCAGTATGCTGATGTCACCTATAAAAATAACAATATAAAATATTTTTATAGCGCTACCAACAAGCATAATGGGAAGTTGATTCCGCACCTTCGGACCGGATGTTGAGAAGGATCTAAGGCCAACGGTCGTCAGAAAGAAACGGCGCACTTCCAGTAATCAAATCACTACCCTGTATAAATTGTAGTGTTTGCGCAAATTTTGAGTAAAGAGTTAAATCAAATTACACTTTAAATAAATATTTTCATCTAGCATAATATACTATATTAATAATTTTTAAAATGTGTACTTGAATCAAGATTTTTTTAAAATTAAAATTGAGTGTTTTCACTAGGTCTGCACCGACCGTTCGAGTAGAAACTTACTGTCAGTGAGACTCTTTCAAAAGAATCACCTTTCAGCCAGGAAATACAATGGCTCAATAGCTGACTCCTAAATAATAGGCCTACTTTTTTCTTGTATGATAAATGGTATGATAGTGTGCGTGAATGTCTAATGTGTTTGAGTACAAATGGTTCTTTAATATTGTTTTAGGTATGCTGAAAGACGGAATTTATGTAATCAAGTCAATTTTCCATTCATTTGGATCAATAAAGCAATCATATCTTATCTTATCTTATAAAACGTACAGAGTAGCCAATATCACAATATCAGGGTTTTTGGTGGAATAGTGGCATTTCAAACCGCCTGGGTAGGCCAGAGACGGGTCGTTGACTCAGGGACACCCTCAAGACCAGGGGAAAAATCCCAGCCTTCACCAGGATTCGAACCAAGGACCTTCGGTACGCCAGGCGAACGCGCTTCCGCTGACTTACCAGATCATGAATCATCAAAAGAAACAGAGACAGCTGGACCTGCACGGCGTGATTCTGTTGATAGACTGGTGGGATCACTCTCTTGTAGTTGGAGAACAGGTCAGAGTGAAGTTTGGCCACGTCGTCAACCGTAGCGCTGTAACCTGAGAGAGAAAAAAACAACAACGTAATATGTTAATATTAGTGCCACCGGCTGGTCCTGCGGTTAATTCACCGAACTGTCAACCGACACGTCGTGGGTTCTATCCCTGCCGCCGACCGATCCCTGCCGCCCTGCAGGAGTTTCGGGCCTAGTGAACGTAATAATCTTCTATCTAGAAGGAACGTTTGTAAAACTTTTTAGGACATCATATGCATTGTTAGACGCAGAGATAGAGTTGTAGAGCGTTCGAATGCCATTTCGTAGGTATTGAGTTCAAATACTCTTCAAGTCGCCAATTTCAACGGTTGCTGGTAAAGACAAGGGTAGTGTTCCTTTCAGATCGTTTTTGGTCTATCGAACAAGTAAAGGAACGTTCAACAGTTTCCATTGGCCACGAGTGGATTATGTAGCCAACTTAATGCACAGACTGGAACTGTTGTCGGTTTTAAGTATCTAGATCAAATGGTTACCTGAAATTAATTTGCGGGATATGAAATGTGTCTTTGTGTTTTACGCAGGAATACAGCTTCCAAAATAACTAAGCCTCTGCCCCACTAGCCTAATACAGGGGTCGGCAACCTACATCATTCGTGCCACATTTGCCACACAGAAAGATTTTCAATGGCGCGCGGAAGTCCTCAAAGAAATACAATTATTTAAGTCTCTTCTACCAGAAACTGTTGTTGGCACGCCGAATTAATTAAAAATCGGTTTTCGGCACACTGTGATCAAAAGATGCCGACCCCTGGGCCTAGTAGACTCCAAATACTTAACATCATAAATTGCACACACACACAAAGTATTGTAATCTGTGGCAAGGCAATGAGCTAATAAATGCAGACTTTGCAGGCTTGCCAGAGTAGAGAGTAGGTAGAAGTGGGCCGTCAGTATTTCCCAGTATTACTTTTTGAATGTGTCTCCCCTTAGAATACGCTGGACGGCGTCAGACCTGGCACGCAGACTGATTTTCAATGGTACGCGGAATACCCACAAAAAAAGGCAATTTAAGTCTCATTTACCAGAAATCGCTTGGTGGTGCAGGTTGGCTGTTGGCACGCTGAATGAACTAGAACCCCTGCATTGGCACACTTTTATCAAAAGGTTGGCTGTTGGCACGCTGAATGAACTAGAACCCCTGCATTGGCACACTTTTATCAAAAGGTTGGCTGTTGGCACGCTGAATTAACTATAACCCCTGCATTGGCACACTTTTATCAAAAGGTTGGCTGTTGGCACGCTGAATGAACTAGAACCCCTGCATTGTCACACGTTTATCAAAAGGTTGGCTGTTGGCACGCCGAATGAACTAGAACCCCTGCATTGGCACACTTTTATCAAAAGGTTGGCTGTTGGCACGCTGAATGAACTAGAACCCCTGCATTGGCACGCTGAATGAACTAGAACCCTTGTGTCAGGATGTGTTTACGATTAGGACATCAACCTGGCAGAAGTTGGGCGATGAGAGGGGTGCGGAGTCGTATGTGAGTGGGGTAGTCGTGGCAGGTCGTCGTGGGGTATGAATTACCGTGACTGGAATCGCCCTGGAATAATTATTATTTCTCTCTCTGGCTCGTTAGATATTATGACGGACACAACAGATAGTTCTAAGTAGGCAAATAAATCGCTGGTTAAGTTCAGGTGTTTATTATCATTTCAAGTCTTCACTCAATGGCAAGATACATATACGAATTTGCACAGGCTTCAGTTAACACTCAACACATGGTACTGCTAGGTTGTCCAACATTAGGCAAACGAAGCTGTGTTCATGAAAATACTTAGACTGACAAAATATCTATCTATACACATGCAGGCGGTATGTCCTATGGAACGAACTGAATAAGTCGAGGCTAGAATCGAACAACCTTCTCCGCCTCACGCTTGAGCCAAAAGTGCCCTAAAACTAGTTAAGCCCGCTTTCGTGAATTTTAGTCACGTGATCAGTGGTCAATTTGATTGGATAGCTACACTAGTTTAGAATTACATATGTTCTGGTTGGCTGGTTTGAAATATACTTGCATAAAGGATTGACTATTGGCGGGGGTGGGAATTAGGAGTGGGTGTAGGTGAACAATTAGTACCGCCGACTTTGCGGGGTGGGGCCCAGGGGCGAAGGGGGGGTGTGTAGACGTATACGGAGATACAAAGGATAAGATAATGATTTATCTCCCTTGATGTGCCTGTGTCTATTGATCGAGCTCAGCCCGAGGCGCTTACGTATGTGCGAGACGCTTCGCGCCAGATGTCACTACTTCGAGTGGATAAAGGGCTTGACCACGGGCGCTGAGTAGGGGACGAAGAGGGGAGATAATGAAAAAGGTGTAGCAGTGGGTGGGGGTGTCTACAGGTGGGTGGGGGTTTTACGTGTATGCTGAGTTTAGCAAAATAAATGAGTATTTACTATCCAAATACAACATGAATCATAATTGACAGCATAATAGAATATATATATATATATATATATATATATATATATATATATATACATACATTAAAGAATACACACACATACAATCACACATACAAATAGTGTAATACCAATTGTCTGAATCAAGTAGCAACTCTGAATTCGGGAATGAAAAAGTGTAGAGAGGGTTAAAGAACAGGTGAAGAAGGAGTGGTTGGGGTGTTCCTATTGCGTGAGAAGAGGGAAAGAGGTAATGGCGTCAGGCTATTTTTCTACTCCCTAATCTAACTCTACGCTAACCTAAAGTTCGCTTGCTATGCTTGGGTCTGTCTATGTATGCTATCTGGCTAAGAGTGCTAATAAGGTTACGGTTCAGTCCAGAATTGTGACACCCTGCATTGGCACACTTTTATCAAAAGGTTGGCTGTTGGCACGCTGAATGAACTAGAACCCCTGCATTGGCACACTTTTATCAAAAGGTTGGCTGTTGGCACGCTGAATGAACTAGAACCCCTGCATTGGCACACTTTTATCAAAAGGTTTGCTGTTGGCACGCTGAATGAACTAGAACCCCTGCATTGGCACACTTTTATCAAAAGGTTTGCTGTTGGCACGCTGAATGAACTAGAACCCCTGCATTGGCACACTTTTATCAAAAGGTTGCCGACCCTCTTTAGGTCACACAAAAATGTTATATGGTTGAATTTATAGAGGTGTGGCTCACATAAAACCCGCTTTACTCGTCCCATAGACTAGGGGTCGGCAACCTATGGCACGCGTGCCTGGCTTGGCACGCAGAGTGAATTTTAAAGGCACGCTGAACACCCAAAAAAACAATAATTTATGTCACTTCTACAAAACATTGATTGCTAGAAAAGGATTACTTTTAGGCTGTTCGCACGCTGAATGAATTAGAAATCCTATTTTGGCACTCTGTTAATAAAAGGTAGCCGTATGTAAAGAGTCAGTGACTATTTGTAGAATTAATAGCTTGACGTCATAATTTAGTTTTGTTTTATTAATAGAAGTCCAAAATTAAAACAAATGTTCAAAAAAGCATTGGCGGCTCTTGTTTCAGAGATTAAAAAAGGCTTTATTGACCAAACTTTTCGTGAGGATTTAGTTGAAAACACAATGCTCAGAATCTATTTACTTTCACTGAACAAATATTTTGATTCTCGTGAGCGTTTTAAGATCACAAGTACCTTTTTTGGCTCCCCAATAGAAACGGTACAATAAAATAGATGTTTCTCTAATGAAAGACAAAGAATGCTCAAAAATATATGTTTGAATGATGAGTGAGGGTTATTACACTGTTGAGAAGAGATTATATACAGATAACTGTTCAATGTTATCATATTCTATTTTCCTGAAGGTACTAAGAATAATACCTTGTGAACTCCATATTACTAAGCTTATTACGCATTCACTATATCATTCTTTCATACATACATGACATACGTTAAAAGTTCACCAGATACTAAATCATGATCTACTTAACACATAAGTAGGCCATCTAAAAACCTACATATATATTATATATTCATATTATACAAACTTTTATACAAATTAATGTATATTCACTACCGATTATTACAGAAATTCAATCCGTTAATCTAAACAAAAATATTTTAGTGTTAAGGCTACATTGTAAAACTAAGCATACTGGTATATGGCAAATAAACTCATGATCAACTATTTCGGAACGAATTCGCCAGTCTTTTCTCAAAACGTCTAGTAAATTGTATATGGTTAAGCCCAAACCTATGTCCGATGGAAACGCTGCACATATATTGTTTCTCAAATCTAGATATAGACTCTCAATGTTTGTTAGATCTAGATATAAACTCTCAATGTTTCTCAGATCTAGATGTTGACCCACTGAAATTCTGATCATTTGGCTAAATACGGATGTTTGTTTTTGTTTGTTTTGTTTTATTTTTGCAACGACGCGTTCGATGATATTTTTATTGTTTAGATTAATGGTTATTTAGATGTTCAGTCAACAACACGAAAACCACTGACAGGTAAAGCCACACAATCCCCTAGCAGGCATTTGGTAAGTCAAAACAAGACATCTAGATATGTAAAACAAGACTTCTAAGTTAGGTAAAAATAGACATCTAGATATGTAAAACAAGACTTCTAGTTATGTAAAACTAGACTTCTAATTAGGTAAAACAAGACATCTAGATATTGTAACGGCTTGATCTAGGGGTATGGTTAGTAGATTACTTCTTAGGTATTCTCAAGTCAAACACATGGCTTTTCAATGAACAAAAACTCTTTAATTCAGTAAAAACAAGTACAAAACAACTGGAACACAACTGCACAGCTCGACGACTTAAAAAGTAAGCAAACACCCCCGTGTCCACTCGTGACACGTTTACACATTAGCCAGTCACTGGCCTCAACCAATGAACGTAGAGGTCAGCTATAAGGGATAGCTGGGGTAAAGAGGGCAAGGTTCGTAACACCCTATTATCCGGGGATAAAAAAAAATTATTTTTGTTAAACTTAAACTAAATACTTTTTTTTTTATACAAATATCTCAAGGTACAGGAACAAAAGTATGTGACAATAATAGGGGTAAAACTTATGAGAACATAAGGAAGAAAGTGTGACATTATTAATTAAACACAGCAGTGTAAATATAACGCACAACACTGACAACAGCATAATAGTAGTATTAACTTAACAAAAAGAGAAAAACTCAACTTAACATAAACCATTTAGGTCAAAATAAAAGGGGCATAACTTTAGAAGTTATCAGTATTCTCCCTTGTCATTGTACAATAATAAATTCGGTGAAGCGTGAAAAAACAATTTTTTTTTATACACACTCAAAATGACCGAGGTCAAAACAAAATGGGAAAAAAATTAAAATACAGTAATACATTATTCAAATAAACTCTGGCAAGACAAGAAATATCATAGCTTAAGTCTAGATAGAAAACAAAAATCTCATTCTTCATTGAAAAATCAATACAATGCAATAATTTTCATTCTTTTAAGGTTAACTCAACCCACGTTCATTTAATTCTGAACTAAACATCTTTTGTCATTGTCAATAACTTCATAACAATAAAAACGACAATCAACTCAATCGACAATCAACTCAACCGACAATCAACTCAACCGACAATCAACTCAACCGACAATCAACTCAACCGACAATCAACTCAACCGCGGCGATACTTCCCATTGAAATTAAATTTCTTTCCATTCATAAAAATCATACTATCTCTGTAGCATAAGTTTTCCACTGTTCACTAGTGTATGCTTGACCCAATTACGGTCTCAGCTTTAGGACAGTTTAATTTTCAATTTCAAGCCTGCTGGCCGTCTTTCTAACTACACATTAGATAACGGTTGACAAATCAAACAATACTCTCCTTCTCTCTCTCACGTTTTTTCTATCTCTCTATCAGTATCATTCTACTCTCTCTTTCTAATGCAAATTAACCACATCACCTCTTAAGGTAAAAAAAAATCTCTACGCGACAATAAGTTGCGACAATTAATGAGCATTATAGATTTAATAAACTTACGACTATAATTATAGTATAATCTCAAAATTAAACTTTGTAAGCGACAGAATGAAGCTAGTTTATAGAAAATTCATTTATAAATACAATTTCTAAGATGTCAGTGACATTTTCTTAATTGCGTCATTAATTTCTGTGCACACTCTTTTGTATACAACATATATCTTAGTTTAAACATTTCATCTTCATTAAGACATGAATATTATTCAAAATATTAGTCAATTTACTTAATCAACCAAAAAAAAATAAAAAAAATAAAAAAATGAGCATCCAACAACAACAAAATCTAGAAATCACTTAGTAAGTAATTACATCTTATAGACTTTAGAAAACTTAATAATTCTTTGGTAGCAGAAATAGCATAATGTTTGTTTTTTCAAACATAAGTTAACATAAGACAAATATGTGTAAGTGCTCAAGGTCTACCAATTTCCTTGTCATCAATACAATTCACAATACAGTTTTAGTTACTGCATTTAGTTTGCGGTAATCAGTACAAAGCGGGCTGACTTATCTGCTTTTGGAACTATGAGACATGGTGAACTCCAATAGCTACAGCTTTGGGTGACGATATCATTATCTAACATGTATTGGATCTTTTTCTGAATAATAGCTAACTGGTTAGGGTTAACTCTATACAGGAGTTGTTTTATTGGAGAAACATTCTCATTCAAAATGACATCATGTTCTATCAAGTGTGTTCTAGTAGGAACATCATTGAATAACATAGGGTATTCTAGAAAAATGGACTTGATGACATTACTTTCTGACATTTTTAAATGTTTTAGTTTTTCATCAATGTTATCAAACACAGTGGAGTTGTTTAGTTTACACCCACTCAATTTATGGTCAGTTTCACAGTGTTGTTCGTCAGGCTCAACAACAATAGGTGACATGGGGTGAGTTGGAGGGGAATGTTTACCTTCTACCGTTTGCCTACCCCCATAAGGTTTGATCATGTAGTTGACCTCACTGACCTTTGAATCTACTTCGTATGGACCGAAGTATTTAGCAGAAAGGGGGTGAGTGTTGGTGGGGAGAAATAACAACACTTTTTCCCCTGGCGCAAATGTGCGAACTCGTGATTTTTTTTCAAAAACAGTTTTCATTTTGCGCTGGGCTTGTTTTACATTGTCTCTAGCAAATACAAAAGAATCGAACAAACGATTTTTAGACTTATCTACACAGTCAATGAGTCCTCTTTTCTCGGTTTGTTCATCTGTCCAGGCTTCTTTAAGCAGTTTTAAGGGACCTCTGATGGTGTGTTCAGGGCCCAAGGACTCTTGTATCGCTTCACGGGCAGCAAAGAGCACATATGGCACTCCTTTGTCCCAATCTTTCTGATGGTCATGGCAATAAGTTTTTAACATTGTCTTTAAGGTTTGGTGGAAACGCTCTAGCGCTCCCTGGCTTTCTGGGTGGTATGCCGTTGACATTCTATGTTGTATCTTCAATCGATCTAGAACTTGTTGAAAAAGTTTGGAAGTAAAGTTGGTTCCTTGGTCGGTTTGCACCGATTTGGGTAGACCATACCGGGTGAAAAACTCGGTTAACGCCTCTGCTATTTTCTCTGCATTGATACTGCGAAGGGGCACCGCTTCTGGATACCTAGTTGCGGCACACATCATAGTCAGCAAGTATTTGTGACCTGATTTAGATTTGGGAAGGGGTCCCACGCAGTCGATGATAATATGCGAGAAAGGTTCGCCAAAAGCAGGGATGGGCTGTAGTGGCGCAACTGTTATTGTCTTGTTCGGCTTGCCTATGAGTTGACATGATTCGCACGATTTATAGTAGGCGGTGACGTCACGTTTCAACCCAGGCCAATAAAAGTGGGTCAATATGCGTTGATATGTTTTGTTTATCCCCAAATGACCCGAAAAGGGCGAGTCATGTGCTACCTCAATAATGTCCTCTCGGTACCTCACCGGAACCACGATTTGCTCCACCACTCTCCAGTTATCCTCTGGCGCAGCATCCCGAGGTCTCCAACTCCTCATCAGCATTTCACCACGTACAAAATATTGCACAGGGCCATCTCTGACGTCAGACTCAGCCACAACACTCTCACGCAGCTTTTCCAGCTCTGTATCTTTCTGTTGTTCTTGGATTAGTTGCTGCCTGGGAGATAACTTATCTCCTCCGCTGTCTACAGGTGGTTCTACCAACCTGGAAAAGAAGGTAGCTTCCAAGTCGATTTCGATCCGAGTATTGTCATTTTTGGCTGGTCCTCCAGGCGTCTTGTCCCTATTGTCTTTTTTATTCATGCCTCGGGTGATGGCATAAATAGGGTACAGTTCAGTATCTTCTACTTCTGTATTGTTGACTTCAGAATTTTGAGTCACAATCAGTTCAGGCTTTACACAGCCTTTTGCTAAGCCATTTCCAATTATGACAGAGATTCCGTCAAATGGAAGTGTAGGTTTATCTCCTACAATCACTGGACCGGAAATAAGTTCGGACTTAAGATGAATGCGTTGAAGCGGAACTTCCACATGTCCCATCTCAGTGCCTTTGAATAGTACCTTTTGTCCAGTATATGTTTGTTCAGAGAGTAATAATTTACCCTCTAGACTCAGGGACATAGTTTCACCGGTATCCTTTAGGATTTTAACTGGTTTTTGTAGCTTAGTTTTATCTTCAGATGTAAATGGCGAAAATTCGTCAAGAGTTGAAGTTTCTATCTTCTCTTCAAATGAAGTTTCTATCTTCTTTTCAAATGAAGTTTCTATCTTCTTATCAGCACACTGGTTTACATTAACATGTTCTACCTTTGTTGTGCTTTCTCTATTATCTGAGATCGATATGCAGCCTTTAGATATAAAAGGTGACATTTCTTTCATTGAAGAACTTTCTGAGTTATTTTTCTTTTGTTCATCAGCACACTGGATAACCTTGCACGTTTCTACCTTTGTATTAGGCTGACGACAGTAGGCTTCCATTTCGTGTTCTGTTTGCTGTGAATCTTTTGTGTCGCCTTTAGCTATATAAGGTGACAATTCTTTCATTGGTGAACTTTCTGATTTACTTTCCTTTCCTTCATCAGCACACTGGATAACCTTACACGTTTCTACCTTTGTATTAGGCTGACGATAGTAGGCTTCCATCACGTGTTCTATTTGCTGTGAATCTTTTCTTTTTTCCATAAACCAACAGTCTTCTAGTGTGTGACCTAGTTTATCACAGTTCTTACACACAGGCTTTGGCTTTGGCTGACCTTCAATCATATCATAAGCTCCCATTTTATGTTCTGAGTGCTTTGAAACTTTCTTTTTCAGAAACCAACAATCTTTTCGTGCGTGACCGATTTTATTACAATTTTGACACGCAGGCCGTAGTGTTATACTTTCACTTATCTCAGAAGCTCCGATTTCTTTGTTTGGTTGTTTTAAACCTTTCTTGTTTGTTAACCAGCAGTCTCCTCGTGCGTGACCTACTTTCTTACAATGTTGACACACGATTTGTTGAGATGTCTCAGTGAGTTTTTTCTGCTGGGTAATTAGGTCGTCGGCGTTCTCTATTGTGGGTTTTCTAAACATCTCTCTATGACTTTTTGGTACAGATCCGTATTTTCTAATGATGGCTTCTTTGATATATTGGTAATCATCAAACTCTTCGTCTTTCAATAAACTTATGACCTCTCGTGCTTTGCGGTTAGCGACTTTAGTGAGTCCTTGTCTGACGAGTACAGCCCACTTTTCTTTTGGGAACGGAAAGTCTGTGGCTACTCTTTCAAAACGGTCAAAATACTGGTCAACAGGTTCATTTTCATTGAATTTGGGAACGTATTTTATGTACCTGAAAATATCAAATATTTGAGTCTGTTTAGTAATAGCTTCTTGTTTTATCTGTTGTGCCATTTTCTCTTCTTTAGCCAGTTTGGCTAATCTTTCTTCCCTTGCTAGTTTTTCTTTTTCCAACCTCTCCTTACTAGCTAGGTTTTCTTTTTCCCTTGCAGTTTCTGTTGCTAGTTTTTCTTTTTCCAACCTCTCCTTACTAGCTAGGTTTTCTTTTTCCCTTGCAGTTTCTGTTGCTAGTTTTTCTTTTTCCATTGCTAGTTTTTCTTTTTCCATCCTCTCCTTACTAGCTAGTTCCATTTCAAATTTAAATTTTGCTAGTTCAATCTTGGCTAACTCCAGTTGAATATTACTTTCTTTGGAGATGGAAAAGTCTGTTATCGGTGACTCCATTTCAATGTAATGTTAATGTTACTCACAGTTTTTCCAGACTACTGCATCAACTGCTATCCCGGACGAGCCCCCAATTGTAACGGCTTGATCTAGGGGTATGGTTAGTAGATTACTTCTTAGGTATTCTCAAGTCAAACACATGGCTTTTCAATGAACAAAAACTCTTTAATTCAGTAAAAACAAGTACAAAACAACTGGAACACAACTGCACAGCTCGACGACTTAAAAAGTAAGCAAACACCCCCGTGTCCACTCGTGACACGTTTACACATTAGCCAGTCACTGGCCTCAACCAATGAACGTAGAGGTCAGCTATAAGGGATAGCTGGGGTAAAGAGGGCAAGGTTCGTAACAATATGTAAAACAAGACTTCTAGTTAGGTAAAACAAGCCATCTAGATATGTAAAACAAGACTTCTAGATATGTAAAACAAGACATATAGATATGTAAAACAAGACTTCTAGTTAGGTAAAACAAGACTTCTAGTAAGTTAAAACAAGACATCTAGATATGTAAAACAAGACATCTAGATATGTAAAACAAGACTTCTAGATATGTAAAACAAGACATCTAGAAATGTAAAACAAGACTTCTAGATATGTAAAACAAGACTTCTAGTTGGGTAAAACAAGACATCTAGATATGTAAAACAAAATTTCTAGTTAGGTAAAACAAGACTTCTAAATAGGTAAAACAAGACATCTAGATATGTAAAACAAAAACATCTAGATATGTAAAACAAGACTTCTAGTTAGGTAAAACAAGACATCTAGATATGTAAAACAAGACTTCTAGATATGTAAAACAAAAACATCTAGATATGTAAAACAAGACTTCTAGTTAGGTAAAACAAGACATCTAGATATGTAAAACAAAATATCTAGATATGTAAAATAAGACTTCTAGATATGTAAAACAAGACATCTAAATATGTAAAACAAGACTTCTAGTTAGGTAAATCAAGACATCTAGATATGTAAAACAAGACATCTAGATATGTAAAACAAGACATCTAGATATGTAAAACAAGACTTCTAGTTGGGTAAAAAAAGACATCTGGATATGTAAAACAAGACTTCTAGATATGTAAAACAAGACATCTAGATATGTAAAACAAGACTTCTAGATATGTAAAACAAGACATCTAGATATGTAAAACAAGACTTCTAGATATGTAAAACAAGACTTCTAGTTGGGTGAAACAAGACATCTAGATATGTAAAACAAGACTTCTAGTTAGGTAAAACAAGACATCTAGATATGTAAAACAAGACATCTAGATATGTAAAACAAGACTTCTAGATATGTAAAACAAGATATCTAGATATGTAAAACAAGACATCTAGATATGTAAAACAAAATTTCTAGTTAGGTAAAACAAGACTTCTAGATATGTAAAAATAGACTTCTAGATATGTAAAACAAAAACATCTAGATATGTAAAACAAGACTTCTAGTTAGGTAAAACAAGACATCTAGATATGTAAAACAAGACTTCTAGATATGTAAAACAAAAACATCTAGATATGTAAAACAAGACTTCTAGTTAGGTAAAACAAGACATCTAGATATGTAAAACAAAATATCTAGATATGTAAAACAAGACTTCTAGTTAGGTAAAAAAAGACATCTAGATATGTAAAACAAGACACATAGTATATGCTATTGCACTATCAATGTAAAGCAAGGCTAGTTATTCCCATCATGCCTCATAACTTACCGGGAGGATACACGTAAGCGCCGGCCATTTTCCCATGATGCTTCTGGCTGGAATCTCCGTTAAACTGGACACACTTCACGGCCGACCCGTTCCATCCAAACAGACACACTCCCGCGAGAAGGCACACGAGCCGCAGTTTGAAAGCACAACAACTGACACAGCCAATAAAATCGCGAAGAATTCCAAGCTTGGCGAATAGCGCAAGTAGAAAAAATAGGAGCAGAATATGCAGCATTGTCTATTGGCACTTCTCGAACATAGAGATCCAATTGATTTGCTGTGATCGATGGAGTGTGTGGCTATCGAAATCTTATCTTAAGCTTTTGTCAAACAGTTTTGAGCCATTTTTTGGTTTCCAAGTTCAGAATTAAAAAATTAGATCATTTTAGCAGCTATTATTAGCGTAGGTATTTTGAGTTAGTTAATTAAAACACCTGTTTTTTCTTGGGATATACATTTCAAAATAAAGGTGTTGATTTCGCATAAGACATATACAATTGACATGTAAAATAAAATTTGTGAATAAAGTTAAACGTTTAAGTGACGATGTTAATAGCCTTCCATAGCCACTGCATATAATGGTAATCCGGGCATGAAATGGGTTGCCTGAACAAAACAAGGAAACCCAGTAACTTAATATAATTTAAAAAATACTCAATCAAAATGCAAGACTAGACTCATACCACGGATGAATGTAGGGCGCAAAAATCGTTTTATCGAAGGAGCGTCTGTAATATGCAAGCTTACATGAGCATTATTATCTGGAATTTTAACATTAACCAACTCGCTAGAGATTTAGCTTCATATAGACGATTCAATCGAAGGAGCGTCTGTAATATATAAGATAACCTAACTAAATAATAACAATGCATATACACATATATAATCCTGCTAGAAATATCAATTACATATCAACGCATGTCAACGAACACAGTCACGATAGGAATCAACAATAACAAAAAAACACAACAACAAATTCCTTTAGCACTGTCACAAGCACAAAAGCCAAAGGGGGTTATTGTTTTATGTAAGTATGAATGCTTGCCTGCGTGTGTGAGTGATTGTCTGTGTTTGTTTTTTAATGTGTCTGTGTCTCCCTCTCCCCCCCCCCCACCTCCTTCCCTCCTCTTCCACACTTGCCTCCCTCTGGCTGATGACACTGTCCGAAACACTTGTGGCCCGGAATCTGATGGTTTCTCCATTTGGACAAAATCTTGTCTTGTACATATACAGGGAATGGGGGATGGGGGATTGGGGTGGGGAGCAAAGACTCATGCCCAGATATTGCTGTAATCGAATCTATCATCGCGTGATTACACCCAGCTCCCCCAACACCCACACCCAACTTAGAGAACAAAAGTTTGGGGAAGTACTCGACTGATCGGCGTAATCGAATATATTATAGTGGGATCGGATGAAATTTTAGGAGTTCGACTACACGTACAACATTTAGCTTTCCATGAACGGCCCTAAAGTGCAAGGGGGGTTGAGGGGCGGAGGCAGGGAGCATGAACTCACCTTTCGTATTACAGTAAATCTTGTTTAGACTAAGAAGTCAACATATTATAAGGGACTAAATACTTTCAATCCACAGGGCAAGAGAAAGAGAGGTCGACCCAGAATGACCTGGAGAAAGGAGCTGGAGGCAGACACCAAAAAGAGTTGTCACAACTGGGGACTGTTGGAGAGACTGGCCCAAGACCGAGATGCATGGAGAGCCTTTGTTCGTGGCCTATGTCCCAGACGAGACGACAGGAGATGACGATGAAATACTTTCAGAACTTCGTTAAATTTAAGTTCTTCTCACGTCTGAAAATTTAAAATCAACTATGAAACCTGATTGAAAATGTAGTAGAAAAAATAAAAATAATGAAAACAGATTGATCTCCAGAATATAACAAACAAACTGCAATAGAAATTGGGACACATTAAGATACTCATATAATTAAGATACTCAGATAATTAAGATACTCAGATAATGAAACATAACGAACATCAAAATCTTGAAGAAAGAAAAACACAGCTTACTCTTTTCAACCCACTTGGAAGACTTAACATTCCCGCAAAACTGTACAAGTTCAGATATCGTTAAGTGGTGTTGTCTGGATGACGTTCATAACATCAAACAGTAGCATTAGCTATCGGTTTCAATGACCTACCAATGGATCGTCCAGTCTTTGTTACTGCACAAGAGCCCCAGGAGGCCCCAGGCATCGAGTAGATTCAAGGTTTTCCTTTTGCGACTAAGATATCATCGACAGGCTACATTAGACATCCAGTCGACAAAGACTTAACGTTAAAAATTCTATATTTGGACCTCGTGATCTCGTTGTCCAAAGTGGAGTCAAAAATACAAATCACAGATTTGGTTCATAAATTAACAAACATTGCAAATATTATAGTGGAAAAACAACAACACGTTTTTCTGACATCGCTACGAAAACTATTGACATAAAAGGAAGAAAAATTCTAGGTGTTATAGTCTAGTTAGACTCTAGTTCCTCAGAAAACAATATTTCGATATTTTATTTTAGGTAGTGGGGGGAGCTAAATGTGATAGGGGAGGAGGGGAGGGGAGTGTTCATCAACTTCCGATCACATGAAAGATACCAAAAGCAAAAAAGATAAATGTACAGACTTCCATTTTATGACAAAATATTTTTCACGTTCTTGGTCCCAAAACTCTTGCAGGGCGGAAAGAATTGGACGGCGGCAGGACTAGAACCCGGGCCGTCATGTGGAGAGAGTCCAGTTTACCAAATACAAAATAATAACTTAAATGTTTGGATTATCCTGGTGCAGGCTAGGATTTTTTCCCGAGTGTCCCTAAGTCTACCCTGCTCTGATGGGTACCTGTCCTTAGTTGGGGTAAAGCAAAGGCGGCTGGGCATTGTGCTGGCCACACATCCCCTAGTATGCCTTGGCCACAGAAACTGGTGAACGCTGCTTCACCAACCCTATGATCAGTTCGCTCTTTACTTATTTACTTACTTACTTACTTGGATTATCCGTGTTTTTTCATCAAGATAAAAAATCGCAGAAAATCGGAGCCAAAATCGATTCCATGTTTTGGAAAAGAAAAACACCGATTACGATCTGAATATTGAAATATTGCGTGCCGGAAATCTCAGAACCAAACAAGGGAAATAATCCCGGATTGCCAATAACATACAAGGGCATTTAGTAAACGATTCGCACCCTTACGCCCCCCTCTTTTTGATTTCAGATTGAATATTCTCCCCTTTCTTCTCGATGGTTGGTTGGTTTAAAAAAAAGGGGGTGAGGGGGGGGGGCAAGAGATGATTACTCTGAAGAGTTTTAAGCAGACGTACGGATGGCGCGAACAGAATGTTGTGAAATATGTTGATGGGAATGAACAAACAAGGGGAGGGGGAGAATAGAAGAAATACAATGGGACATTTCTATGAGAAAAGGAAAATACGGTTGAAATAAATTCTTGCCATTTTCACCGTTTCAAGAGGCGGGAAAGAGAGATAAAAAAGAAGGTAGTGGCATAAGGCAGGGGTTGGAAAACTTTTCATAATGGAGTGCAAAAATGCAGGATTTCTAATTCATTCATCGTGCCGAAATCCTAAAAGTCATCCTGGTTTAGTAGCACTCACTTTCTTGTAGAAGAGACTTGAATTGCCTTTTTTAGGAGTCCTCTGCGTGCCATTGGAGATAGCGAGCCAGGTCTGGCACGCGTACCAAAGGTTGCCGACACCTAGCATAAGGAATAGATGTGAAGACAGCGGATCGAAACCTAATGATATCGATATAGGGTGACGCCCATACAAAGCTTCTTGGTGCTAGAAGTTTGGCTTGGACAAAATGGTACAGGGGTCAGTTCTGAAGACCATGCTCTGTCTTTTTGGGAGATCAAATGGCGCATGTACATTCTAAGCGTCTGCGCTCTTTATCACAGCCTTTGCTCAGGTTCCTAGTATCGTCGACCATAATAAAAGGGTCTTTTGGTGGGCGCTCCTTTACAATCGGCGGCTCCTGCATTGCGTGGAACAGCTTGCCTCAGTCACTGAGAAATTTTGCGACAAATGAGTACTATAGAAAAAGACTTCGAAAACCGTTCCTCTTTGGGCAGTTCTTGTGTCTTCCTCCCTACCCAACATCGACAACTGAATTGTGGGACGAAAGCGCACTGAGCCTGTTAAATCCATTATCTATAATGTAATATGTAATGTAATATTAATATAATATGTATAACCCTATCCATTATATGTTATTACTTGTATGTATGTTTTGTTCTCCGTCTTTTGATGCGATTTGGGCCTACATTATGTTTGTTGGTAGCGCTTTATAAATACTATTATTATTATTATCATCTAGTCTTACATGCTAGAGACGTGCCTTCCATTGGGGCTTCTATACACTTATATAAATGTTAAAGTAAAGTATCTCGTCGGACCGAATTGATCCATCGGGCCGGTCAAGCAGAATTCACCAGTTTCGTGGCCACGTCATACTAGGCGATTGTGCAGAATGCACAGCCGCCTTTACTTTACCCCAACTAATGTCAGGTACCCATCAGAGCTGGGTAGTCTCAGTGACATCCTCCAGACCCGGGAAAATATCCTAGTCTTCACCAGGACTCGATTTCAGGACCTTTGGTACGACCACCGAACGTGCTGCCGCTTGGCCATCTTGTCCCTTATACACAAGGGGAGTTCCCTGTAAACATGTAGGCCTAAGTTCCCTGTAAACATGTAGGCCTAAGTTCCCTGTCAACATGTAGGCCTAAGTTCCCTGTAAACATGTAGACCTAATTTCCCTGTAAACATGTAGACCTAAGTTCCCTGTAAACATGTAGGCCTAAGTTCCCTGTAAACATGTAGGCCTAAGTTCCCTGTAAACATGTAGACCTAAGTTCCCTGTAAACATGTAGGACTAAGTTCCCTGTAAACATGTAGGCCTAAGTTCCCTGTAAACATGTAGGCCTAAGTTCCCTGTAAACATGTAGGCCTAAGTTCCCTGTAAACATGTAGGCCTAAGTTCCTGTAAACATGTAAGCCTAAGTTCCCTGTAAACATGTAGGCCTAAGTTCCCTGTAAATATGTAGGCCTAAGTTCCTGTAAACATGTAGGCCTAAGTTCCCTGTAAACATGTAGCCCTAAATATTGCATAGCGATAAAGGCTTTAAAAAATGATTTTTATTAGTTCACTTTCCTAATTAGATCAGGCAACCCGTTCCACGCTCAAATAGTATTATATATAGCCGAAATAGTAGAACGACGATTTATCAAAATATCACCATATTGTTATCCCACCCACTCACCCCCATGCAACAATTAAACATAAGGACAAAAACACTTTTCTTATCCCTTAAACGAGAACAAATAATAATAATAGATTGATATATAGATAGATATATGGATAGATAAAATGGTAGATAGATAAATACATAGATAAAACGATAAATAGATAAATAGATGAATAGATAAATAGATAAAAAAAATAGATAAATAGATAAATATATAAACAGATAAAAAGAAAAATAAATAAATAGATAAATAAATAAATAGATAAAAAAAGTTAAATATATAAATATATAAATAGATAAATAGATAAATAAATAAATATATAAATAGATAAATAGATAAATATATGAAAAGATAAATAGATAAATAGATAAAAAGATAGATAGATAAATAGATAAAAAGATAATAATTATAAGTTAGAGCAGTGGTTCTTAACCTTTTGAAGTCGGGGAGCACTTTTGATCATGACAAAAATTTGGGGAGCACCAAAATCAAGGAGTAAAAAAAAACAAATACACATACGCACGACTTTTATTGAAAATAAAAGATTAAACATAAGAGTTTAAAATTATAACATGACAAACAAATTTGTAATAAACATAAATTTAATAAGTAAAAAAATAACATTGAGCAGAAAAATAAAAAAGATTTAATGTGAAACCTGAGCTTTACGGTTTTTACAAATTTCAGTGATATTAGGCCTAATTTTAGAAATAGCTACCCTCAATTCTTCATCCAAATTAGTAAGTGTTGCTCGTTTTTTAGTTTTTATGTTGGTGACTATCGAGAAACCGAGTTCACACAAATATGATGTTGAAAATTGCAACAAGATTTTAAGTGCCTTCATGGAGAGAGCTGAGTATTCTTCTTGCACAAAGATCCAAAATTCTTCCAGAACCATTTCGGAAAATTTTTTTTTAAGTGCACGATCCGATGAAAGGTTGATTAATTCTTCTTCTTCTTGGTATGACAACTTACTATTTGATGTATCAACCGTGGCAAAGGGATAACGTATCCAGTCATATGTTTCTACGTTCATTGATGGAAAATAAAATTCAATCTTTTCTTCTAATAAAGTTAAATGCTGTGTTATCATTAAGAGAAGGAAAGATATCTACTTTCTTTTTCTCCAACAAACGATTTTTCCAAAAAATAACTTTTTTTCCGAAAGGCTGTCAATTTGTCGGTCGATGTTAAAAAATTTTCTTTTCTTCCTTGAAGGCTGGTATTAACACAATTTAAATAATCAAAAATATCAGCTAAATATGCCAATTTAGCACACCAAATGTCATTTTGAAGATATTCCACAAAATCATCCATATTTTCATTTTGGAAAAAGGTCATCAATTCATCCTTCAGTTCTAAGAAACGACTTAACACTTTTCCTCTGGATAACCATCTCACTTCAGAATGCAAAAGCAAAGATTCGTACTTGGCTTCCATAGAGATGCAAAAATTTTTAAAGACGCGTATTTTCAAAGGTCTCGATTTTATGAAGTTTACCATATTTACAACTTTGTCTAGCACAGGTTTCAATGCTACTGGTAATGTTTTGGACACCAGAGATTCTCTGTGCAAAAAAACAGTGAGTAGATATAATATTGGCGTTTCTTTTCTTGGCGAGAGTCACAAACCCTTTTAATGAGCCTACCATTGATGGAGCACCGTCCGTACAAATTCACACACACAACTCCCATGATATTGTGAATTGTTCGAAATAGGAAGAAATAGAATCAAAGACATCTTGTCCTGTCGAACGTTCGGTAAGCTCAAGACAGCACAGAAATTGATTCACTATTTCGGAACGGACATTTACTGACCCGTTTTGAAAGCCGCTGCCAAAACGACCCAACCCCCCACTATTCAAACACACAAAACACTTTTTTAAATACAATTAATGAGTTTAAAAGTTAAATATTTTGTTAGATAAAGGCTTCAACTTTAATCACATATACATTTTATTTATGTAGCATTAGTATAAGTGAGTAAAAACTTCGTTACAAAAACAGTAAAAATAGGCAAAAAAGTCCGATTTTTCCCCGTTTGGACTACCTATTATAAGCATTTGTTCAGCTCAATCAGACAGAGTAAGTGAGTGAACATTAAATTTTGAGTTTCATAATTTCGCGGAGCACTTGCAACTACCTCGCGGAGCACCAGTGCTCCGCGGAGCACCGGTTAAGAACCACTGAGTTAGAGAGATAAAAAGACAAATAGATAGACAGATGAATAGATTAATAAATAACTAGATAAAAAGATAGATAGATACATAAATAAATAGATAGATAGATCAATAGATCAATAGATAAATAGATAGATAGATCAATAGATCAATAGATAAATAGATAGATAGAAAATTAGATAAATAAATAAATAGATAAATAGATAGATAGATAAATAAATAAATAAATAAATATATAAATAGATGAATACATGAATAGATTAATAGATGAATAGATAAATAGAAAAATAGATAAATAGATAAATATATAAATATATAAATATATAAATACATAAATACATAAATAGATAAATAGATAGATAAATAGATAAATAAATAAATAGATAAATAGATAAATAGATAAATAGATAAATAAATAAATAGATAAATAGATAAAAAGAAAAATAAATACATATATGAATAAATAAATAGATTAATAGATAAATAAATAAATATATGAATAAATAAAAAGATAAATATATAAAAAGATAAATAGATAAATAGATAAATAGATAAATAGATAAATAGATAAATAGATAAATAGATAAATAGATAAATAGATAGACAGATAAATAGATAAATAGATACATAGATACATAGATACATAGATACATAGATAAATAGATAAATAGATAAATAGATAAATAGATAAATAGATGAATAGATGAATAGATGAATAGATGAATAGATGAATAGATGAATAGATGAATAGATGAATAGATGAATAGATGAATAGATGAATAGATAAATAGATAAATAGATAAATAGATAAATAGATAAATAGATAAATAGATAAATAGATAAATAGATAAATAGATAAATAGATAAATAGATAAATAGATAAAGAAGATAAATAGATAAATAGATAGATATATAGCTTTAGTTAGATTTCTCGGTTGTAAAGATTAAACATATTCCATTAATAGATTAGACCATAGGTTCTCAACCTTTTTCGGCTCACTGCCACCTTTTACAATTTTTTTCCACTTACCCCCCCCCCCCCCAAACTCTTTTTAGTGTCCACTCCCCTCCCCCGAACCCCCTCTGGAAGTTAAAGGGTCAATATAGTTTCCGCAATTGTTTTTAGGCCGACTACATTTTGTGTGTGCTTATTTATTTTCTTTATAGCATCAGAAAAGGAAACATAATGTAAGAATTAATAGATCACAAAATTTACCTAAAGAAGAGGCTTTAAAAAAAATCAAAATTAATTTGAATCGTTTGCCTGGTGTGTTGCTAGTAGTTTGTCTAAGTAAATTATATTAATCCTCTAATAATTAAATCTTGTTTTGAATACCATAATGTTGAATGTATATAAAGAAATAATAATTAATCAGTAATATTTGTTATATTACAAAACAGAACTTGTTAGCATCATTATTGAAGCAAATAATATGGAAACATTTATTAATTTAAAGGGAGATAATTATCCCGTTTCATTTCAGCTAATACTTATAATCTTTTTTTTTACTTTAATAAATACAATTTATAATTTTTAAATGATCAAACTGTAAAAAGTATTTTCAAATTATATAAATATTAAATGACCAAAGAATTTAGATGTATATTTATAAGCATTACAATAACTACCCAGTCTGTATGATTACTACGTATCTATTTCGCTCTAGGCTATTACAAACTTTTCTTCTACGTTTCAAATGCATTAAAGTACATCTCGTTAAAACTGATATCAAAATATAATTAATATTAACAGACGTTAGGGCAACAGTCATTATTTAAGTTAATACTAGGGATCGGTCAGCAGGGTTGACAGTCCGGTGAACTAACCACAGGACCAACCGGCCGCACACCATACTTGCCAAATACTGACCTCTACTTCATCGTAAAAATCATTTCGGTTCCTATTTCTTTTAAGTATGTAGGCCTACTGTTCGGGGATATCAGATATTTAGCTGCACTTGGGTTTAAATCACATTTGCTTCAAAAACTGATCGATTGAAATAGCTGAGGTGTTCACATTATATCAGGTACGTTTGTACCGCCCACTTGCCCTTCACCGTCCCCCAATATCCCCCGGGAACATCAGCGCCCCCTAAAGCTTCTCACCGCCAACCCTGGGGGCGCTAACTCCCCCGTTGAGAACCTATGGATTAGACATAAAATAGAAAGATGCTAGAACAAATGAAGTACTCTTTCTTTCTAAAGCATGGGATGGGATGCCTGAAAAAAAAACAGGAGAACATGTAACTTAGCATCATTTAAACCATTCATAAAAATGCAAGACTAGACTCAGATCGCGAATAAGCGTAGGACGCAATAAAATTCTTTATAGAAGGAGCGTCTGTAATATGTAAGATAAGATAACACACACCCTACGCCCATGCAAAAAATGTTCCAGATTTCGTCACCACAAATGTTTAACTCTGTAGACGTCATAGGCGTCAAACTCAAGGCCAGCGGGTCATATCAGGCCCTGGGAACAATATGATTCGGGCCTCGAGATAAACCATATTATATTTATAAAGAAAAGTCAAGGTCTCCAATGATCATTAACAATGTGTCATGCTCGTTCTGCAACCTTAAGTGTGGTTTGATTTTAGACTTTTAGCGTGCAATTGAGATTATACTGCCTGCAACAGGACATTCCATCTTAAATTGAAACTAATTAAGCTTAAACGCTTCTACTCACGCGAATAGTAAGTAAGTATAGTAAAGTAATCACATGCGGACCAAATTGATCTTAGGGCCGGTGGAGCAGCGTCCACATGTTTCAGTTGCCGCGGCATACTAGGGGATGTGTGGCCAGCACAACGCCCAGCCGCCGTTACTTCACCCCAACTAATGTCAGGTACACATCAGAGCTGGGTAGACTCAGAAACACATCCTAGCCTTCACCAGGATTAGAACCCAGGATCTTCAGTACGTCAGTTGAACGCGCGTGCCGGTCGGCCACCGTGCCCATATTCACGTGACTAGCCAATGAGAAATGTTACACAAAGTATTTTTACTTCTTAGTAGTCAACTTCAAGGCCGCCACAAGTTCACGGACTGGAAAATCGTGAGAATGATTTGTCACCGCGGATGAATACATACGGCTGTAAAAAATGTCTCCCGAAGTCCGCCATAAACTGTAGGCCGTCGTCTTATCAACGAGCACAGGTTCTTGGGAAAAGGTTTTAGCTTTTTAAAGGGTTTTTCTGATTGAGACCGGAAATTCCCTGAAACGCTGCAAAGACGTTTCCGGATTTTTCCCATTTTTTTTTCCTCTTCCCAAAATAGGTTTGAGCTTTATAGTTCTAATTTTACAACTGTGAAAGATCAAGAAAAGTTTTAAAGGTTTAACGTTATATCAGTGTACACTGAGATTCTGCACAACAATACAAACAGAAAGTAGCTAAAATCGATAGCGAACAATTAAAGTATTGACTATGGACAAGTCTTAATGAGGCCTAACCTTTTCAATGGGTCAGGGTTTATCGTGTTCACAAACTTCCGGTACATTTCCGTCAATACTCATTTAATTATCTTTTCGCATTTTGCTGGTGTTGGACAATTTATCTCAACCCCGTCTCCCAGTTCTGGTCTCTTATAAATAGACAAGGCTAAAGTATTAGACATCAGTTATGAGGAATCTGTTTTTAAAAAGTTCATCGGTTTTACGCCAAGATGGTTACAGGTCATACCCACTACCAAAAGCCATGACCAATGCCACAAGTCATAACTTAACGCCACATGTCATAAACTGAGAACACCAAGTCATAACGAAATGCCACAGGCTATACTGACACACCACAGGTAAATAACCCCCCAAAGCCACACGCCATAAGCCACACGTAGAAAAACGGCCACATCTGTTGGGCTACAACATTACATACTCACAAGGCCCACATATTATATTTACAAGAACATCGACCGTAATATCCATGTAACATTCCATTAAATAACAACATCCGCTCAGCAGACAATAGGCTCTACTGATTCTGCAGCCAAGTCCAGTTCCTTGACAGTAAATCTAGCTAGCACACGCAGTTATAGTTAACGTAAAGATAACAGAAAAAACAACAATAACATGCAATTTTAACAAGCAGAAACTAGCGGAACCATAACAATTATACACACGCACAAATTGAATACCGTTCTTTTTTGGTTCAGAATCCGTGAAACAACGACCTATCGTAAGAAAGAGATGTCACCACAAACAGAAACACATCACAATGGCTACAAAAAACAAATAACATAAAAATAAAACAGCAGAAAATTCTCTTAGAGAAAACCTTGGTGTACACAATTTACTTCCTTTCGAAAATAACGAAATAACATTTCGTGTGTTGTGGTTTGTTTTCTTTATGTTGTGTGAGGTTGGGGGGGGGGTGAAGTGACATGTGAGAGGGGGTGGGGAGGGGGAAGATTTTTTGAGTGTCCATCAACTTGCCATCACGTGACAGATATAAAAAAAAATGCTAAAAATAAGAGACAAGGTATGCACGCAGACGGCATCTGTGACGTCATGTCTTATACGGTTTGAATAATTCAGGCTCCATTTTCTGTGAACTCGGGAAAGTGATAAAATGTTTTTTTTTTAAATCTCTTCACGTTGTAAGACATGCAAATGTCATTCTTTATTAACTGACTCGGGCGAAAAAGTGGGGAGGGAAGGGGAGGGGAGGGGGAGTTCTGGAGGAGGATTACAAAAATAAAATCTCTGCGACTATCTAAAACTTCTGGAATTAACATGGGATTCTTTTGTTCGGCGTAGGGATTCAGACGGGGGGACTTCTTGTTTGACCAGTGAAATATCCCTGACAGTTCGAGACAAACCCAAACAAACATATTATCTTATCGTATCTTATTATTACAGACGCTCCTTCCATCTTATCTTATATATTACAGACGTTCGCATTTCTATTAGTGTTTTAAATGAGGATAAGTTACTGGCTTTCCTGGTTTGTTCAGGCAACACATTTGATGCCCGGATGCCACTCAGGAAGAAAGAGTACTTATATGCATTTGTTCTCGTTTTAGGGATAAGGACAGTGTTGTTGTCCATATGTTAATCTGAACATTGCAACAGGCTGTTGTTGTGTAGTATTTCTAAATGATAGATATACAAATAGCATTGCCATTATGGATAATGAAATGCAAAAAAAATAAAATGTGAATGTCTATAAAAAGAAAACTAAAACAGAATTTGACTTCCTAAGAACTCCTGTATTAATAAATTGTCTCCCTTAAAACCATTGACTGGATTTAGTTGTGTTGACGTGTGTCACCCAGCCCAAAGCCGTTAATGTAAGAAGGACGTTGGGGGTTTGATTGGGGATTGATCGGTTGAGAGCCGGCCCCACTTAAAACGTCTGTGGCTGAACTAGTACATAGGTCAGTGTACTTGTTGACTTAAGGGGTGGTTTTAGTATTATCGTAAACTTTAGATTTAGAGAATGAAAGAATGATGAGGTATTGGGGGAGGGGTATATTTAGATAAATTACAATACACTGGGGAAATAGAGAGAGAGAGAATATAAATAAATATAAAGAGAGACAAAAGAAAAGGAAAAAAAGAGAAAAGATAGAAATATAGTGAACGAGGAAGAAAAATAGAAAATGATAGAGAGTGAGAAAGAGAGAAAGAAAGAGAAAGATGGAGGGAAATGTATCCAGTAAGAGAGAAAAGGATTGAGAAAGAGTAAAAGAGAGAGAGAGAGAGAAATAGATAAAATGAAAGAAATGAGATAGAGAATGAGAGAGAGAGCGAAAGAGAGAGAGAGAGAAGGAAGAAGAAATAGATGTAAAGAAATGTATAAAAGATTAAATTATTCCTCTGTTTGATAAATGAATGGACAGTGCCAACAAACTAAAAACCACACACACACACACACAAACACTTGTCTATTTCCGCTTGGCTGACACTGTCTCCAGTGAAGCGTTTCACTAATGGACCAGCACTAAAAAAATTAATCTAGCACTAGCACTCCCTCAACATTTTAGCGTTTCAGCAACTTTTCTCTTCTTCCACACGGAAAAAAACAACAACTACATTTTAACAACAATATCTAACAACATATACAACTCTTCAATTAACAAATGTTAACACTGACCAACAGTCCGTACAGAATGAAAGCAAACGGAACAAACCACAGTTTTAGAAATGTTATACCAATTTACTGCACGAATCGAAAGTATGTATCCACTGCACGTTGGTCCTATCCATTTTATTCAAATTTTTACTTCAGGGGAAATGTTATCTATCCAGAAAATGAACATTTTTTATCCTAAAAAAGATTTAAAACTTGGAAAAACACAAACAAAAAGAAACATTTTTCTTTTCGTTACTTTTTTTCACGGTTAGACTTTTTAAAAACTCTTTTTATAGCATCCAATCAAACGCGAGATTTCCAGAAAGAGATATATTTGAAAAAAAAATAAGACAAACACCTTTTCGCGAGGACATCCTAAAACAAATTAATTTCCTTAGTCCACCGAGCCTTTTATATTTTTTTCTGGTTGACCGGAAGGAATCTTGCACCACTCCAATTAGCCCGAACATACCACTCCACTCCCCTCCCCACACTCCACACAAACAAACACACACACATATTTTGGCGGTTGTTTTTTTTATTCCCGCCCCAGCTATTTTCAAACAATGTTATTAATTACGTCTGAGCCGAACTAAGTCAACAAAGTCAATATTGAGACTCGGTCACGAAGGTGTTTGTATGTGTTTGTGTGTTAAGTGTGTGTTTGTCTGTTATCTGGTGTGAGTGTGTGTATGTGTGTGTCAGTGTGTGTGTCAGTGTGTGTGTATGTGTGTGTGTGTATGTGTGTGTGTGTGCTATTTTTGTTGTTCAATTAGACTGATACGATAATCAATACATTTCATGTCTTAAATTAAACGCATGGACCAGTTTTTAATGGTCATTAAACATGGTTGTTGCATCTTTTTTTTTTTTATTTCCCGTGAAATAAAAAAGAAGTTAAGTACCCCTTCGGATCCAATTGAAGCAGCGTCTCACCAGTTTATGTGGCCACTGCATACTTGTAGATTGTGTGGTCAGCACAAGGCCCCAGCCGCGTTTTACTTAAAGTCAGATACCCGTCAGATACTTAAAGTCAGGTACCCAACAGAACTGGGTAGACTCGGGGACACCCTCCAGACCCCGGAAAAAAATCTCAAGCCTTCACCAGGATTCGAACCCAGGACCTTCGGTACGCCAGACGTAACGCTCTGCCGCTCGTCCACCGAGCCCCCTACATGGTGACAAGTAAATCTACACTGAGTGCTTAGAAGAATTATGAACGAAGATGACTAAACATTGTGAATTATACATTTATCTTATCTTATACATTACAGACGCTCCTTCTATAAAGAAGATTATTGCGTCCTACGGTCATCCGTGGTCCGAGTTTAGTCTTGCATTTTTATTGATGTTTTAAATGATGTTAAGTTACTGGTTTTCCTGGTTTGTTCAGGCAACCCATTCCATGCTCGAATGCCACTCGGGAAGAAAGAGTACCTTGTAGCAAAGCTGTCATTTTTGTAAAGATTCACCCATTCCATTGCGTTTGAGTACACTTTTTAACAAGCCACACTGCTTTAGCACTCCATTTATTGTAGAAAGATTTTCATTGCCTTTTTGGATGCCTTTCGTGTGTTATTGATAATCGTTCTGCGTGCCAAGTCTGTTACGCGTTTTGAAGGTTGCCTATCCCCTGGTCTACACTGTTGTTTATGTTTTTCCGGTGGATGGGAGGGATTTCCCGGAGTCTACCCAGCTCTGGTTTGTACCTGACACAGTCTTATTTATTGCCCAGGGCTACGGAAACTGTGGCAGGCGTTGCAATTGTATTTGTTTTATCACATATAGGGTTGCCATCCATCCCAATATATCCGGGACGTCACCGTTAGGGACCTTCTTGTCTCGACATCCCGACAAGACCAAATTTTGTCCCGATTTTGCAAAATACTGTTACGAGCTTGGATCAGGTACTGAAGTAACGCCATCTGTTAGCGCAACATGTAAATCCAGCCTCAGTTGAAAGAAATCGACAGCTGCCAGCCACCAGGGACTGTGGAATCAATCTTACAGTGCCAGTTTAACCACAAGCTGACTTGCATTAAGTTTTATAAATACGTAAAAGAGAAAAATGACTTGGTGAAAAAGGTGAAATCTTGAGACAAATATGGTGAACCAACTACTTCTACCGCAACAAGTTCCATGTAATTGTGTTCTAAATAAAAAGTTATTAGATCTATATTAAAAAACATTTTTCTTCATTTCTACATCCCCATCTCAGAGTGTCCCAACGAGGTCCCAGCAAGATATGGCAACCCTAATCACGTATGACATACAGGAGGCATGTGGAAAGTGGAGGGTAGGTGTGTCTGTGGTAAAAACGTTTGCCCCCCATCCGTCGTTATTTAACCTAACATATTCCGGGTACTCTTGCAATCCGAGACAAAAACACTTTCCTTATCCCGTATGCGAGAACAAATGCATATATAAGTACTCTTTCTTCCCAAGTGGCATTCGGGCATGGAATGGGTTGCCCGAACAAACCAGGAAAACCAGTAAGTTAACATCATTTAAAAATTTAATAAAGATGCAAGACTAGAGTCGGATCACGGATGAGTGTAGGACGCATTAATTTTCTTTATATAAAGAGAGTCTGTAATACATAAGATAAGATAGACATGCAAATGTCACCAGATTCCAAGTAACACATTTAGCATCGTAGGATTTGAACCCAATTCTCTTACAATAATAAGTAGACTCCTGGGTGCTAGACCACAATGGTCCAAGTATTTGACACACATACGAGAGATGAATTTCACACCAGTGCTTTTTCTTTAAAGGGCGTAGGGGTGGGGGGATGGTGGTTCTTGTTTGTGTGGTTGTGTGGTTGTACTGTTATGTTTTTTTCTTATACGCTTTAGCCTTCTCTGTTAATTCCAGCCACAAGATAGGACAGTGGCTGGCTTCTAATTGCAAAGCTAGAGGCCCCAGCGATAGAAAGGTGGGGGTGGGGACATACAAGAGCTTGGCTACCATGATTAAACGGTGACAACCTAGAACTCCTGGGTGTTTTAGAAAGGGAGGGAGATCGGTTTAACCACGAGGGAGCGCTCGTTCAGAGATGAGGGTGATGTTTAGGAGTTAGTGGGCGAGCGTTATGTATGGAAGATGTGTTATATACATTATAGCCACTTATAGCAGAGCTAGAAACACCTCAGAGGAAAAACGTTAAAAGCATAGATATAAAGATGTATAAAGCATAACTTATAAATATAAAACAATGATCTCATCAATAGACTGAACGCTATCGAGATATTTTGACATTTATTATTCCAAAATCTTGGTTTTAAATGTCATATATTTTCCAACAGTGGCATTTGGTGAATGACATCAGATGCTAGAAATAAAGGATGATTGACATTTGACGTTTAATAAATTGTGAATAACATCTCAGGCACGGCAAACGGTAATTGATATTAGACATATTGTGGTGAATGACTTAGAAAGCATTTGGCTCAAATGTCATTTGCAGCTGACGGATAGTGAAAGCTGAATGACATCTGGCATTTGGTGAAAGGTTTTCGACATCTGATCTATGATGAAAGGTGTATAGCATCTGACTCGTGTCCCGCGTGAGACGCAAATTGAATTGGTCAAAGGCACCGCCCTCATAGTGAACGTAGTAAATGACATCTCACCAGGTACAGAAAAATATCGAATGACACATGACATATTGCTCGCGGATGAACGACTTACAAAAGAAAAAAAGGATGGATGGTGATATAGTAAAGGAAAAAAAATAAAACCTTCATTTCCTCAGCGTACTCTAATCCTAGACGGCAGCCAAAGGGCAGGAAACTGTGCTTGTCTCTTCTTTGTTTGGGGTGAAAGGTCACTCGTTACCGCTTCACAGGGATATCGGTGGGTCAGCAGAAGACATAGCCCTGGGGGCTTCATGGCCCAGCACCGGACATTTGATGGGGACAGACAGGAGGGCAATTAGGACGTGTCCAAAAATGTGTTGTCCCCCTTTTACTCAGTCTGAAAACTGTGTTTTTTGACAGCATAGATAGCACTAATAAAAATGCAGGACTAGACTCAGAACACGGATAATCGTAGGACGCAATATTCTTATTTATATAATATGCTACATAACATGTACATAATATAAATACCTTATGTAATAATAATAAAATTCAACTTCACTGGTTTATTGTAAATAGCTTTTTTTATCGCTATACGAGAAAACGGTTAGGTGACGTGTGATACCGCGACATTTGATAGTCAGTCTACAGATAGTCCCGTTGACACTTCATCCCGCAACCCTTACTACCTCCCCTCCCGACAGATAATCCCATTAACACTTAATCCCTCCCGCGGACATGTAGACTAAGAAGAAATAAAACAAATGTATTTGGAGAACTAGTTGTCACAAAAGTACTCACTAATTGGTAGGAATAGTAATTACTAATAAATTTTGTTTTCTTATTTTAGCCACTTAAGGGAAACATAATACTCAAGTGACTAGCCCCTGCGACTCGGTCCGATCACCTCCCTTTGTTATCTGCGGACAATCCGGACTACGTGTCAGGGATTAACTGTCGCGGTATCAAATGCCGCGATATCAATAAATGTCGCGTTATCAAATGTCGCGATATCAAATGTCCTTACACCGAGAAAACCACATTCAAACGCCACCACTTCATGCCTTATAAAGATTTCGGACCGAATTGATCCATAGTGAAGCAGCCTTCACCATTTTCTGTGGCCACGGCATACTAGGTCAATGTGTGGTCAGCACTATGCACAGCCACCTTTACTTTACCTTAACTAGGGTCAGGTACCCATCAGAGCTGGGTAGACTCAGTGACACCCTCCAGACCCGGGAAAAAAATCCTAGCCTGCACCAGGATTCGAACCCGGGACCTTCGGTACGCGCTGCCGCACGGCCACCGTGCCCCCGGTGCAGACAGTACTAGAATGGATTTCCTCAGAAGTTTTCAGGATGGAAAAGAAGATGCGTTTTAGAAAGTTGTAGAGAGTACGTGCTATTACGTAATTAAAAAAAAAGTGTTTATACAATTGTACACAAATAACCTCGACGCCATATTTAAATATAAATAATTAGCTATAAATGAATTATCGAAAAAATACTTAAAGTAAGACCAAGTGAAGAGCTTGTTCTCAAAGGAACGAGATTTGGAATAGCTTCATACGGAGGTGACGTTTAAGAAGGGAAATAAATAAACAAAACTCGACGCTATAAATCTATATTTAACCATTTTGTGAAAAAAAAGAACCGGGAAAAGATTCAAAACATGTGGCAATAGATTCAAAACACGTGACAATATTCATTTTTCCTAGTCGGAATCCTTTCTCTGACGTCACGTTCCTATGTTGCCGGAAATAAAAACATCTAAAATGGCTACGAGATCTGGATTTTTCCTCCGAAAAACACAACATTTTAGTGCAAATAGTGAACTTATTACTTAAAATGTATCTTTAATATCTTGTATAAATTATTTTTATTAACATACAGATGCTGAATACACTATTTATTATCAAAATGAAATGTTAACTCAATTTTGATAAAAAGCTCTTCACTTGGTCTTTAATTCAATATAAAAACTTTCCTTATCCCTTATGCGAGAACAAAAGCTTATAAATACTCTTTCTTCCAGAGTGGCATCCGGACATGGAACAAACCCAAACTAACCAGGAAAAACTTAACATCATTTAAAACAGTAATAGAAAATGCAGGACTAGACTGTGCTTAGGACGCAGTAATCTTCTTTATAGAAGGATCATCTGTAATGTATAAGATAAGATAACAATATTTCTCATTTTCCTCCAAATCGTTTGATGTCTAAATAAAACGGAATCGTAAAGAAATTTAAAAAAATAATTGCGGCTACAGTTTTGTAACATTTAAATAGTGAAATTGGCTATTCATACGAAGAAAGATAGAACAAAAATCTGTGTATTCATTGAATCATTTTGATTCCACTTTGTCCCCACCCCACACCCAACCAGATCAGCCCATACCGCCCCCCCCCCTTTTCACTCGCTGTCCCTCCTTACATAGACACAGGAGACTATGTTGAAATAGATACACGAGCTTAAATTTGACCACAATAGAGAGAGAGACACACACACAAAAATAAACCGGACATTTGAGATTATCTCTAGTTTAGTGTTTTGTTCAGCTTGGAACTCTGCGCCCAATACCCTCCCAGATACCCCACAGACATACAATCATACCTCCCACCCCCCACCCCCATCTCCAATTACTCAACAATCAATAACGGAACGGACACACAAGAAAACGAAAACGCCGGAAGTGAAAAAAGCCTAATCGCCACAAAAATAAAAGATATGTCACGTGATTTCACAGCATTTTTGTATTTCATTGGTCAGAATTTGTGGCCAATCATATTTGGCTTCCGACGTTTTAAAATGTTGTTGTTCATAGAAATGGAGTTTGTTCATTTTTGTGTTTGCTTGTTTGTCTTTATCTTTATATGTGTCTTTTCGTTTTTTTTTTGTGTTGTTGTTGTTTGTTTTTTTGTCAATTCGCAAGTAGGTCACACAAGAAGTACATTATTGCAGAGTACAGCTACTCTAAGACACACTGTCAATATTGACAAATTAATGTAGACAGCCCTGGTCGTATTACAGAAAAAGGGAGAAAGAGAAAGAAAGAAACAGAGAGAGAGAGAGAGAGAGAAAGAGAGAGAGAGAGAGAGAATAACACAGCGCACAATTATTTTCTAAATATCATTTGCTGGGAGTCGTTGAACTCATTCAGGGACACACAAACTGACATTGTTACTTTTGAATAATTCTGCTTCTTTCTCTCTCTTTCACTGTCTCTCTCTCTCTCTCTCTCTATCTATCTTTCTCTCTGTTTCTCACTAACTTTCTTCTCTCTGTCTCTACTTTCTCTCTTTTCCCCTCTTTCCCATTTTCCTAATCTCATTCTTACTGTTTCTTTCTCTTTCTTTCGTTCTTTCTCTCTATCTTTCTTCTAATTCTCTATCTCTCCCTATTTCTTCCCCTTTCTCCCTATCTTCCTTCTAATTATCTATCTCTCCCTATCTTCCCATTTCTCTCTATCTTCCTTCTAATTCTCTATCTCTCCCTATCTTCCCATTTCTCTCTATCTTCCTTCTAATTCTCTATCTCTCTCTATATCTTCACATTTCTCTCTGTCTTCCTTCTAATTCTCTATCTCTCTCTATATCTTCACATTTCTCTCTGTCTCTCATTATCTCCCTTTTCTCTATTTCTTACATTCTATTTTTTTCTTTTTACTTTCCATAATTTTTTCTTTACAACAATTACTGTCTCATTTTTTTTTTCTTTCTCCCATATTCTTTGTTTCTTACCGTCCCTTCCTCCCTTCCTCCCTTCCTCCCTTCCTCCCTGCCTCCCTTCCTCCCTTCTCTCTTTCTATTGTTATTTTCTCTCGTTATCCCATTTTAGACCTCTCTCTTATTCTCCCTCCCTCCCTCTCCCCCTCTGTCTCTTTTTGTCTTACTGTCTCAGTCACTGCACATCCCTCACTTTAATTGTTTCACTGTACATATTTCCTTTATTATGATCTTGTTTTAAATACTTTAAACTTTAATAAATACCGTAAAATAGAAACTATTGCTTTTAAGTTAATGTCGCTGAGCTATCCAAATTAAATAAAAATTTAGGTTTCTCTGGCATTGTTATTCTGGGGTTTTCTTTGCGGCTTTCTTCAAACCCCGCAGTTCAAGAGAGTTTTCGGTTCTGTGTCCAGCACCTGTGGGTTGTACTCCGGGATCGGGCTGCAAATAGAGCAAACAGCTCTGCAGACTGGCTAATAGTAGAAGAAGAAGAAATACAAATTTAATATTTTCAGTATATGACAGAATATTCATACAATTTATGATCATTGTGAAAGAGTTCATTTTTATCAAATTTCATTGACGCATTTCCTTAAAGTGTATACAGTTTATGTATTTCTGGGTCAAATCGGTCAACTTAAGGTGGCTCACTTATCTATATAAAAGTCTGCAGTTTCTCCGCATTTTTATGATTTATTTTAAGTGATTGAGCGCTCTCTCTATATATATATAGCTCAGTGACAAGTTCTACAACAAGGGGTGTTAACTGTCAAGGTGCGTTAGCTCAGAAGTAAAAGACAAAAATGTTTGAATTTTTTTATTAAGCGCACAACGTCCTCAATAAATGTATCCTTAGCTGACAAAACATAAAATTGAAAGGAGAAGACGAAAAAATAACATTATTCCATGCCACTTTTCAACCTGGAAATAATTATTTTGTTTCTGGTAATAACATAACGTGTGCACTATATGTCTTTTTTTTAGTTATTGTTTGACCTATATTAACTTATCTTATACATTACAGACGCTCCCCCTATAAAGTATATTATTGCGTCCTACGCACATCTAGTCATCCATTTCTATTGGAGGAATTTTCTATGGTTCTGCAAAAAAAAAAAAAGATTCACATGACAGCGACTCGGTGTTTGTATAGATCAGTGACGACAGGACTGTGACAGTTTTACGAGAAGGTGGTTTTATGTCTGCGTGTGTGTGTGTGTGTGTGTGTGTGTGTGTGTGTGTGTGTGTGTGCGCGTGCGTGTGGGTGGGGGTGGGGGTATTGATGGAGGAGCAGGGAGGTTTTGTCATTGATTTTGTGTCTCTGTGGATTTACTTTAAAAAAACAAAAACAACTGTTCGGTTCTACCCATTGCATTAAAATGATTTTTTTCTACTGTTATCTTACTGCTGCAGGTGCTGTTATCTTATATGTTGATGGAACTCTTATCTTTGATGTAATATAGGCGCTTTTCTTATGTGTTACAAACACTCTTATCTAATATGTTACAGATGCTCTTATCTTATATTTTACAGATGCTCTTTTCTTATATGTAACAGACACTCTTATCTTATATGTAACAGACATTTTTATCTTATATGTTACAGACACTCTTATCTTATATGATACAGACACTCTTATCTTATATGTTACAGACTCTCTTATCATAATATATGTCACAGGCGCTCTTATCGTATATGTAACAGGCCTTTTTATCTTATATGTAACACATACTCTTATATTATAAGCTGCCGACGCTCTTTTTGTTATATGTAACAGGCTTTCTTATAAACAAAGTTATGAAATTTTACGTAATTAAGTTATGTTAATAAAGATAATGAAGGAAAACAAAACTAAAGCAGTTTATTTGTAGGAACATGGTCATATGACTTGCCTCCCTTACATTTTCTGGATTTTCCCGGTATGATATGGTGTTTAATTAAATAGTATTTCCTCTTGGTGCTAATTGTTCTTTTTTACCTTGTTAAGAATTGCATAAAACAAAATAAAATATCTTTACGGTGGTCCTTTCGTGTGTTAGTGTTTCATGCTTTCGGTTACCGACCTCTGCATTAAACCATTTCAATCATGTTCGATGATCAGACTAGCACTAGAAAGGAGTTTTCCTTGCTCAAGACATAAAATGGGTCACGGTATCTAAAAATAGATATGAAAATATCCGAAAACAGCCACATCATTAGAAGATAAGCTAGTTCGTTTTTTTTAATCAAGGGCTGTAATTTGTCATTAATATCAAATATTGATGTACAAATAATGGTTAACAAGTACATTAAAACAATGTATATACTTAAAAGTTGAATTTTAATTAATTTTAAATTACAATTCGCAAATAAAGTTATTTCAAAATTTCACTTTTAAGTTCAATTGTAATTAATATATTATATTTTGTAACGACTTATTTAAAACTTCATACAGCTATAAAAATATACATCTAAAGGTTACATGTTTAAAAGGAAACAATCTGCTATTTAAATATTGGATACTTTGTGTGTGCTTGTCTTAGGGTTGCAAATAGAATCTGACATTTGATACATACATAAAGCATAACGACAAACGAAAAACAAAAACTCTCCTCTTGGAAAGACAAGTCTCAAAGGACCATCGTGAATATATTCACGATGGTCCTTTGAGACGGTCTTCCCTTCCCCACTTCCCTTGTGTGCTGTGTGGGTCATTTGCGAAGTGACTATTTAACCCGAAGACAAGTACGCCACTAGTATCCTTTTGTTTGTATCTACTATCAATAGCAGGAGTCTCCATCAGGCGGGCCGCTTGCAGCCCACAAAGTGAATGTTTGCGACCCTCCAGTAAGTGGCAGTAACCTTACAGAAAATTTACTATTCGTGATAGCTAGTACTGATACACATGAAATATAATTGTTCCTTTTATATACGTAGCATACTTAATAATAATTATGATAGTTGACTTTGGTGTAGTTCTTTGTGTTAATTTTAAATTTGGTATATTATTAGTGAGTACCAGGTGGACCGATCTTTGTTCGGTAATAAGAAGTAGGCGCTTTTATTTGCCAATTGAAAACTTGGATCGTTCACCCCCTATGTATGAAGTGTTTTTTGTTTACTATGTGATAAAATGACACATCCGAGTTTTGTTTGAAACCCCTGATCAATAGAAACACCTCTAGTTGAATCACTCAACCTAGAAAAACTAGAGCAGGGGTCAGCAACCGTTTGATAATAGAGTGTCAAAGTAGGATTTCTAATTCATTTAGCGTGCCAACAGCCTAAAAGTCATTATGTTCTAGCAATCAATGTTTTGTAGAAGTGACATAAATTATTGTTGTTGTTTTTTTGGTGTTCAGCGTGCCTTTGAAAATCGATCTGCGTGCCAAGTATGGCACGCGTGCCATAGGTTGCCGACGCCTGCACTAGACGACAGGAAGAAAAAGAGTAAAGTAGTAATAATAAATAAGGTCTTAAACTCTAATTTAGAAATACAACCCAATAACAACCTGTTACAATGCTCAGATAAACATAAGGAGAAAAACACTTTCCTTATCACTTATGTGAGAACAAATGCTTATAAGTTGTTACGAAACGTAAATTCCCTACATTGTAATGTTAATAAACCAACTAAATCATTTAAGCGAATTGCGTTTAAACGATATAAAATATTTCTCAGCTCAAAGTTTCCCCCGGGTTTTTCCTAACCTAATGAGAGCATTATTGTTTTTTTATTAACCTCGATAAAAACATGAACTGCCCACGCACCTACAGCGTGTCAAGGCCGTCCGGTCTCTCCTTATTTTGTTAGAGCATTATTGCTTGTTCTTAATAAAAAAACAATCTGATCACGCAGTCAGCACGCAGGCTTGATTAAAATTCTCGTGTCACTAGGCTGACTGGATTTTCCAACGATTGACCCATAATATATTTCTACGCGATTCGACACTTTTAGTTTAGTTCTTGGCGTACATTCGATCTAGTAACATCAAATATTCTCCGCTCTGAGTATCATTTCTATTTAAGTTGTATTATGGAAAATTTATTATTCTACTATTAACTACAATGCTATATGTTCATTGAGGATATTCATTACTAATTGGAATATGTGTATTTCTTGATTGTGTATATAATATTATTTGGATTCCTACTGGATTGATTTTGTAAATTAAACCAAATTTATCGTTGCTTTCTACACAACTTGGTTAACGTCAATATTTCAAAGTTATCTACATGTGTGTATGTGTAATATTTATTCAACTATATTAATAATCTACACTACCACTCAACATCGAGGTTCTTGCTGTATAATATGAGCCACACAAATAATTATACATGAAGTAAATCAACTGAAAACTCTAAAACTACGCTATGTGAATTGCCAGGGGATCATAAGAACCAGGAATACTCTAGACTACTACAAATAAACTTCAGAATGATATAATAAGATCTTCACTAATACAAGGATACTCACACTAACAATAACAATACTATAACTATCATTTTCATAAATTGAATGGGGGCTCTAGCCGTAATAACATTATAAATTATAATTATACTTGTGTGATATAATAGAAGGTCTCATCCATAATTTATTATGGTGAATAAATTGCCTTGTAATAAAGTACTCTTTCTTCCCGAGTGGCATCCGGGCATGGAATGGGTTGCCTGAACAAACTAGGTAAAACTGGAACATATCATCATTTAAACCTCTAATAGATATGCAAGACTAGAACTGAGAATACGAATGAGCGTAGGACGCAATAAATTTCTTTAAAAAAAAGCAGCGTCTGTAACAAGAAAAAACAAAGGGTCAACGGTGCTTCTCTGCCCGGTCCGCGAGTTACCTGTCACAGGTAGATTTAATTTTAACACACACGAAACGGAGGGCAATATTTCAATAATAATGTGTGTGTTTTTTTTTAAAATATTTATATTTAGACCTAAAATCACCAAGTGATTGTTATATTAAATACATAATTATTGTCTTTATAAAACGATATATGTATAAACACAAATTTTCGGGTATATTTTCCAAAGCCATTTTTATATTTATGATGTCATCTTCTAATAAAAATGCAAGTAAAGTAAACTAATTAATTGCTTACTTAAGAAAAAAAAATTGGAGTTCGATTTCTTAGACTCAATAGTATTAGTCTGAACAAAATAGACCCTGGGTCGGCACACCTTTTTATAGTAGTGTTTTAACGTGGGATTTCTAATTAATTCTCATCATGATCTTTTCTTGTCGAAGAGACTTATTTAAAACAAATATTTTAATCGAGCTGCGCGGCAAATTTGGCATGCGTGTCGTATGCTGCCGACCCACTGTTATAGATAACTCAATACTTTAGTACAGAAAAGTACAGTGGAACATAGAAGAAGGAAGGACAGAAGATTTAATTGAGAGAAGAGTGGACTTACAGTAGAAGAGAGGCCGGCTGGTCCTGCGATTAGTTCACCAGGACTGTCAACCGATTTTTTAAAAAAGTTATGTATTTCTCCAAATTTTTGTTGTATTTTGTTGTTGCTGTATTGGTTGCTGTTATCAAATCAAAAGTAAAAAAAAATTCGAGTAAATCAAAACTGACACATTTAATTTCTTTCATCCTCATAAAGCATTCTCAAAATATTGCGTCTTGATTTGAAATTAAATGGCTTTTAAAAATACATTTTAAAGAAATTTCGATGGCTTAGTCTTTCATTGAGGCTATTGGCGAGGGCTATTAAGTTGTTGTTTTTTTACTTGTTTTTTTTTTCGCTTGTTTTGTTTTTATCTTCATCATTACATTTTTTTTATTTCTAAATTTGTCTCATTGAACAAGAGATTGAAAAAAAAAACTGTTTTTATTTAAAGAAGAAAACAATATCTTTCCATCTTCCTTTCATTTCCTTTATTAATATTTGTTTTATATGTTTTGTTTTGATTTTTCTTCAATGATCCAATTTGATTCGTTTATGTTCGTACGTTTGTTGATTATATTTTTTAATCAATTAAATTTTGCCGAATAGCCACCGATTTTATATTCAAGCTATTTGTGTGCTAAAAATAAAGACACCAGACACGTTGAGGTCACAAGGTCATTTTGGGTGCTCTTTTGGTACCTTAGGCGAAAAGACATATCTGCCGCCCTAACCCCTCCCCACCCCACCAACTCCCATCTCACATCAATTCCCAATTATTTTGTATGAAAGAAAAGCCGATTTACTCAAATGTATTGAAAAAATGTGATACTATAAACTTCAGGGTTCGGCAACCTTTACACAATAGTGTGCCAATCTAGAATTTCTAACCCATTCAGCATGGCAAAGGCCCAAAAGTTTTCCTGTCATTTTCATTTGGAAGAGAAGTGAACAGCCTTTATGGAGGTCTTTCGTGTGCCATTGACAATCGCTCTGCGTGCCAAGTCTGGCAAGCGTGTCGTAGGTTTCCGAGCCCTGCTAAAAACTAGAAAGGCTAAAAATATACAATGTCTTAAGGAAATGTCCGAACTAAATGTCCAAACATAATTTGATTACGACGTCCAAACACATGTGTATCAGATGGAGTCGTTTTAATGTAAAAGTCAAATGCTCCCAAAACGCGCGAGTGTGTGAATGAATTGATGGAGAGACGGAGGGATTGGTTTGTCTGTTTGTGTGTGTCAGTGTGTGAGTGAATAAATGGAATGGATAGATCGACAATTTACTGAAGGCTTTATGGTTTTTCTGAAACCCAGGCTGAAAAAGAAAAATCCCTAAGAAGTGTGAGATTCAAACCCAAGACATCAATATCTCATTCTTCTCATGACTCAACCGCACCACAGTATAAGTTATCAGTATCTAGGGAAACATTTAATACCACCTAGTACTATATTAATATGTGTGAGTTTTGGTTGCTACGGAAAGTAAAAAAGGGAAATGTCAAAAAAAAAAAAAAAAAAAAAAAAAAAAAATATTACCCGCGAGCCATACCCATCAACTGCTCATTAAAACGTCGCCATTTTCCCTTCTATTCTAAGTGGTTGCAGAATCACTGCCCCTGTAGTTGCCACTCTCGTTCTGATATTGACTGGAGTAATTTCCCTTCATTCCTCTCAATTATTGTGGTTTTCCGTTTGTTAGTTTTTGTTTTTTAAATATTCAGACATTTGTATTTTCATTAAACGATGTCTAAACAGTAGAGTGAACAAGCGAACAAAGTTTTTTTTCAGGTTTAATAAACATAATATAATATTAACGATATTTCTATAGCGGTGCCAACAAACATAATGTAAATTCAGAAAGCATTTTGCATCGAGCTACAAAAAACGTGCAGGAAGCCATTATTTTAAAATGCAAGAACACGCATATAATTATCTAGGCTAAATAAGCATATGAATGTTTTTTTTATTACTGCATCTACGTTTAGCCTTTTGTATAATCAGTGAACACTGAAATTTTATAAGTATTATTATGAGCTGAGGTCAGCAACCTTTTGATAATAGCGTACTAATATGGGATTTTTAATTTATTCAGCGTGCCAACAGCTTAAAAGTCAATCCTGCTCTAGCAATCAATTTCTTGTATAAAAGACTTGAATTTGATTCTCTTGGAGTCTTCCGTATGCCGTTTAGAGTCATTCTGCGTGCCAAGTGTGGCACGCGTCATGTACGTTGCCGACCCCTGATCAAGAGCAAACAAGAGTTTTACTGAATCTAAACGTGATATACGATAGGATTTTGTGTCCAATACAAACGAGTCAGCATGGTCTTATAGTGGTTTACCAGATTGGAAAGACAGCGTTCGCTTACTCATAATATGGATTTGGTATATAACGTTTAATATATTATTCATATTAACAGACGGGCAAAGTAGTAATAACACACAAGGCATGAAATTCTAACTTAGAAATATAACCCAATAACAACCTGTTTTAATGCTCAGATAAACATAAAGACATAAACACTTTCCTTATACCCCTATGTGAGAACAAATGCATACAAGTTCTCTTTCTTCCCGAGTGGCATCTAGGCATGGAATGGAATGCCTGAACAAACCAGGAAAACCAGTAAATTAACATCATTTAAAACACTTACAGACAATCATGACTATACTCAAACCACGGATGTGCGTAGGACGCAATAATCTACTTTATAGAAGGCGCGTCTGTAATGTAGAAGATAGATGTTCACAAGTAACATATAGAGGGGAATGTTTGCTAAATATAGAATTGTGTCACAAAGATATTCTTTTAATTTTCTCCATGTCGTTGAAGATGTCATTATTATTTCTATCAAAACATGGCGACAGCGTTCACGTCTGCGGAGATAAATTAGAATAGCCCCCTGAAAATATTTCTTCCTTCTCTATTTCCCCCCTCCCCTCTCTCTGCCTGTGTCTTTCTCCATGTCTCATTCTCCTGTTATTACTTGACCAAATGGCTAGAATTTTACTGGACTGTCTGTTTACGTTTTATGCATTTTTTTTGTGTGCATTATGGATCAGTATCAGTAGACTAAGTCCCACTTTCTGGGCTTTCAAAACTTATTCCATAATTAAACAGTTTATTATTTCAACAACTAAATTCATTGACATTTTTCAGTGCTTGTCAATTATTGTAATTATTTAACAAAATTAACGCTTCTTTTAGCACACATATATAGCAGAATAAAGTACCCTTCGGACTAAAACTGATCATATGGCCGGTGAAGGAGCGTTAACCAGTTTCAGTGGTCACGGAATACTAGTAGATTTTGGGCCCAGCACAATGCACCGCCGCCTTTAATTTACCACAACTTAAGTCAGGTACCCCATCAGAGCTGGGTAGACTCAGGGACATCATCCAAACCCGGGAGAAAAAAAAAGTCGTAGCCTTCACCAGGATTCGAACCAAGGACCTTCAGTACGCCACTCGAAAGCGCTGCCGCTCGTCCACCGTGCCACATGGCCATAACAAACATAAAAAAAAAATTCATTCCTTTCAAAATTCGCACACAGACTTTGAAAGTTAAAGTGAACATTGGTGGATGGATGACTGCTAATTGATTGACACTAGTTATTTGATGATACATACATATATTTTTATATGGCTGCGAAAGTTGGACGCTGAATGAAGAGGCTAAGAGAAGAATTCAGGCCTTTGAGAACAAATGCTATAGAATATGTCTTGCTCCAGGTCCATAATCTGGCGGGGAAACAGGAGGCCCTCCTTTCAACTGTAAAATAACGAAAGCTGACATGGTTTGGTCATACTGTAAGGCATGACTCCTTGGCCAAAACCAGCCTACCAGGTACAGTGGAAGGAGCACGCAGAAAAGGACAACCTGAAAGAGTGGAGATAACTACCATTTGATACGCTTCTGCAAATGGATTCTGACCGGGACGATTGGAGAAATCTGGTTACGCACACCGTCGTAGCACCCCCCCCCCTCCTCACGACGAAAGTCACGATTCTGATGATGAAGAGGTATAAATATATATATATAACATTCTTTCATTATAGTCAACAGTAGAAGTGTGTGTGTGTGTGGAGAGAGGGGGTGTAGGTCATATTACTAATACAGTAAGATTATAGTTTGTTGATAATGTTGACCAACCACCATTAAACACACAAACATTATTGCCATTTGGACGTACTTTTACTAGCGATGGCAATAAAATTGATAATTACGTCCCCTGGAATGGGACATAACTGTGAGAAGATGTGTAAAAGATGAACAACTCTTGTAATTTTCCCAGACCTGGTGTTTACTTAACTTCTGGTATAAGCAAATAATTGTGTTTATCATTGTGTTTGTAAATATGTTTACTTCTTAGATAGACAGATAATAAAATAGATAAAATAATGTAGACATATATATTATATATATTGAGAGAAAGAGATAGATAAATTGATTAGAGGCCGACCGAAATTCGCTTCCGGTTTTTGTCGCCGATAGTAAGGGAATGGCTTTTATCGGCGTAGTTTCGATTTCGGCCGAAGCCAAAAAAGCCTTTTGTTTTGCTTTCGGTTTCGGCCGAAACTGATATTGACTTTCGGTCATCAGCTGAATATCTATAATAACTTTCAAAATTCAGACTGCAACGCTAGTGCTGCATCTATTACTCTGCTTATTAATAATTTCATTTAGTTAAACTGTTGCGAATTAATCTGTGCGAAGTAGAACTTTGAAGTTAATAATAAACGGATTATTTAATTACCCCCAAAAATGACGAAAAATAGAGTTTTTGACATTTTCGCTTTATCTTTCGGTTTCGACCGAAGGTGTTGTTAAACTTTTGGTGTCTGCTACGGTTTCGACCGGAAGTCAATTTACAACTTTCGGTATGTTTTCGTTTTCGGCCGAAACCAAAATTTTTATTTCGGTCAGCCTCTAAAATAGATATATAGATATATAGATATATAGATTGTGTTATATACTAGATTCTCTGCTGTCTGTCTAGGGCCTAGGGTCTGACTCACTAGGAAATAAAACACTCAAGCCACTCGATGTATGTTCGAAGAAGAATTTAATGCTTGAACTTGTGTACAATAATAACATTCAACTTCACTGGGTCAATAATGAAAAGCTTCTTTATCGCTAAACAAAACCCACAACAACCTGACTACACCTCTGTTTGCCTTATAGAGATTGTTTGAAGTCGAAAGTGCTAGAATGGATTGTTCCCGGAGTTTTTCAAAATGCACAAGAAAATGAGTATTAGCAGGTTGTAGAGAGTACGAGAAAACATATTGGTGTTATTACGTCATCATAAATAACTATATATACGATTGTATACAAGCAATCTCGACGCCAAAAATTAAATATAAATAATTAACTCTGAATAAATTAGCGAGACAATAATTCTAAATAAAATATAAAAACGATTATAACATGCTCTCCAATCATAAAAATAGATGTTTGGGCAGACAGATGAATGGATAGATGAATAGACCAATAGATAGATAGAAAAGAGAGAATGTTACATACATATATGAATTATATATATATATAATACAATGCTTTTTTTCTGACGATACGCACCTTTTTCAATGTGTGAAAAAAAAGTATTATTTTTCTTGTATTTTAACGTTTATTATTAATTTATTATATTATTAATTTGTTAAAATTGACTTATCTTAAAAATTGTGCGCAATAAGAATTAAAATATAAAATGCGAAACTGCTTTAAAAGTTAGGCAATCCATCACTGAGTACCGGCACCTATTTTTTTACAAACAAAAAAAGCACTGTATATATATATATATATATATATATTTAGATAGATAGATGATTGACAGATAGATGATAGACATGTAATGAAATGATAGATGGTAAACAGGCGAATTTTTAGTTAAATAGCTATAGGATAAATAGATAGATAGACAGAGAGATACACATATGATAGATATTTATGTATATAGATAGATAGATAGATGATTGACAGAGAGATGATTGATACATAGATAGATAGTTAGTTAGTTAGATAGATAGATAGATAGATAGATAGATAGATAGATAGATAGATAGATAGGCATTAGGGCATGGAATGTATTACTTGAACCAACCATGAAATTCTAACTTGAATATATAAAATAATACAAAACGACATATAAATTGTTTAAATCTAAAGTAATGAAAGGGATTTAACATTGTCAAATATCTCAAGAACGCTTAGACATCAATGATTGTGTTAAGCCTGAAAGCAATGTGATGGATTTATTTGTTAGTTAAAAAAAAACAACAACAATATTTGCCGCACTACACAGAGTGACTTCCCTTTCATTCTTCACTAAGCAGGATGTGACGTCAGTACTGTAAGGAATATTCGGCTGCCAAACTTCCGGTCCAGATACAAATTTCAATCGGTGACCATTTTTTTTTTCTTCATACAATATATTTGTTTAGAAGTAAATATTTGTCTCTATATGGTATTCGTTAAAAAAAAGGAGAAAATGTTTAAACAATTTGTCCATATGATATTTATAAAAAACTAGTTTAGAAATACAACACAATAACAACTTGTTACAATGCTGAGATAAAAATAAGGATAAAAATACTTTCCTTACCCCTTATGCGAGAACAAATGCATATAAATACTATTTCTTCCCGAGTGGTATCCGGGCATGGAATGGGTAGCCTTAATAAACCAGAAAAACCAGTAGCTTAACAAAATTTAAAACACTGATAAAGATGCAAGACTAGACTCGGACCACGTATGTGCGTAGGACGCAATAATCTTCTTTATAGAAGTAAGGTCTGTAATATATAAGATAAGATATTTCCAAATTCGACATTAAATGAATACTAAAACAATTCCTAAACCTTCTGTATTATGATATTCTTAGAAAACCCCAACCATTGACACCCCCCCCCCACACACACACCGACCCAGTATATATCTAGCGAAGTCTATACCGAACGTTTACATCATATAGATCTACAACCTTTCACCAATGTCTATATTATAAATCTATCTTTTATCATTGAATCGTTTCAACAGTCTTAGGACTAAGAGGATTAAAAGATCTTACCCTCTCAGACAGGGAAATGATTAGCGGGAATTCCCACAGACTGGAGTTTCAATTTGAAACATTGGTAGTCTGCTGTCCCCACTTTTGATATATAGTCTAGTGCGTAACAAATTTGTAAGTCTGGGAAATGTCTTGGGATATACTAGGTTATAGTTTCTGGGCTATTAGTCAAAGTCGACAATATTATAAGTCTCCGCTAATGTGTACACGGTAAGACTTGAAGCGAAAACAACTATCCTTATATTATTGTTGGACATTAATATTGCAAATTGTAGTATAGCACATTATAATAAAGCAAAGTAGAGTATATTTGAATATTGATAAGCTCATAATATTATTGAAAAAAAAAAGCCTAATTTGTTATATTGTTACTCGTATTTGTTTTAATCAGTAAAATAATAATGCAATATTATATTAGTACACAAAAAGTCATTTACACATCTCTGCTTATGTAAATATATAAACATTCACACTCACAAATATTCACACACACAAAAAAACAACACAAACCTAATGTACTATTATAAGTTATAGTATATCTTATAAGTTTACAGACGTTTCTTCTAGATTGAAGATTAATAGAATCACAAACGCATGCAAGGCGGCAGGGATCGGTCGGCGGAAGGGATAGAACCCTCCGGCCTCTCACATATAAACACACACATACACACATTCAAACGGACATACACACAGTAATCGCATAACGTCCCCATTTTATTAACGTTTCCAACACTAACCACTAGTGTGGGACAGCAACCTTAACTTTAACTAAGACCCAACACAGATCCCATCCTTATATCCTTGTTCTTTTACTACCGACATCCTACATATCCCCTAGTCTGTTGCAGGAGACGGCAACCTAAGGCACGCGTGCCAAACTTGGCACGCAGAGCGATTTTCAATGGCACGCGAGAGACCGCCAAGAATATTTTTTTTATTGATGAAAAAACAACAATAACATTTTCTGCTTCTGAATGAGAAAAATTGACTGTTGAAGCCGATGTTTCTGAATGACACATTTCAGTGAGTTGAAGTTGCATTTACAAGGACCACTGGAATGGATTTGCATTGAAACTGGACATATATCTTGCCGTGAACTCAATTAGAAAAAATTTAACTACTTGTACATCCCTATATTGAGGCATATATTTAGATAGATAGCTAGGACTTTTTCAGAAGTACATCGAATTACTCAAAGCGGATTTTTGTAACCAAAGGCAAGACTTTCAAAATGGGCATCCAAATATGACCATTTGTGGAAAAAATGTAAAAGAAAGCTGCCAAGCTTAGAAAAGTCTTGTGCTATTCTCCATTGATAGACATTCGCTCTTCTACTTTCAGATTTTAGTTAACGTATACTTATAAAGAAATAAAAATAAGTCAGTCATATTTTTTTATTACAAAATATAACTTGTTTGGCATCACTATTGAATCAAATGTGGAAACGATTTTTAAATTAAAGAGAGATAAATAAAACAGATAACCTGGCCCAAGATGCATCCAAGACCGGACTGCAGATCAACTTGGATAAGACAGAAACGATGACCCTCTTTAAGAAACAAGAGAAACCAATTAAGGTTGGAGACACTGAGTTGAAAGAAGTCACCTCTTTTACATACCTGGGCAGTATAGTCTCAGCAACAGGTGGCTCGGACGAAGACATCAAAGCCAGAATAGGGACAGCGAGACATGCCTTCATCACCCTGAGACCAGTCTGGAGGTCAACAGCCCTGTCTATCCGAAACAAACTGCGAATTTTCAACACCAATGTAAAGGCAGTGCTTCTCTACGGATCAGAGACCTGGAGAGTCACCAACACTCTGAGCAATAAGCTTCAAACCTTTGTTAATGGCTGCCTCCGCAACATATTAAAGATTCGGTGGACAGAAAAAGTAACGAACACCGACTTGTGGCGACGAACAAAGCAGGATCCCCTCAAACAGCAGATCACCAGGAGAAAGCGGCGGTGGATTGGGCACACCTTACGGAAGCCCCCACAGGACATCACGCGACAGGCTCTGCAGTGGGAACCCCCAGGGAAAAAGATGGGTTGGTCGCCCGAAGACCACCTGGAGACGCTCCTGTGAGGAGGAAATGGCAAGCTGCAACCTGTCATGGGGTGAACTAAAAACGGCTGCCCAGAATCGAGTGCGCTGTAGAGCTGTTGCGGAGGCCCTATGTTCCACAAGGAACCAAAGGAATTAAGCAAGTAAGCAAGTAAGCAATTAAAGCATTTTATTTGCACTAATAACTTTAGTATGTTTCTTTTTTTTTTTTTTATAAAAGGTAAATGGCTCACAAGCTATAACTTTAAAATGAACAAACTTTTATAAGTACTTGAAAGTGTATAAATATTTTATGACTAAATAAGTTACATGTATATTTTAAAACATTACATTAACTACCTAGTTTGTCTGATATTACGTATCAATTCCGTTTTACGGTAGTTTCACTGACTTTCACGGACAACCTCTTTTATATTAAACACAGTATTTGAAAAAAATAAAATTAAACACAGTAATTAAAAGACATCTCACTAAACTGAGATGACAATATAATTGACAAGTCTTAATTAGGTGTGACCTTTTGTTGGAATGATCGTGAACTTCCGGTGAAATTTACCGCCATTTTCGAAAAAAAAAAGCCATGTTTTGGTGCTGTTTGACAATTGATTTCAACATCGACAGACAGTTCTGGTCTTTTAGAAATATACAAAGGGTACAAGATTAGTTACATCAAAAGTGAGTAGGCGATAATTAATACTCAAAGTGTTAGTCGCGTTAGGCTAAATGTAGCTTTTGTTTATAAAATAAGTTAGTCAAGAGTTGTGTCCTTGGTAATTAAAAAAACACAATGCGGAGATTTATAATAAACAACTACACGAAAATTGTTTTGCATCAAGCAATTAGTTTGGGATTATAAATAGGTGATTCTTCAAATCTGACATTCACAATACATCGTTTTTATTTGGAACCATCTTTTGGAAATGAAAAAAAAATTAATTCTCTACATATTTTCGTACAACCAGTAACGTAGCACGCCGATATGTTTCGAAGCAAATGATCGAATAAGACCGGAAATTTTCTTCTTTTTGACCTTTTATGCATGCATAATCGTTAAGACTTGTCAATATAAGTAATATTAGTAACTGTTAGATCTTCATATTCAGTGCCAAAACAATGTTAAGACTTTAGACAATAATTACCATAAATGTAAAAATTAAGTACACCAATAAAATATAGTATTTTATATAAATGAAAATAAAAAGGATGATAATCACAAACACGTTAATTTTGTTATTAAATACTAGCTACATTGCCCGGCGTTGCCCAGGTGAAAAAAAAAACAGGACTGTATAAGGTGCAGATAAAAATTTTATAAACTACAATTAAAAGAAAGCTATAAATCTAATATTTAAATTATAATTTTTTACTGAAGACTTTTAGGAAAGTAATTTAAAATAAATATTTTAATCGGGTAAAAAATAGGCAAGTATTATTTTTTAACAAAAATCTAAATTGCCAGTAGATTTACAATGTCTTTTGTTTTTAAAAGTTTGAAAAAAAAATTGTAGAAAAAAAAAGGTATAGTCTAACGTGAGAATCGAACTCGGGTCGCCCGCACAGCAGTCCGCTACGTTAACCACTGAGCTAGCGAGGACACATGTCCGATGTAAAATAGGCCTAAATATGTCAGTGACACAAACTGTGTTTTCTAATTTGAAGAAGAATTTGAAGACTTTTCTTTTCAAATAAGTTGATCAAGTACACATCCATCAGCAAAAAACTTGTTTAAAACTATTTTAGAGTGTTATTGTCGTTTCGTTTTTTTTAGCGCGCCGAGCATGCTACCATTAGCATGGAGTGAGGCGCGATATAAATGACCAATTATAATTATTATTATTTTAATTATTGACCAATGTGGATCCGTGAGGACACAAACACGATCTTTTTATATATATATAGAGATAAAACGCTTTGACTATCTTCTCTATAAATCTCCTTTGCTTTGGTCTTGGTCTTGCTACAGAGTTAAATTAATTGTCTTATAAAAATAATTTTTAAAACGTATAATAGAACAGATTGACGTTTAGGCTGTTGGCATGCTGAGTGATTTAGGAATCCTAGTTTGGCACACTTTTAGAAAAAGGTTGGTGACCCCTGGTCTGTTGGACCGTACAGATGACTTGTACACCGACCTCCTCCATTCCTCCCGTCTCTCATCCCTTCTCATTGCGTCACACAGCTTTACTACCGTCCACTCCCTGATGTTATCCTCCCATCGTTTCCGTTGTCTTCCTCTCTTTCTCCCTCCTCTGGTGGTGCCCTACAGAATGGTTTTGGCAAGCTCATTGGTTCTAGTTATGTGGCCATACCATTCTAGTTTCCTTTTCTTGACTGTGGCCAGCAAGTCTTCGTATTGTCCGATTTCCTGGTGTATTCTTTTCCGTATCTGCTCATTGGAGACATGGTCTTTATATTAGATGCCGAGCAGGTTTCTGAAGTATCTCATCTCCATGGCGTTGATCTTCCCATCTAGCTCAGCTGTTAATGTCCAATACTCACAAACAAATATCCTTGTCCTGTTCTTTTACTATCACACTAATCCACTTTCATTTGTCCGAGTTCTAACAGAAGTCTACTATTGACCATTTAATTGAAGGAAACTGTTTACACGGATGTAGCTATGGGGTGAACAGATAGGGCGAGGGTGTACATATGTCCCCGAGAGCCTAGCTAATGAAACGCCCAAAATGAGGCTTGCAAAGTTAAATTGAGAACGGGGGAAGGGGCTTGTGGGTGCCAATATTATAATTCGTTCTCGGGCGAATTCAACAAAAAACAACTAAACTAGCTACGAGTATGATTACTTATTGTAATATTTTATTTCTACTCTTTTCTTTTCTATTTTGGCGGTTTGGACAACATTTTTGGTTGACATCTAGAAATAATGGGCTGCCTCAAGGCAATAAGAAACTCACTTCCGAAAATTGGGGGCAGGATGGGGGGGGGAAGTTTGAGATATTTGACCAAGTCTTTTAAAAGCTGAGAAATGAGTGTTTAAGAGGAGGGTGAGTAGAAAATGATATAGACTCAATCTAGATAAGTCAGTCAGAACAATAGTTTACTAGCTTCCATAGGCTTACAATTGAGTGGTTTTTGTCGTTGTTGTTTTGTTCAAGGTTTTCATATATATATAGAGAGAGAGAGTGATAGATAGATGGGTATATATACATACACAGATAGACAGAAAAATAGATAGACAAATAGTCAGATAGGGAGATACACAGTCAGATAGTCAGATAGTCAAATAGATAGGTAGATTGATAGTTAGGACGCTATAAAATTCGTTAAAGAAGTGGCGTCTGTAATGTATAAGATAGATAGATAGATAAATAGATAGATACACAAAAATAAAAATAGTTAGCTAGATAGAGAGACAGAAAGATAGTTACATAGATATACAGACGGAAATATAGTTAGTTAGAAAAATAGATATATAGATAGTTAGCGAGATATATAGACGTACAGAAAAGTGCAGGGACTATAACTTACATTTAAATAATAATAATAATTGTAGTATCTACAAGACTGCTAACCAAGAGAGAGAACTCTTACTGAATCCCATAATTAATCGACAAGATCCAGCACATTTGTTTTACCACGAAGGGGAAGTTTGTAATGTAAGAACTCCCTGCGGAGGGGAAGTGGCTTCTCAGATCATCAACCATCAACTAACACAGAAATCACACGCTGGAGGTGGATTCTTGTGACCAGCGGATGCAAAGGGGGCTTAACTCAACAGGGAATAATAAAGGGAGGCATCAACAATAGTCTTTTCTTGTTTCAATTAGATCTAAATATTGTCAAAATGTTCTTATTAAATCTGACAAAGGAAGTGGTTTCCTTTTCTTGAAGATAAAATAAATAGGAGATTAAGTATTCTTTATGAAAAACTTGTTGTTGTTTTTTTAATTCCGCTCTTTGTCGTATTTTTAAAGTCTGTCTAAAAATATTTTTAATATGAATAGACAAAGTACTGAAATAGGAAGACACATTTCGTATTTTGTTTAGATTTTTTTAACTTGCTTTAAAGAAGAAATTTAAAAAAAAACGCGAAAGAAAAAACAAAAACAAAAATAAACTAACCCATAAAAACAAAGTTTTTATTATACTCCCTTTCTTTGTAAACTAAATTTATATTTAATTTATATTTTGATAGATTAAAATAAATATAAGTAATATCATACCTTTTGAATTTCCACACTAAAATTTTGCGCATCCTTTTTTTTTTCTAGCTTCTGTCCGCAAAAAACATAAAAGATACATTGTGTCGTTTTCATTCTATTTCTTTCTTAAAAACGAACATATTCGAAAAGTTTATTTACTTCCGTCTCTTCCGGTAGAGGCAGCCATAATGTAAGTTAAATAATTTCTTCGATTCGCAAATTAGTCGAAGGAATTTGTGAGTATTCCAAAGGCTATGATGCTGAAAATTTCATAAAATGTATTGTTAGTCGGGACAAGCGTGCTGCCCAAGTTTCAGCTTGATTGGACGACGGGAAGTGGTCGAAAAATCGATGCAAAGTTTTGCTAACAACCAAGCAAGCAACCAACCAAGCAGACAGACAGTACGAATTGAGATAAAGGGATTAACAAACTAACCCATAAAAAGAAAGTTTTTATTATACTCCTTTTAGTTGATATCATACCTTATGAATTTCTACACTAAAATTTCGAATCGGTAATGTGGGCAAATACATATCTAATTATAACGATTCTGCATTCTGATATCATACCTTATGAATTTCCACACTAGAATTTTCAATCGATAATGTCGGCCGCATTCTGATATCCGTGAACATTTGTACGGCTTGCAGTAAACACGACACGAATGTAAACATGAATTAATTTTTCCCCTTCAATCAAAAAGATAGAGCGCAAAGTTTGATGACGAAAAACCAATCATACCCTATGAATTTCCACACTAAAATTTTGCGCATCCTTTTTTTTTTAGGGCCAAAGCCGAAAAGTTTATTTACTTCCGTCTCTTCCGATAGAGGCAGCCATGTTTTACGTGAAATATATTCTTCGATTAGCAAATTGGTCGAAGGAATTCGTGACTATTCCAAAGACTACGATGCTGAAAATTTGATAGAATGTATTGTTAGTCGGGACAAGTCTGCTGCCTAAGTTTCAGCTCGATTGGACGACGGGGAGTGGTCGAAAAATAGATGCAAAGTTTTGCTAACAAACTTACAAGCAACCAACCAAGCAGACAGACAGACAGACAGTGCGAGTTAAAATAATGGGATTAAAAACAAACACAACAACAATAATATAATCAATGAAAAATAAAATTATCTGAATCTTATAAGTTTCTTATAAGTTTACAGACGTTCCTTCTTGATATAATATAGCCTATATCTATATTTTAAATTCTTTATGTCTCATAGATCAAAGGCTATAATAAGATGGACCGCTTGCTTGAATATTTCTGCTATTTGATGACTAGAATTCTTTTGGGAATTTCCGATTCCTTTTCCGTTTGATTTCATCGCTATGATTTTCTCAATGGAAAATTAAGATTAAAATCGAAAGTTGAATACAGCGGAAACCTTTAGGCAGACGCAGGAGTCATTTAAGACAGCGTTATTGGCTGCGAACGGGAAAAAAAAGAACAAATAGAAGAATTATAAGCTCCACAAATAGATCAAGCGGTCCATCTTATCTTATTATAATCTTTGGCCAGATGTAGTTGAATGTTTCAAAATTATAAAGTATTATTAATTATTGTAAGTGATACATTAGAGACAGAATTCTACGAAAAGTAATTTGAATCATTTTTCACTCTCTCTCTTTTTCTCTCTATCTTGCTGGTGTTCTTTTTATCTCTCTAAATCTCTCTCGTCCTAGTTCTCTCCCTCCTCATTTATAGATCTATGTCTGTCTTTCACTCTAACTCTGTTTATATAACCTTCACTCTCTTACTTTCTTTCTTTCATTAACAAATAAATAGTATAAGGTGGCAACACCAATAAGAGATTGCCCATCGACACGGAACAGGTCAGCACGGGTGACCAGTGATGTGTAACGAGGGGTCATGGGTGTGTAACGAGGGGTCATGGATGTGTAACGAGGGGTCATGGATGTGTAACGAGGGGTCATGGATGTGTAACGAGGGGTCATGGATGTGTAACGAGGGGTCATGGATGTGTAACGAGGGGTCATGGATGTGTAACGAGGGGTCATGGATGTGTAACGAGGGGTCATGGATGTGTAACGAGGGGTCATGGATGTGTAACGAGGGGTCATGGATGTGTAACGAGGGGTCATGGATTTGTAACGAGGGGTCATGGATGTGTAACGAGGGGTCATGGATGTGTAACGAGGGGTCATGGATGTGTAACGAGGGGTCATGGATTTGTAACGAGGGGTCATGGATGTGTAACGAGGGGTCATGGATGTGTAACGAGGGGTCATGGATGTGTAACGAGGGGTCATGGATGTGTAACGAGGGGTCATGGATTTGTAACGAGGGGTCATGGATGTGTAACGAGGGGTCATGGATGTGTAACGAGGGGTCATGGATGTGTAACGAGGGGTCATGGATGTGTAACGAGGGGTCATGGATGTGTAACGAGGGGTCATGGATGTGTAACGAGGGGTCATGGATTTGTAACGAGGGGTCATGGATGTGTAACGAGGGGTCATGGATGTGTAACGAGGGGTCATGGATGTGTAACGAGGGGTCATGGATTTGTAACGAGGGGTCATGGATGTGTAACGAGGGGTCATGGATGTGTAACGAGGGGTCATGGATGTGTAACGAGGGGTCATGGATGTGTAACGAGGGGTCATGGATGTGGATTTCTCCATTCTTTATTTCTTCCCCCCCCCTCTATTTCTTTCCTTCTCCCTCTTTCTCCGCCGTATCTAGAAAATGCAACTCACCCGCTATGGTAGTCTCCATGACGAGTGCTCCCACTAAGAGAAACTCCATGTCACGCGACCATGACCTCTGACCCTGCAGTCTAGGTCAAAGGTCAGTGTTGCAGAAGCTGACGTCAAATTTTTTTATTTTTTTTTCAATGTCTTCCTCTAGTTTCCAGCTTCCTCGGCGCCAAGCCTTTTACCACGCGAAATCATCACACGGCTTCCAGATTGGCTGTTTTATCCCAAAATTGAACTAATCCAATACATCCTGTGGAAAAACAAAACATAAAAAAATATCATGATAATGTTGGTCAAAGTAAACATATAACTAATAGGCCCTAATATATGCAATTTTTTTCACTGACACACATATATATACATGGGTTGTCAACTCCCTACACACTGAAGAAAGAAAGGCAATACTCCAAAGAAATGAATCTGAAAGATGTACCGAACAGCAACAAAACAACTCTTCATGTTCGCAGTTATCTATAGCAGGAATCGGCAAATCTGGCACGCAGAGCAATTTTCAAAGGCACGCGGAAGACTATAAAAAATGCAATTCAAGTACTTCTACAAAGAAGCATGATGGCCTTTAGGCTTTTTGGCACGCTGAACGAATTAGAAATTCTACTTTGACACACTGTTATTAAAACAATGCCGACTCATGGTCTTTAGTGTATATTATACGTGATTGTCTGTTGAAACGGACTCCTTGTGTTGTTGATAAGGCTGAAGTCAAACATACAGAGGCAAAATGATGCGTTTTGTTGCAACGCGAAGTAACAAACACAAACCATGACGTAACAAACACAAACCATGACGTAACAAACACAAACCATGACGTAACAAACACAAACCATGACGTAACAAACACAAACCATGACGTAACAAACACAAACCATGACGTAACAAACACAAACCATGACGTAACAAACACAGACCATGACGTAACAAACACAAACCATGACGTAAAAAAACACACACACACACACACTGAAACACTACACAGGTTACACGACAGGACACGAAGTCATCAAAAAAGTAATTAAACTTTCGGTTTTGGCTTCGGTTTCGGACACAAGTCAATGTATGACCGCCGAAACCGGAAATTTTGGTTGCGGTCGGCCTCTAAAGAACAGTGTAAAAGTGGCTACTATTTCGGACACTGGCTACGAGGTTTAAGGGTTATGTCGGTACATTATAGTCACGTGTAGCTTCGTCGCTGGTCATTTGATGGACGGGTACATTGATTAAAACGACAAATAGATGGACAGAGGAAGTCGGGTGGAGAATAGAGAATACCGACTGCAAGGGCTGATGGACAGAGATATAGAGAATTAGAGAGAGTTATATAAGTATGTGTGAGTGTGTATGAGAGAGTTATATAAGTATGTGTAAGTGTGTATGAGAGAGTTATATAAGTATGTGTGAGTGTGTATGAGAGAGTTATATAAGTATGTGTGAGTGTGTATGAGAGAGTTATATAAGTATGTGTGAGTGTGTATGAGAGAGAGATATAAGTATGTGTGAGTGTGTATGAGAGAGTTATATAAGTATGTGTGAGTGTGTATGAGAGAGTTATATAAGTATGTGTGAGTGTGTATGAGAGAGAGATATAAGTATGTGTGAGTGTGTATGAGAGAGAGATATAAGTATGTGTGAGTGTGTATGAGAGAGAGATATAAGTATGTGTGAGTGTGTATGAGAGAGTTATATAAGTATGTGTGAGTGTGTATGAGAGAGTTATATAAGTATGTGTGAGTGTGTATGAGAGAGTTATATAAGTATGTGTGAGTGTGTATGAGAGAGTTATATAAGTATGTGTGAGTGTGTATGAGAGAGTTATATAAGTATGTGTGAGTGTGTATGAGAGAGTTATATAAGTATGTGTGAGTGTGTATGAGAGAGTTATATAAGTATGTGTGAGTGTGTATGAGAGAGAGATATAAGTATGTGTGAGTGTGTATGAGAGAGTTATATAAGTATGTGTAAGTGTGTATGAGAGAGAGATATAAGTATGTGTGAGTGTGTATGAGAGAGAGATATAAGTATGTGTGAGTGTATATGAGAGAGTTATATAAGTATGTGTGAGTGTGTATGAGAGAGTTATATAAGTATGTGTGAGTGTGTATGAGAGAGAGATATATTGTTATATAAAGTTAGAAGGATAGAAAATTAAAAAGAGTTTGATAGATATATAAATAGATAGATAGATAGATAGATAGATAAATAGATAGATAGATAGATAGATAGATAGATAAATAGATAGATAGATAGATAGATAGATAGATAGATAGATAAATAGATAGATAGATAGATAGATAGATAGATAGATAGATAAATAGATAGATAGATAGATAGATAGATAGATAGATAGATAGATAAATAGATAGATAGATAGATAGATAGATAGATAGATAGATAGATAAATAGATAGAAAGATAGATAGATAGATAGATAGATAAATAGATAGATAGATAGATAGATAGATAAATAGATAGATAGATAGATAGATAGATAGATAGATAGATAGATAGATAGATAGATAGATAGATAGATAGATAGAAAAATGTGTGTCTATATTTGAATTCATTCTACAAAACACAATACAAATATCATAATACAAAGTCTATATATATTCCTACATTTAATAGAAACAAATTTTTCTTTTTGCTTTTCATGCCGGTTGTCTGTTTCAGATCTAAACATAAACAGACTTAAACAAACGCACAATATCTCACAATATCACACACTAACAGACAAGCAGCTGTACACATATAAGGTTATCACTGTGAACCTTCTAATTCCAGACAACATGAAGTGACTCCCAATGGCTTTCAACTCCAAACATGAATGAGAACAATTGCCTGTTTAGAGATTAACAATCCTTGAAGCGAGTCAGTAAACAATCATTGATTGAAAGATACTCAGAGAAAAACATTGGAGCGAAGAAAATAAAGGGGTCGTTCACACATTACGTAGGAATAATATATTTTTACTACAGTAAATACAAACTGTTCAAAACTAATTAAAATGTAATTGTTATTCGTTAGTTTACAAGAAAGCAAGAACAATTATGAGTATTCAAATCTATAAAATACAAGCTAAATTGCCCGGCGTTGCCCGGGGAAAAAATAAAACAGGTCTGTATAAGCGACAGATATTTTTTTAGAAACTAGAGAAAGCTATAAATCTATAGTTAACAATTATTTATTTTTTACTGAAGACATTTAGGAAAGTAATTTAAAATAAATATTGTAATCGGGTTAAAAATAGGCAAGTTTTTTTATTGAAATAAAATCTAAATTGCCTGATGTTACTCGTTGATTTACAAATATTTTTTTAATTAATATTAATTCAAATAAAACAAATTGTAGAAAGAAGGTATAGGCTAACTGGATTATCGAACCCGGGTCACCCGCATGACAGTTATCGACTTAGCTACCGTAGACAGATTAACTTTAATTAATGTACCAAGAACATATAATATAAAATGTTGTATAACATTAGTTGGAACTTTACTAGAATATGCACCTGCTGACTGAGATATAAGGATTAAAGTAAACCTATCACAATGCGAACAGTCACAACTAGCTAGTGTATTACTGATACTAAATCACTAAAATTAGAAACTCTGAGGTAAGAAGAATAATGAGCAAAAAAGTAATACTAAATAGTCTTACATTTTAAAGGGGCATGGTGGCCGTGCGGTAGAGCGTTCAGCTGACGTACCGAAGCTGAACAAAGCAATAATCTATTACAATACTCAGAACTTTTCTTATCACAATTTATTACAGTTTTTTAAGAACAAAGACATGCAAGTTCTCTTTCTTTCGGAAAGGCATCCTGGCACGAAATGGGTTGACGGAACTTGTGGTGAAAAAAAAAACAATAGCCAAGCTTCATTTGAACGTATTAATCCGAGTGAATATTCCACACAAAACCAATGGTTAGCAAAGGGCACAATATCTTATATATTACAGTAGGGGAGACCGGGGCTAGTCCGCCATAGGGGTACATTCGCCATGGTGGTATTGCGCACAAACTGAGTTATTTTTAGACTGGACGACACTACCACGCCGTTCAGTAATTGCGTCTGGTTGATCTTGTGTATGTGTTAAATAACTACAAATCTAGACTGCTCTACTACCGTGATATTTGTGTTTTTTTAGTAGGTAAGTGATTTTTTCTTCGTACTACATCTCCTCATATTACGCAAGAAGTAGTAAAGGCTATTAAACGACACTGCATGTTATCAAAACACTGGCTCTCCTTGATACATTCATGGTGTCACGTTGTCGCTTTCTTTACCAAGGCTGCTGTAATGGATTGATAATCGTAGAAAGGTGATAGTGGGGCAGGTTCGCCAACACTGGCTGGGGCATATCCGACAGATGGGTGAACCTGCCCCAATGAGAATCTGTCTGTGTTCGGCCCGCTGAAAAAAACGCCTATGGCAAGCTCAGCAAAACTGACTTTGATATCATTCTGGCTCCCCATTGACAATTTATCAACTTCCAGAGATTGTTAATGAGGCATGGGGTCCCACTATGACAGTGCAGAACATCATTTAAGGATTTGCAAAAGCAGACATCTATCCTTACAGTCCTGACACTTTCCAAGAAAACGATTTCTGTCCCTCTTCAGTGACTGATTGAGACAATCCACTACAACTAGAAACTTCTCGCCAGAAACATCAGCCAGGCCCTTCTCAACAGGACTAACCAGAACTTTCTCACCAGGACCAACCAGAACTTTCTCACCAGGACAAACCAAAATTTTCTCACCAGGACCAACCAGAAGTTTTTAGCCAGGATCAACCTAGCCCTTCTCGCCATGATCAACCAGAAACTTCTCGCCAGGATCAAACAGGCCCTTCTCGCCAGGATCAACAGGCCCTTCTCGCCAGGATCAACCAGGCCCTTCTTGCCAGGATAAACCAGACCCTTCTCGACATTATCAAACAGGCCTATCTCAAGGGCAAGGAACACCGGTGCGGCTTGTAGCAGCAGCTGACTTATCGCCTGTTTAAATTAAGCCTCACCCCAAAACTCCTCCGCGAAAGTTACCAACACGCGGGAAAAGGAAGAGCAAAAGCTGCATTCTGACAGACACGCCAGAAAAAGCGAAACTTAGAACTGAACCATTTGGAAAAAAAGCGCAAGAAAAGCGCAAAGCGACCTGGAAAAAAGACTTCAGTTGTGAATAAGAAAAAGCAAAAAGAAGCACTGCAAAGGAATAGTCATCAGAGGAAGAAGATGAGAAATGGCATTTTCTCAATTGTCTCTTAAAGTGGTCTCACATTAAAAAGGAATCCTGGATACAATGTCTGCAGTGCATAGAATGGTCACATGAACATTGTATTGGAGACAAATGTGACTATTACACATGCCACTACTGTGCATCAAGTGACTCTTGACTATTTCGAATGATGCTTTTGAATTTGAATCGTTATGAAACCTCAAAATAAAGTTACACTTTGTATTCAGTTAAAGTTTGATTCATTCATTTTGGGATCAAAACAGTTCTTCATCTAGATCCAACTTGGTTACTTTTTATTCTTTAAATCTATACCGAAATTTGGAACCATAAACATAAATAAAGCTTGCCTTGTACTTTTTGGTATCGAGTGTTTAAGCCTTGTTTTAGTGAATTCTTTTGCATGTGGCGGATTTGCCCCTCATGGGCATATGTGCCCCACATGTCTGACGAACTTGCCCCGCATGTGGGGCACATTCGCCCACACAGCAGAGTGACCTCACATTTGATTTTATTGTGTGATTTGGGGCAGAGGTTTCCCAAAATCCTTCTAGCTTATATTAACTGAATAGTTGGGGAATGATTATGAGAATCGGCAAAGAATTCCATCCAGAAATAAACCCTGAATAGCTAAAAATGTTAAAAATGGGCGGACTAGCCCCGGTCTCCCCTATTGCGTCCTATGAAATAAACTTATTTATATATATGGAAGGATATTCGATAACGTAAAAGACAATATCTTTTTTTAGTCAAAAGAATTAAAAGTATTGCTTACGTCACAGTTTCTAGAGCCCAACCCCACCCTTTTGCATATCTTGACCCCATGCTCATGTATGCATTCATGAGACAACCTCCAGAAAATGACGGCCATGATTTATCGTCTGCAATTTAATCAAAAGGGTTGCTGGGAAGGAAAAATGCCGCCGTTATTTTATATATGCATAGTTTTATGAAATTGAGGTCAGGAGTAAGGACTTTTGTGGTGGGGGCCGGGGGGGGGGAGAGTTGGGGGTTTAACCGCTCTACCCGAGGTCATCAGCTCAAACTGCATGTTCCACACGCACGCACCGCCGTCTATAAATATTCTTTTTTGTCCGTCAGCCATGAGACTGTGGAACACACTGGACCAGGCCTCCATCACTGTCCTTTCTGTGCAGGCTTTCAAATTTTCACTGAAGGGCTGGACTAAATACCTCAAGTGAAACTCTGCCATCTGTCGATGATTGTTGTTTGTGATGTTTTAAAATTGTATATGTATGTAGTTAAATTCTGGACTTCTCCCTCCGCCCTAACGGGGTCTGCGCAATAATAAGAAGATGACGAAGAAACGGTTATAATTGATGGGGAGCTTTTGAAGGGTAAGGTGATTCTATGACAATAAGATCGACATAGGTGGCGCTGGTGGTAATAAAAGGGGGTACTCAAAAGGTGGCGTTCCCCCTTCCCCATCCGCCTCTGTGGATTATTCTTCCGTTTCTGCGCAGAACTTCTGTCTGTAGGATATATTTCGCCCCTCCTTCCACCCTACCCCTTATCTTTCACATTCATTTAAGTCGGCGCTTTTTGCCCGTGGCAAACATTTCTTTTTCAGGGAACATTTTTTTGCTGGACACGCCACTGGGCGAAAACATAATAGAGCTCGTGTGAGTGTGTGCATGTGTGTGTGTGCGTGAGTGAGAGCGAGAGAGAGGGGAGAGAGTATTTTAGTGTTTGTATGTATGCAAATGATAGATATTCGATTAAGTCCAAGATAAAGTAGGATGGAGGATAAAGAAAAGGAAGGGTTCAACAGACGTGAACCGGAAACGAATGTAGAGAGGGAGGGAGGGGAGAGATAGAGAGAGAGAGAGAGAGAGTAGAGAGAAACAGAACGCTATTAGAGAAGGAAATAAAAAAAAACGACAGGAAGAGCACAATTCAAGAAAAGAAAGAGGTCTGGAGGGGGTCATTGAGTCTATTCATTTCTGAGAGGTACCTGACAGTAGTTGGGGGACAAAATAATTGCTTTTGGGGGAATAGTGCTGGCCACATCATCCCCTAGTACGCCATGGCTACGGACACTCGTGAACGCTGCATCACAGGCCCTTAAGATATAATCTGTCAGACGGGGGCCACTTTACTATAGAACTATAGGGGAGCAGATAACAAAAGACATTATAAATAAATATGCTTGTCTGGAATGGAGTACAATATATCAAACCGCTCTGCAGACTGGTTTTGATTCTTTAAAAATATGAAAAGCAGTGGATAATAATAATAAACTGTCTGCCTTTGTATGTCTTCCTATAACTAATGTCTGAGGCATCGCACACAGCATTAGGGGGAGTTCTGGAACATAAACGAACATACCAAGAGACAACGCCCAGCAGGAAAGTCTTAACTCCATTAACTTTTGTTTGTATAGATATTTACCCTCCCCCCCCCTATCTATTTTTTGTGCGGATGGGCGGAGGGATCCTGCTTTTAACAGTGGGCCCAGTTTGTCTGACGCTTAGTGACTGGATTAAATCTGACTCAATCAGGAATGAACAAGAGAAATCCATTTCACTAATCCCGACTGAGGAACTTGTTCCATTCATCTTAAAAGGAACAAGTGCTTTTTTCCCTTCTTTAAAGACCAGAGGCAGAGTTTAGAGAGAAAGAGAGAAAATATTATGTAGGTTTTTTTTTTTTTAAGTATGGATAAATGTAAGAAATGAATAAAGTCCCAAAGCAATAGCTAGTAGTGTAAATATACTCATTTAATTTTATTCTATGAAGTGTGTAATGTATTCTGTTTGTGTACATTGCTATAAATAAAGCGTTTGTTTAGACAATAAAGTAATTCTTACTGTTGAATTACTATTGAATATCATTACTCTAGATATATTAGAGTGATATATGAATGGATAGGAAAGTCTTAGAATATAATAGGTATATAGATTTAGATTGTCGGTGGTAAAGATCATACATATTCCATTGATAGATTACACATACAATAGACAGATGCGAAAACAAAAGAATAAAAGTACTCCTTCATCCCAAGTGGCACCCGGGCATGGAATGGGTTGCCTGAACAAACCAGGAAAACATGTAACTTAACATCATTTAAAATAATAATCAAAATGCAAAAAATAGACACATACCACGTATGAGCATATGACGCATTAATTTTCTGTATAGAAGGAGCGTCCGTAATATATAAGATTAGAAGATAAGATAAAATGTTACGGATGCTTAAATAGATAGATATATAGATAAATGAATACATGAAAAGATATATAGATTGATTGACAATGGGATGTAAGGATAGAGAGTTAGTTTAGATTGTGCTTTTTCTTTCAAAGATAGATTCACACGTAATCTAGTGTATAGATAGAGAGATAGATACAGGGATAGAATGATAACTCAAGTCACTGTTATTTTATCTTATTCATAACAGACGCTCATTCTATAAAGAAGATTATTGCGTCCTACGCTCATCCGTGGTCCGAGTCTAGTCTTGCATTTTTATCAATGTTTTAAGTGGTGTTAAGCTACTGGTTTTCCTCGTTCGTTCAGGCAACCCATTCCATGCCCAAATGCAACTTGGGAAGAAAGAGTATTTAAATGCATTTGTTCTCGTGCGTTCTTAAGTTTTAAAATAGCTACGTGCACTTTTATGCCTCAAAGGTTACACTCCAGGTCTCTTAAACTCAACAAACATGAGTTTGCAATATAAACGTTTAATATCGATAGGACAATAGCTGCAACCTCAATTCTTACGTCACATACCAAAATCCATTTACATTCTACACTGTCTCTCCACAAGCCAAAAACCTCTCTCCTAAAAAAACACACACACTCCTTTATATTGGGCCAGGTGTGTCCGTGTTCACAAAACCTGCTGTTGTTTTACATTTCTTTCTGTGACCATAGCGGTCACCACAGTGAGAAGGGGAGGTAACTGGTCGTATAGTACATAAACCAGTTGACCTTCTAAAATATAACTGTAACAGTCACAGATAGATGAATATATCAATAGATGATCAACGATAGATAGATTGGTTAAGCAAAAGATTGAGGATTGAGTGATTGATTGATTGATGAACAGATACATAGAGTGACCTATCTTTGCGTTAGGATAGATGAGAAAGATGGGATAGATGAGAAAGACGAAATAGACTAGATAGATCAGATATATCAGATAGATCAGATAGACCAGATAGATCAGATAGATCAGATAGATCAGATCAAATACATTAGATAGTTTAAATAAATTAGTTAGATTAAATAGATTAGATAGATATATAGTCTGATTTATTGATAGATCGGTAGATTGAGTGAAGAGCTGGCCAAAATAAATTCTGAAGTGACATAGAGTCTAAGGGACATTTATTTTAAAACGAATTTTAACAAAATTAGTAAAATTTTGAAAATTCTTTACCTGTTATAAAATCACAAATAATCCAATGAAATCACAGTTTGATAACTTCGTTATAAGCAAACTTATAAAAATAACAAAATGTATAGTTAGATCTATAAACTAAAAACTAGAAGTCCTAATTTTAATATGGGCACATATTCTTGAAGATAAGAAATTCTTGGCATTTTTTCCCCCTAGAAAAAAACAAGAGAAAAAAAAACATAACAGTTTCATTACAAAGCGTCCAACAGTGTCCGAATTGAACATCTCAATAATGAAGACGCGATTCACGTTGTAAATGAAGATCACCAAAAAAATACAAAGAAAAAACAACAAAAAACAACAACAAAAAAAAAAAAAAAAACATAAACACGGGTTGAAAAACACAGCTTTTTAAAGTAGAAGTTTGAGCAATATATTTTTAAAAAAAATCAGCTGTTACATACACCTGTAAGTGTAAAGATGTAAGTGGTTTGTGACAGTTAGTCTGTCACACGGAGAATTGTCACACTCTTAAAGGCTTAACAAAATAGTTGACAGAAGTCTGCGTTCATTTAAATCGGTTCCTTACCAACAATGTTTACCTATCGGATTGGATACAATGTAATATTATGTTTTGTTTGTCTTGTAGCTATGAAAATACACTAAGTTATGGTTTTAGTATTGATCCAAGACCGGAAGTTGTGTGTGTGTGTGTTTGTTGTTGTGGTGATTACTGAAAACCGGAAAACACTAGTCGTGTCTTAAGCTTGACCACCCCTCCTTGAAAGGTCACTCGCATAATTGAAACACCACAAATTTAACAACGGCGAAAGGTGAAAGGTCGAAGCGCTGTATCCTCGAACCCCATTACTACTGGACGCTAGTATTATATTTTTTCACATCGATACTCTCAAAGCAAACTGTTAAGGTGGAGGGAGTTCGGAGAGAAGAGGGAGAAAGAAGGGAGTGGGGTGGGGGGCTTGTTATCTAGCTAGCCGCCCTTGTGATTCTGGAAGTCACTCCCCCACCTCCTTACCACCCCCCACCCTTAAGGCCAAGATTTTTTTCTGGACACAGATATTTCTTTCTTTTTTTTTGTTGTGAAGGTAATTTCGAGTGGAGATATTGTCTGTAATGATGTGGGAGTAGGGAGGCAGGGGAGAGAGAGAGAGAGAGAGAGAGAGAGAGAGAGAGAGAGAGAGAGAGAGAGAGAGAGAGAGAGAGAGAGAGAGAGAGAGAGAGTGATTGAGTAGATTGTCGTTGATTGGTCCTTCCACTATCCACAAATTGTTTCCTACTATTTGAAGCTACTTTTTACAAATCATTAGTGGTATTTCAAGATACCCGGGGAATAAGAAACAACAACTTCAATCAGTCCAATGTTTTTAAAAATGTAAATTTAACTGACAATGACAAATTAATGACCAGAAATAACTTATGTAATATTTTATAGTTTAGCTCTTCGTTGTATTTATTACAGTTTAGCAGTTAAAAACATGTAACCTACCAGCGGATTTGTATATTTTCGTCGTCTGATGTGAAATCTGTCCTTAAGTCTTCTGTAGATAGATTGTGTAGTTGTCTATCAACAGTTAAGTTTATTTATAAAGCAGCTGTAGCAATTCAGATTATTTGCAAAGCTTTTGTAACAGTTAAGTTTATTTGTAAGGCAGTTATTAGACTTATACCGTGTCATATTTTGTTGTCATCATTAATCTGCTCATGAGGGAAATAGTTTAGATTTTTCATATATCTGCTCTATGCAGAAACCGCAGTGGCATAAACTCTTCCAGGAGGACCCATCTTATTTTCCAAAACGACAAAGGTTTGTTTTTGGTTGGTCTATGTATACACACTCATAAACCCTAGAAATAACAGCTATATAGAGCAAAACATTGTTTAAGCAATCACCTTAATTTACTTTTAAAATTTATATGTATATAATGTTCATGTTTTAAAAATACTTTTTGGCCATTTTATACTTTATTTATTTCGATATTAATATCTTAAAATAATATATAGGCCTAATCTACATAATATGCATGCTTTTGTCTTATCACATTCACTAGGCTACAGCTCAAATTTTATCTAAAGATATTTTAATTATAGGTTGGTTTTGTCTTAAATTACAAGTCCAATAAATCTATGCAGTAATTAAAGCGAAAATTGACTTTAAAATATTTATTATATCATGCACATTTATTATATGGTGTCTTATCGCAAATAGTAAAACGCATCCAATTGTTCAATGGAAAGATAAGAATAAGACTGCAGACGTTAAAAGGAATCTCTGTTTCTCTTTTTTCCCCTCCAATTTCTCATTTTCTGCTTGGCTTGTCCGTGTTGCCAGATTTTAAAACGAAACATTAATTCCTGTAATCCTGGCCAGTTTAGCTCATGGAACAACTTTCTGCCAGGGGGAACAACAAAAAAATCATTGATGAGCAAAGGGCAGTAACCCACTTTAAAATAAAAGACAATGTATTATGTATTATTTTCTCTGTATGGCGGCATGCATATAAAAAACGTTTAATATAAATGCTACAATATGTGTTGCGAATACATTGATTTTGCAATGAACTATGAAAATATAATAATAAGTGTAGGCCTACCATTTACTATAATATATTAGATGTTTAAAAAGTACAATATCATTTCTCTAAATGTAATGCAAAGCGGGCATACCACTGTTTTTTCCCGTCGATACGATGTGGTGTCCCGCTGGGAAGGCAGAAACTTGTAGTTAGATGGAAAGAGGCACAGCGAAATGAAGAGAAAAAGACAGAGAGAGGAACAAAGAAAGAGATAATGAGAGAGTTATAAAGAGAGGTAGGCTACAGAGAGAAAGACATGTATATATATATATAGAGAGAGAGAAAGAGAGAGAGGGGGGGAGAGAGAGAGAAAGTGAAAAACAGATGCACTGAGTTAGACACAAAGAGATAGAATAAGGTTATAGGAAACATAAAGAGATAGAGAGACAGTTAAATTAGAAAGAAAAAAACATTTTTTTTAGAAATAGCATTTTTAATTGGTATAAAACCTGAACACCTCTATTGAATTTCATTCAAACTTTATTAAACCTCCCATTGTATAAAATATCAACATTGTTCATATTTTGTTTTATTAATAACTTAAGAATGTTATTCTTCCATCTAACGAGGTGTAAACACAGCCTGGAAATCCAAGGGCTTCAAGGTCAGTCCATACTTGCTGTCAATGACCGGGTCATCTCCCCCGGCGCCCGCCATCCTGCATGTCTGGACCAGCCTGGTGAAGAACATCAGGATCTCCATCCGGGCCAGGTACTCCCCGGGACACTTCCGGCGCCCGGCCCCGTACGGAAGAAAGTTGTCCGTCATGCACCGGTCCACTTGCCCGGCAGCGTCCAGGAATCGCGACGGGTTGAAGGTTTCGGGGTCCTGGAAATAGTGGCGGTCCCTGGTGACGGACCACAGGTTGACGAAGACCAAGGTTTTCTCCGGGATTCTGGGGGAGGGAAGGTGGAAACTTGATGTTAAAGATTACATCCGTTATATAAATGTATAAATATCTATACCACAGGTCATCTTATATTTTACAGACGCTCCTTCTACAAAGAAGATTATTGCGTCCTACGCTCATCCGTGGTTTGAGTCTAGTCTCGCATCTTTATTAATGTTTTAAAAATGATGTTAAGTTACTGGTTTTCCTGGTTTGTTCAGGCAACCCATTCCATGCCCGGATGCCACTCAGGAAGAAAGATAATTGACCTGTTTGTGCTGTGCGGCAGAGACCACAGAATAAATATTGAAAAGAATGCGCAATCGCATTTTTTTCTGTTTCCGGAAGTAATACCGACGCCATACTGTTTAGACTCAGCGGACCTGGTTACACTATATATTTATGTTTATTTGTAATGTCTTTTTCATCAAATCTACAAGTTCGAACACCCAAAGCTAAAGTTTCAGACAAAAGGTACAAAGGCTGTTGTGTAATAAACTTCAACAATGTGGCAAAAACGCTTGATTATCGTACAAATAAGCATGTCAAACTACATGGCTTTCCTAACCCCTAAAGGATAAACAACGGTTAGTTGTAACATCATATTTTACTTAATATTAGAGCCTTGCTTTAGTCATAAGCATGCTAAGACCAGATATCAATCATAAAAAAGCCTTTTGTCATTTTACTATAGTAGCGGCTCTATTGGTTTGCGCCTTGAGTCAAAAGAAAATGGCGCAAGCCAAGCTTCACTTATAGTGGCTGCGCATATAGGGATTGCGCATTCTGTTCTATACATATTCATTTGCAGAGACCCACCTGTGACCCAGCAAGATAGTTGACCTAGTTGTGCTGTGCGGCAGGGCAAACGGGAAAATGCACGAGTGCCTCATGACCTCCAGGAGAGTGGCCTCCGTAAAGGGTAGTTCCGGAAGGTCTTCCAGTGTCGGTTGTCTTTCTTTGCCTACCACCAGCACGATTTCTCGATACACCTGCAGTCAAAGGTTAAAAGAAATGGGACAATGTATGATAAAGTTAGACAAACAGGCCTACAGAAGAATGAAATGAACGACAAAAAATATCTATATAGCAGTGGCTTATATAACAGATATGTGATTAATTGCTTCCTGGAAGCATTAATTTAGTTCGTTTATTAAAAGAGCTCGCTAGATTAACTTGATGATTAGTTAGCGAATTGAAATATGTGTTTAGTCTATTGGTCTAATAGGTGAAAACCGATAAACGTTATGGATTTGTTGAATGGTTTATATACAGATGAAAGTTCAATGTTCTCTAGAAGACTGGCTTATAAGTTTATATACAGTTTATATAAGTTTATATACAGATGAAAGTTCAATGTTCTCTAGAAGACTGGCTTATAAGTTTATATACAGTTTATATAAGTTTATATACAGATGAAAGTTCAATGTTCTCTAGAAGACTGGCTTATAAGTTTATATACAGTTTATATAAGTTTATATACACATGAAAGTTCAATGTTCTCTAGAAGACTGGCTTATAAGTTTATATACAGTTTATATAAGTTTATATACAGATGAAAGTTCAATGTTCTCTAGAAGACTGGCTTATAAGTTTATATACAGTTTATATAAGTTTATATACACATGAAAGTTCAATGTTCTCTAGAAGACTGGCTTATAAGTTTATATACAGTTTATATAAGTTTATATACACATGAAAGTTCAATGTTCTCTAGAAGACTGGCTTATAAGTTTATATACAGTTTATATAAGTTTATATACACATGAAAGTTCAATGTTCTCTAGAAGACTGGCTTATAAGTTTATATACAGTTTATATAAGTTTATATACAGATGAAAGTTCAATGTACTCTAGAAGACTGGCTTATAAGTTTCAGTAGATTTTGACTGTAGATAGTAGTAGTTCCGTCAGAACAAATTGATCCTTATAAGTTTTACAGACGTTCGTTCTGGATAGAAGATTATTACTTACACTAGGATCAAAACTCCTGCAGTGCGGCAAGGGTCGGTCGGTGGCAGGGATAGAACCCGCGACGTGTCGGTTGACAGTTCGGTGAACTAACAGCATGACCAGCCGGCCTCTCTCTCTGATCCTAGGGGATTGTGTGTCTAGCACAACGCACACCGCCTTTACTTTACCCCAGCTACAAATTCAGGTACCCAACAGAGCTGGGTAGACTCGGGAGTACACATTCCAGACCCAAGAACCAATTCTAGCCTTTACCAGGATCGAACACAGGACCTTCCGTATGCCAGCCGAAATACAAAGTGTATATTATCTGGATTCATTGTTTTAGTCATTGAGCTTTGCTGCATCACCGGCCCTATGGATCAATTTGATCTGACGGGATAGTTTTTTCTTTGTATAGACTTTGTATTGGATAAAAGCTGTCAATCAAACAAATAAGACCCACCCTGTCCTGTACTTCCGGGTGCGTCACCATGTAGAGCACTGCCCACTGGAGGGTGCTGGCGATGGTGTCAAACCCCGCCCCTATCAGCTCCTGCACTGTGGTCAGGATGTGCTCGTCCGTCAGCCCCACCGCCTCCTTCTCCTCCCGGGGCGTCTCGTTCACCGCCCGGATCAGGCAGTCGGTGACGTCGCGGATGACCCCTGGGTCGTAGGTGTCCAGGTGCTGCTGGAGCCTCTCCTTGCAGAAGGTGTCCATCAGATGCAGGATTCGGAGAAACCCGTTGAACGATCTGTTGGTGCGCCAAAAAGAAAAAATATTTTGATTAATGTATTCAAATGACATTGAGATTTTTAGCGAGAGAAAAATTTTTAAAAAGTAAAGTATCCCGTCGGACCAAATTGATTCATAGGGCCGGTGACGCAACGTTCACCAGTTTTTGTGGCATCGATATACTAGCTAGGGGATTGTGTTGCCAGTACAATGTCCAGGCCGAATTTACAGTACCCCAACTTTAGTTAGGTACCCATCAAGTCTGGGTAGATTCAGGGACACAATCGAGTGCAGGGGAAAAAATCGTAGCCTTCACGGGGATTCGAACTCAGGACCTTTGGTACGTCAATCGAACGCGCTGCCTGCTTGGTCACCGTCCCCCATTAAGTTGTTAGAGAAAAAAAGAAAAAAAAAGATGGAGGTTTATAAGAGATTAGCTTTAATCATATGTATGGAGAATCAATCACACAATGTCTGCCCTATTTGAGGCATAAGGGGATTGTGTGGCCAGAAAAAATGTCCAATGTGTCATTTTAATCCTTGAACCAGTTAAGGGACGTGAAGTAGAAATAATACATAAGGCATTAATTCTAACTTAGAAATACAACACAATAACAATCTGTTACGATGCTTAGATAAATGTAAGGACAAAATCACTTTTCTTATCTGTTATGTTAGAACAAATTCATATAAGTACTCTTTCTTTCCAAGTGGCATCGGGACATGGAATGGGTTGCCTGAACAAAACGATGAAATTAGGATTTCATGTTTTATGCCTTTTGATACTTCTTTACTCTTTGTCCTTCTGTCGTCAGTGTTTCTAGGTTTAATGATTTAACTATTGGTGTTACTCTTGCCAGTTGTGAATATTCGCTAGTAATGAACATTGCAGCTCTTTTCTGAATTTGTTTCTAATTTTTTTGCTACTCTTGTCACTTGTCGCTAGTAAGGGATTTGAACATGATACATTTCAGAATTTCATCCTACGCTGTACCACTGGGTCACAGCATTATGGACACTGCTCTTAATAAGCGCATAGATCTACAACTATAAAGCTCTTGAGGAGTGAAAATATGGTGCAAGGGGAGGCTACTGTACCTCTGTGTGAAGAATCGTGTCCACGGCATGATGTCCACTGGGTTACCTGCCCCTGCAAAGGCCATGAACTCGTCATTCAGTTTAACAAGTCGAAGAAAATCTGGATCGTCTCTCCTGATAACAAAAATTAAATAGATTTAAAAAATAACGACAAACATTTCAAAAGGAAACAAAACCAAAGATATTTGTGTGTAGGAATATTTACAGCATTACTTGCAGACTTCAAATAAGTCATAGAGTTTTATTTTGTCGTTTTAAAACCTTTTTTTAAATGTAGAAAATTTGGCGAAAATCCGTTACCATGGAAGCAATCTCGTGGAACAAGGACTGCACCCTACTTATTATTTAATACTAGATATATCAAAACAGAAACGAGTGTCGTAGCCAATAGGTGAAGACTATGGGAGCTATCCTGTTTCTGAACATATTCCCTATTAGGGCTTCCTTTTCTTTTCAGTTGTTTCTAGTTGTTCGTTAAGCGGCTGGTCCTGTGGTTTGTTTACCTGACTGTCAAACAAAACTGCCCGGGTTCTCGCCCTGCCGCCGACCGATCCCTGCCGCCCTGCAGAAGTTTTGGGCCTAGTGGACGTATTAATCTTCTATCTAGAAGGAACGTCTGTAAACTTAGAGGATATGAGATATTTTGTTTTTCATAACTCTAACTCTAAACGCATATAGCCTATATATATATATAGTTTAACAGAGGTGTTTCTTTGCTTTTGCATTTGAATTATTTTACCTTAAAATTATTTTCCTGTTAAATTTGTTTATTCATTTATTGTACCATAAATTTAAGGTCCATTAGTCCTTTCAATGGGCTTGGTAGACATGGCGGCGCCCATCTCCTCTCCAAGTCGGCGGAGGATTTTTTTTTCAGATTGTCTGCACCGTCGGTCGAACCCCTGCTATTTTAGAAAATGCTGCGTCATTGTTTTGATTATTCATCTCGTGTGTCAGTACAACAATCAAACGGCGCAAACTGACATGGTTCGGTCACGTGTTTCTGCATAATAACCTGCCAAAAAAAAATTCTCCAAGGCACTGTAGAAAGTGGACGTCGGATTGGCCTTCAGCGGAGTTGCTGGTTCGACAACATAAAAAATTGGACGGGGCTGCAGCTGGCTCAACTATTGACAACCGCTCAAGACATGCAAGAGTGGAAAAGGTTGACTGCTGAGGTATTCCATTCGCTCCCCCCTACGACCTCAACGGTAAAGGGATTGATGGTGTGTCAGAACCGTTTTCTTTTCGTTTTTCAATTTAATTTATGGGACTAATTAAATACTTTGCTTAATTCTATATTTGTTGTTTCGTTAATATATAATTCTAATAATCTGATGTAAATCTTAAATTTGAATTCTATGCTTGCATATGTGGCTATCAGGTTTTGACATTAAAACCAGCAAAGTTCTTCAAGTGTAATAGTTTTATAGTAATTTAATGTTTTTAAAAAACAAAAATCAGAACCCACTTGTATTTCTTGCCGAAACAAATGTCACAAATGATGGAACCGACAGACAGGTATATCTCGTTGTGAGGGTTGACTGGCCGGCCGTCTGACCGAAGGAACAGAGACACCAGGACGTCTGCTTCTGTGGCGATGGTCTGGTCAATTGGATTGGACCGCTTGTTGCTAAAGCTGGCCAAAGCATTCTGGGCGATTCTGTAAACACAGTTAAATCCTTAAGACCACAAACAAACAAACAAAAGAACATTTAACTTTATGTACAATCACTGTAATTTGTCGGAAAAATTCAGACTTTTATATTATATAGACAAGTGGTGCTTAAGTAAATGACCCACGACAGAAGACAAAATGGATAAAGACAAATGGATAGGCTTATGAAACAAAATATATCCATGTATAAAAGCTTAACTAAAAACTATTAGGAATCAAAGAACTGTACATATTTTGTATTACAAAATGAACAAAAATATTTAGATTCTCTAAGGATGGAAATAAAACAGTGGGATTTGATTTCATACAAAATAATTTCAAAGTTACCGAATTAAGTTTAATAGTATAGGACTATAGAGTTTAGGTATTTAATAACTTTTTTCTTGAAAATATATTTAATGTGAATAATTAGCCACCTCCTCAGCTTATTCTGACATTCTTTCTCATACCTTTTCATGCCCTCCCTTACTCTTGCATTCAATCGACAACACTAAATGAGGCCCAACGAAAGGGCTACAAGCTTTGCTCAATTATCCAGAATGAATTTGTGTCAAAGGTGAAGGTCACTTACTTCCGATGCATCTTCCAACGGCCGGCATAGTCTCCAAACCCCATGCTGTTTCCGTTACCTATGAACCGGAAGGAGTAAAAATCTGGCCTGCCCGCGAAGTCCCCGGCCTGTTTGATCAGGGCCTGCCTGACTGTCTTGATACCGTTCAGTACAACGGCCGGTCTGCTGCCCATTGTGATTCGGTAAACATCCCCGTACAGGAATCTAGGGGAGATAACAACAACAACTATCAACAACCAAACTATTATATAGTTAAAGTTGTGTGTTTGTGTGTGTGTTTACGAACGAGTGTGTTATATATTGGCGTGTGTGATATTGACACTCGAAGGTTAGGATATGAAATTTGAAATTGAAGGTAAATGTCAAGTTCCACCGTTGTGCCACCTATCTTAATGCATCTCGGACATAGAAGTACACAATTTTTAATTTGTTACATACTGTCCAGTCCAGTAGATATAACAAAGATACATGGCAAACATAAATGATATCCTTATGCGATGTAATATGGTCTTACGTCCGAAATTTAAAAGTTATTTTCATATCAAATTTTGTTTTTCATGTTTTAACTTAAAATTTTACATACGTTCTTTTAAAGATAAAAGATTATTACGTCCACTGGGCCCAAAACTCTTGCAGGGCGGCGGAGATTGGTCGGTGGCAGGGCTAGAACCCGGGCCGTTTTTATTGACAGTCGGGTGAACTAATCGCAGGACAAGCCGTCCAGAACTACTTTATGTTATTTTAGTACTAAACTAATGATGAAGTCGTGAAACTATCACAATGCGCTTTAAGTTAGCATATATATATATATGTATAGCGTAAGGTAGCATATAGATTATAGTAGCTGTGATGATTTAAAATATATATAGTTATTTTGGTGGGACATAATTTGTATAATCTCTAACCCGGTGTTAATGTACAGAATAAACGAGTGACGTTTTACGATAAAAACAATGACGTGGGAGTTAGATGGAACGTAGCGTACATTTGAAGATAAAGACAGACGACCTAAGAATTTGGTAGTGGAAAGACGTGTTTTAGACTAGGCTATATAAACTGTGATGTATTTGAATTCATCTTGTACATAAATTGCATTAAATATTGAGTTCTCATTTCTACTACAAGCCGGCAGTTTGTTCATTGATTATTATTGTATAATGTGATCTCCCTGAGAGTTGTTAACATAATATCTACAAAATAACGGTCACATTATTTGGCGCCCAACGAAAATTCGGAAGCTCAAGGTGAATTCGGAAGCCCAATGTGGAATATTGAAAATCAACGGAGAATGTTGAAGGAGAATCAAGGTGAATATTATTGAAAATCAATTTGAAAGAAAGCCTACAATATATTGTGAAGCACAGCTTAAAGAATACCGCAAATGAACGTTTCTTACGAATAAAAGAAGACTAAAATTAAATGTGAAGAAATATCGACGAGAAAGAAAATTTGACGGTTTAACAGTATAGCCTAGCACGTCTTGGAAATAAGCGCTACCAGTACATAACGGTGTACATGAAGATAGAAACGGAAGTTTATGTATGTTACCAAGCAAGTCGGTTAAAAAGGACACTAGAAAATTGGAAGGCGTCTCGGATACATTTTAAAAGTATCGAAAGTGGTAACAATTATTGAAACAATAGTGAAGCTGTGGTTAATAGGACAAGCTAAGTTTGTCAAGTGAAGAGATTAAAAAAGAATCTCCGTAGAACTAGTAAATGGTTCGAGAAAAGAAGAATACTTCAGAATAGTCACAGAACTAGAAGTCAGTTCAGTACAGTAGCAGAAGTCAAGTGAAATTGGAAGTAAAAAGAAACTTCAACAAAGTGAAAGGATTGTAAAACTTATGAATTAACGAACACACGAAGACTTTGGGCTGAAATAACCTGTGTGGTGGAGGATCATTTCGAGTCTGGAACCTGGGATTCGGAGACGGAAGGAAAAGGAACGCGTTTTTTAAGATAAGTAAACTGGTGTATACGTTATGTTGTAGTATAGTATATGCCTAGATTTTTCTTGTGAAATCACTGGCATGTATTAGTTTCTTTTAGGAATTTTGTGTATACACTTATTGAAAAGTCCCTGTAAGTCAGGTTAGTTGAAAAAGACTTTTCATAAGTGTATATTACATAATATATGTTAGATTGTATAGTCTTGTATGCACAGTGTTATTATATTGTTTATATATTTGTCATAGTAAATTTTTTGTGAATCTCTGGTCTCATCTACTATCTGTGGTGTTCTTATTTTATATGTATTGATTATTATATTGATATTTATTTTATGCATATTGCAATATTGCTTCCATTTTAAATTATATTAGTTTGTTGTAGGTATATATTTATTAATTGAAAATGGAGGGGTCCTCAGTGGACATATTAGCAAATTATATAAGTTGTGGTAAGGAGTTGGGATATGCTGGTAAGGAATTGGATGAGTGGGCGGAGAGAAAATATAGAGAGCAGTTAGAAAGAGTAGAAAGGGCTAAAGATAAAGCTAGAGCTGATGAGATTGAGCTAGAGAGATTAAAACAAATTGATAAAGATAAGGAAAGAGAAGAGAAGGCTAAAGAGAGGGAGGAAAAGGAGAAAGATAGAATTTTTCAGTTAAAAAAGTTAGAATTGGAGGCTAAGAATAATACTTCAAATGTAAACATTGGAGTCACTAGACCTGTTGTTGACCAGGAAATGGCTATTAGAAATAACATGTGTAGATTTACTTTCCAATTATTTAATGAAAAGGATGGTTCTATTGATACATTTCTAAAAAAATTTGAAATGGAAATGGAGAGACAAAATTTTTCTTCATGTTATTGGTCTGGACTACTTGGAAAATCCTTTACAGGAGATATTCCATCAAAAATTTGTATGGAACAATCAGATTATGCATCTGTCAAGGAACAATTGTTAAGACATTTTGGAAGTACAGAGGAGGCTTATAGAAAGAAATTTTTTGAAATGACTTTATCAAAGGAAGAAGATCCAAAAAGTTATTTTGACTCATTGACAAGTGCTATGGACAAATGGCTAAAATGTGCTAAAATAGAAAAATCATTTGAGGAACTGAAGAATTTTATTATTAGAGATAAGGCAATATATTCACTCGATAAAAATCTCAAAGCATTCATTCAGGAGAGATCTCCCAAGACTATAGAAGAAATAGTTGACCTGATTAGGAACTATAAATTAGCTCATCCCATGGCACCTACTTCTAAAGGAGAGGATTACCAGGATATAATATGCTTTGCTAAAGGCAATGATAATTTTCAAAGAGGAAGACAATTATCAAGGAGCAAGATGAAGTGTGGTAATTGCGGAAGAAATAACCATGTTACTAAGGATTGTAAAGATAAGAGAGATAACACATTGACATGTTTTATATGTAAAAAGAAAGGACATATAGCAAGAAATTGCTTCAGAAGGTCAAATTCTGCTGGAAACAATAATAATAATAATAGATCTCAGGGATATACACAACAGAGAGATCACAACTCCAGATTTAATCAGAACAGGAATCATTGTGGAGCTGTGTTATCAAGAAGCAAAGGAATAAAGTTTTTTCCAGGATATGTGGGATTAATACCAGTTTTTGCAGTTCGTGACACAGGAGCCTCTGTCATTGCAATAAACAGCAAATATGTTCAGTCAAATCAATACACTGGTGAGGTAGCAGATTGTACATCATTTGATGGAAGAGTGATTAAATTGAGGTTGGCCTACATTGATATTAGGACACCATATATTACAGGTAGAGTACTGGCTCATGTTATAAATGATGCACCAATTGATTTAATTATTGGAAATGTTGAATCAGTTAAAGAATGTACTAGAGAGGAAATAGAAACATGGGAATTTAACAATAAGCAAGCACAATGTAATGTGATTAATGAATGTAAAGCAAGCAATACTGAAGAAAGTCAGACAATGGTGAATAGTGAAAAAGACACATCAATTGATAGTGAATCATTACTGAATGAAAACTTTAATTTGGAAAAATTCAAAAAAGAACAAAGAGAGGATACTACATTGAATAGACTATTCAAATCTACAGAGAAAGGAAATACTAATAAAAATAGTGTAGGCAAAGTGAAAAATGATACACAACTATTAGTCAGAGAGATACTCATAAATGGCAGACAAGTGGAACAGATAGTTGTACCATATAAATATAGAACAGAAATAATGACTAATGCTCATTCTATACCATTGGCTGGTCATATGGGAGTTGGCAAAACCAAAAACAGAATAATACAACATTACTTTTGGCCTAAAATGTCAAAAGATGTGAAAAGATTTGTTAAACAATGCAAAGTGTGTCAGATGAAAGGATCTGGAAGTAATTTTACCAAAGCACCAATACAAACAGGAGTGACTGCAACTAGACCATTTCAGAAGGTAGCCATAGATATCATTGGTTTGATGCCTATTATGTCTAACAGAGGACATAGATATATCCTTACATTGATTGATATATGTTCAGGGTATGCAGAGGCAGTACCATTAAAGAAAATTGAATCTACAGATATAGTGCAAGCATTATATTTAATATTTACTAGAATTGGATTTCCTGAAGAGATAATATCAGATAGAGGAACTCAATTTACATCAAAATTGACTAAGGAATTTATGGAAACATTTGGAATAAAGCAGAAGTTTACAACACCCTATCATCCACAATGTAATAGAATGTGTGAGAGATTTAATAAAACTCTCAAGGAAATGTTGTCAAAAATTAGTAATGAGGATCCAAAGAATTGGGATTTGGCAATTCCATCAATTTTATTTGCATATAGAGAAACTACTCATGATAGTACAGGTTTTTCACCCTTTGAACTAATATATAGAGGTAATTCAAGAGGTCAGCTTGAGAGAATTGATGCAAAAATAAAATGTCATAGGCATAAGAATGAGACAGAAAAAGAATTTTGGAGGGGTTATTTTTCTAATGATAAATCTGTGGTAGATTGGAAATTGGACAAAATTAATCTTGAGAAAAAAGAAGAGGAAAGAGAAAAAAAGGTTCAATTAAATAAAATGAATCTAGGGATGAAAATCATGGAGTTAAATAATGAAGATAGCTTATGTGATAATGTTGTTGATGTAGTTAAGAAAGATGATATAGAAAATGAAAAATCAAAAATCTTAAGTGGAGAACCTAAAGTTTTATTGGAAGAATCTAAGAATTTAAATGAGGATTCTATTTGTAGGAGTATATTGGATGAATCAAGGATTGTTATTGAAGAGCTAAAGGAGATAGTTGAAGAACAAAAGGTCATATTTGAAACATTAGACTTAAAGGTCGTAAGAGAAGTTAGGATACAAATAGAAGAGGCACATATTAGAAAAGAGTCAGAGATCATTAGTAAAGAGTCAGTGGTTACTATGAAAGAGTCATTGGAAGTGATAGATAAGAATATAGTTCATGCAATGATTGAGAAAGAGAAACACTTAGAAATGAGTGATGTGCATAATGAATTTAATGATAAGTGGTTATTGGATAAGGTTGATACAAGAGTATTAAATGGTAAGTCAGTACAAGACAGTGTACTAAAGGATTGTCAGAAGGACAATATGGGAATTGATGATTGTCAGATGGGAGAAATGGCAATTATAGATAATCAGGATATGTTATGTGAAGATTGTGAAGAGGAGAAGATAAAGGGGTTTGATATGTTGATTGAAGATGGTCATAAGGAGAAAGATGATTTTAAGTTGTGTAGAGAGTGTTTTGAGAAAAATGAAGTGAAGTTTGTGGTGATGGAGACAAATGAAAAAGAGAAAGTGATGGAAATAGATAAAGGTGAAGAAAACATATGCTGTGAATTAGTGTTATTGAAAAGAGAAAAAGATGTAAGTGGTATGTTGGAAAGTAATTGTGGGAGTTTGATTAAGAGTATGTCAGAAAAGGGTTGTAGAAGAATGAAGGTGAGTCAGGAATTGGTTAGGTTTAAATCTTGTAGTATCAGTAAAAATACTAAAAGAGTTGGTGAAAGGTATTTGTTTAAATCTGATAGACCCAAGGTTTTTGTAAAGAAAAAAATGGTAATTTATGAATTATTATTTCAGAGGATTGACTTAGTTTTGACTATGCATTGGACTGGTTTATGGTGAATGGATTTGTGGTATAATTATGGCGTGGAAAAATATATATATTCTGGTTTTGTAGTGGTGAGGAACAAGAATTGAGAATATCTATGATACAATACTATAGATTTGGTATAATAGTATGTAAATAGTAAATGGAAAACACTCATGGTTATTAAAGTGGTTGAAAAAAAAGGTGACTAATTTGTTGTCTAGATGTGGTGTTTAAGGTGTGTTGTTTGATACGTAATCACCAGTTTGAAACGCGGTTAAAAATTATTTTTCATGTAAATATAAAGTATAGATACGGTGTTAATGAAATATTGATTTTTCCAAAGGTTCTGGATGAGAAATGGTTCTACAACTGAAGCACGGTGATTCAAACACAACGTACCATTTGTAAGTGAGAGATGTTCTATCACGTCCTCACATTATCGTGAACGGTTTTTATGGACACCATATCAAACGCAACCATGAAGACATCATATGAAGAGTACATTTATGGTGCTGACATGGAATCGAGGTCTTGTCATCGCTATATCAAGGTATATTGACATTATCAACATGGAATCGAGGTCTTGTCATCGCTATATCAAGGTATATTGACATTATCAACATGGAATCGAGGTCATGTCATCGCTATATCAAGGTATATTGACATAATCAACATAGAATCAAGGTCATGTCGTTGCATGATTAAGGTACATTTACATTGTCAACGCAGAATGAAGGTCATGTCATCAACATATGGAGGAATCAACAGATCAACACATTATTGATAACATTATAAATTTTTTTTTTTGGGTTTATGAACAATTCAACACTATATTGATTACAGACAGATAGCTCGTGGTTAAGTATTAAATGGTAAATGCATTGTAATTATTGTTGTGACATTATTGGAACTATTTTATCAAGGTGTTGAAACTCTACAGGATGGATAATCTACAAAGGACCTATGAAATATTCAATGAATGTACGTTCAGAAGAGGAAGGTTGCAATGATATTACATGGACCAGTATGAACTGTTATGTTTTCGGATTTGATGATATTTATACTATTGGTTTGTGTATTCTATCAATACAGGACAGGATATACTGTGGAACCTTATGGACCTATATGTATTATATGTATTATGGACCTATTAGTGAAAGTTATTGGTTAACATATATTGGTGAATACGTTGGTTTTGTTATATGTTATTTGTGTTGCATAACATGTTTTGATATAAATTGGGATAATTGTAATTTTTCATATAGTTCCAGTTATTGAAGAGATATATATTTTATCAGACTATTTGACGGAGATAAGAATTTTTTTTTATATAGAAATTTGTATGACAAATTTAAAGGGTCGATGGGGGAATGTGATGATTTAAAATATATATAGTTATTTTGGTGGGACATAATTTGTATAATCTCTAACCCGGTGTTAATGTACAGAATAAACGAGTGACGTTTTACGATAAAAACAATGACGTGGGAGTTAGATGGAACGTAGCGTACATTTGAAGATAAAGACAGACGACCTAAGAATTTGGTAGTGGAAAGACGTGTTTTAGACTAGGCTATATAAACTGTGATGTATTTGAATTCATCTTGTACATAAATTGCATTAAATATTGAGTTCTCATTTCTACTACAAGCCGGCAGTTTGTTCATTGATTATTATTGTATAATGTGATCTCCCTGAGAGTTGTTAACATAATATCTACAAAATAACGGTCACAGTAGCATATAGCGTAACGTAGCATATATCGTAAGATAGCCTATAGCTTATAGTAGCGTATAGCGTAAGGTAGCATACAACGTAAGGTAGCATATAGCTTACGGTAGCATATAGCGTAAGGTAGCATGTAACGTAAGGTAGCATATAGATTATGGTAGCATATAGCGTAAGGTAGCATATAGCGTAAGGTAGCATATAGCGTAAGGTAGCATGTAACGTAAGGTAGCATATATATTATGGTAGCATATAGCGTAAGGTAGCATATAGCTTATGGTAGCATATAGCGTATTGTAGCATATAACGTAAGGTAGCATATAGCTTTTGGTAGAGTATAGCGTAAGGTAGCATATAACGTAAGATAGCATATAACGTAAGGTAGCATATAACGTAAGGTAGCATATAACGTAAGATAGCATATAACGTAAGGTAGCATATAACGTAAGGTAGCATATAACGTAAGGTAGCATATAGATTATGATGGCATATAGCGTAAGGTAGCATATAATAGCAAACAAGTGAGATTTGTAAATGATGATAATCGTGGTGGCAAAAAGGATAGAGCGTTACATTGCTACTCTAAGCATATCTGATTCTCACCGTAAACACTTCCTATCCCACGGGCCTCGAAGTCTGGCGAAGTGAGTAAACCACCGATACGCTTACATTAAGAGCACACCGGTAGCGAGAACGCATGGGTGGATAGCCCATGATGAGCGTCCGAAAATCATTGCACTGCCGAGAGGCTCTGAGCCTCGGTAGGGAGGATGCAATGAGCACAACAGCCTGTCTCACCCCCCCCCCTTTCAAGGTTCTCGAAGGGGCATACCTATAGTCTGGAATTTGTGCTACAGGGCGACAGTGCAGGTATACGAGCGAGCTATCACAATAATGATCCGATGGGAATGCCTCAGGTCAGAATGAAGTATAGTGCATGCCCTACGGAGACCAAACCCTATGTTACACGACACGCCTTATTAGAGTGCCGCGGTGTGGCTAGTCTCTGACAGGATCTTGGTGTGTCCCTCGGTCCACCCTTTAACAAAGTTACGCCCTCGACTAAATCGCTTCAAAATCTAATCCTGCTATTCAATACAATACTGACCTCCAGTTAGTTAAAGTCTCGTGCGGCTTTTTCCCAAGCTGTAGCAGATTGCCCAAAAGTGGAACTCCCCGAGGTCCGGGGATGGAAGGCGTCTCGGCTAGGTACGACCTTGACCTCCAGTACAGGACGACGGCGACCAGCAGAAGCAGACAAGCCAGTGTTGATGGCGGGAACAGGTTCACTAACCACAGCAGTGCCATCTGTAATGAACGTTTACTCTTTGGTATAACTCATTCTATTTATTAGTCTTTATACCTCACTATTCATCAACCCGTCCTTCTGTCCAATCTTCTTATCGTATATATTACCGTCTGGTTTCTCATTTATTTGTGCATTCATTCATTAATACGTATAAAATATCTAACTACCAATCTCTACAAATATCTGCTTATCTATCTTATTTGACAAACTCACATACTCGTTATTGTAAGGAACATAGCGATATAATTATGTAAAGTAAAGTAAAGTTTCCCGTCGGAAAAATATGATCCATGGGGCTGGTGATGCAGTGGTCACCAGTTTCTGTGGCCACGACATACTAGTAGGTGGTGTGGCCAGCACAATGCCCAAGCCGCCTTTTACTTTACCCCAACTAATGTCAGGTAGACAGATTCAGGGACACCCTCCAGACCCGAGAAAAAAATTCTAGCCTTCACCAGGATTCGAACCCAAGTACCTTTCGTACGCCAGCCGAGCGCGTTGCCTCTCGGCCACCACGCCTCATACTCTCACCCATACACAGTGTATTTTTTGTATGCATATAATACAAATATCTTTCAAATTAATTTGTCTGATGTAGTTTTCTTCTAACGCTTTGTTCTTTATCTAAAACCAAACATATTCGATTAAATTTTTTTTTTCTCAAAAACACAGTCTTAGAAAAACTAAATTTGCATTATTTTGAACAACTTCTTTCATTAAGTAAATAAAACATGCATTTTTTCTGGTATTGAATAATTTATTTCATAACAAAAACTCTAAATAATAGGCTCTCTTCGCTTATAACTCAATAGTGTTGTTGTACTGTTAAGTCATCAACTTGGTAGAGAAAGGTAGCCTATATACAAATGATAGAAAACTGGGGGAAATGCACGGGTAGAAATCATAAGAAGAGGCCGGAAAATATTTAAAAAAAAATTGGAGAGATAATATTTAATGTAAACTAGAAGATAAAATAATTAGAAGAATAAGAGAGAGAGAGAGAGAGAGAGAGAGAGAGAGAGTGAGAGAGAGAGAAAGAGAGAGAGAGAGAGTGAGAGAGAGAGAAAGAGAGAGAGAGAGTGAGAGAGAGAGAAAGAGAGAGAGAGAAAGAGAGAGAGAAAGAGAGAGAGTGAGAGAGAGAGAGTGAGAGAGAGAGAAAGAGAGAGAGAGTGAGAGAGAGAGAAAGAGAGAGTGAGAGAGAGAGAAAGAGAGAGAGTGAGAGTGAGAGAGAGAGAAAGAGAGAGAGAGAGAGAGTGAGAGAGAGAGAAAGAGAGAGAGAGAGAGAGTGAGAGAGAGAGAAAGAGAGAGAAAGTGAGAGAGAGAGAGAGAGAGAGTGAGAGAGAGAGAGAGAGAGAGAGAGAGAGAGAGAGAGAGAGAGTGAAGTATATAAGAGAGAAACACTTGAACAAAGTTTTTGTCTATTATTTTTAATTCCCTTTCACTTACGATTTTTTCCTGCAGTAATTTTCAAGTTTGTCCTTTAATAGTTCTAGAAGTTCTGTAGTGCTGGTGTCGGCAAACTAAGGCACGCGTGTCAAACTTGGCACGCATAACCATTTTCAATGGCACGCGATTGACCTCCAAAATGTTTTTTTCTTATTGATAACAAGACAACATTTTTCCGGTTCTGAATGAGTACAACTAACCGTGGAAGCCGATGTTTCTGGATAACATAGCGACACATTTCAGCGAGTTGCATTTACAAACATAACTTTTTTTGACCTCACTATTTAATCAAATGTGGACATGTTTTTTTTTTTAAATTAAAGTAGGTAATATACCCATTTTATTTTAGTTATTTCTAATATGTTTCTTTTTTTTTCTTTTATACAAAAAGAAATGGCTTACAATTAATAGCTTTGTACATGATCAAACTGTAAAATGTATTTGAAAATTATATAAATATTATAAGACTAAAGAATTTATATGTATATTTTCAAACATTACATTAACTACCCAGTTTGTATAATCACTACTTATCTATTCCGCTCAACGACAATTGACGGTTAGCTTTGAAGTACCACACATATTAAAGAACATCTCAGTTTTGAGATCAAAATATAATTAACATTTGCAATTGTTAGATCCTCATCTTGACTACCAAATGATAATGATGAGACAATAATTATCATAAATGTGAATGTTTAATAATAAAAAAATGTATTTAATATAAATGCAAATAAAGAGGATGATAATTACAAACACGTTAATTTTGTATGAAATATAAAACGCCTTAACGAATTTCTGTTTTAAATAATCTTCTTAGCTTTTTTCCTTTGTCTTGCTACGGAGTTAAAATAATTTTCCTATAAAAAAATAACTTTTAAAAAAGTAGGCCTATAATAGAGCAGGTTGATTTTTAGGCTGTTGGCACGCTGAATGATTAAGAAATCCTAGTTTGGCACACTGTTAGCAAAAGGTTGCCGACCCCTGCTGTAGTGGACTTCTTCACAAGAAATAGTCTAGGCATATTATGTAAAACATATGTAAAACTCTAATTTAGAAAAACTACCCAATAACAACCTGTTTCAATGCTCAGATAAACATAAAGACAAAAACACTTTCCTTAGGCCTATTCCGTATCCGAGAACACATGCATGTAAATACTATTTCTTCCCAAGCCTTGCTACAAGGTACTCTTTCTTCCCGAGTGGCATTCGGGCACGGAATGGGTTGCCTGAACAAACCAGGAAAACCAGTAACTTAACATCATTTAAAACACTACCCGGTAATAGAAATACAAGACTAGTCTCGGACCACGGATGAGCGTAGGATGCAATAATCTTCTTTATAGAATGAGCGTCTGTAATATATATAAGATGAGAAGATACATTTTTCACAACTACATGAGCTTAAAACAACAAAGTATAAAACTATAAAAGACAGAAAGACGATGCTGAGCTTAAAGAGTCGACAGATTTAAAACAAAGTTTTCTAACAACATGTTTCCATGAACTTACCTTCAGCTGGAAACGAGGCGATAGTGACATGAGGGAGGGTGCCCCACAAGTTGTTTTGTTTGGGGAGTAACAAAGGGGCCAGTGACCGTACGGTGGACACGGGGTGTGTGTCTGACCTCCTTAGATACCCCCTCCCCGACCCGCACTCAACAAGCCATTCGTTCAAGTTGGATTCGGTACTTCAGTACCCAGACTTGGGTGGACCGATGTGTGGGACGCGGTGACACGGTGTGATGACCTGTAGGCTCTAATCCTAATGTGTGTATGTGTCTGCGTGTGTGTGTATGTATCTGTGTGTGTTTTCCTTTCCAGAGTTGGCTGTTACAATTGTGGTGGAATGAGAATAATTGACTCTAGTCAGATCCGAAATTATTTTGTTAATTGATCAGATATATATATATATATATATATATAGATAGATAGATAGATAGATAGATAGATAGATAGATAGATAGATAGATAGATACATACATACATAGATATATACATTATAAATTTAAAAAAAACGTATACCTGCAAAAAAACGCGCAATTTGTAGCCACCACACAAGAACACAATATCAACTCAACTTTTCTCCTATTTGTTTATTTATAGTAAAACCTCCAACACAAACTAACAAACACGACGTTAGCAGTACATTTATTTGTCCCTGTATTTACTGGGGGACATTAAGGTCGCCGGACACACGAAGCGGCGGACAGTTTTTTTCAAAGGTCAAATTCCAATGTCATGTTAGTTAAAGGATGTATGCCTTCATGCGGCACAAGATGCATCCTGGGAAATGGGCCTGTTGATATAAAGATATATAGATTAGTGACGTGGCGTTCCTTTAACTAAACGTAAATAAATGTCTGTTGAAAAAAATTAAACAGAAAAACGGCCAATGGCCAAAGTTTACGAAATGTCAGGCCATGAGGCGATAATGGGGCCACGAAAGCTAGATTATTGAGTCGTTAATTTTTAAAAGTTCACTGAACAAGTATTGCTTAGTTCCTTTGGTTCCTAGTGGAACATATAGGGCTTCCACAACAGCTCTCCATCGCACTCGATTCTGGCAGCCTTATTAAGTTCACCCCATGAAAGGTTGCAGCTTTTCATTTCATCCACGCAGAATCGTCTCCAGGTGATATTGGGCTGACCAACCTTTCTTTTTCCCGGGGTTTTCCATTGAGGTAGCCTACCTGTCGGCTAATGTCCTTTGGGGGTTTTTGTAGGGTGTGTGCCCTATCCACAGACACTTTCGCGATCTATGAACATTATAACACCTTTTTAAAAATATTTTCTTTGTAACTTATCAATTTTTTAAATAAAATATTGTATGATGTTCTAAATGCCTTACTCTGTCCTACTGTTGGGAGCTGTTTTGAGAAGTTGTGTGAAAGGGTTAAACTATTGTTGACGTAAGGAGAAGGGGGGAGACAACAGAATGTTGTATAAGTGAAGGGAACAAATATGTGATTGTGTATGTGAATGAGAAATGACAGTGGTGTGTTATTGTAAACATAAAGTAAAGTATCCCGTCGGACCAAATTGATCCATAGGGCCGGTGAAGAAACGTTCACCAGTCTCTGTGGCCACGGCATACTAGGAGCTGGGTAGACTCAGGGACACCCTCCAGACCCGGGAAAAAATCCTAGCCTGCACCAGCATTCGAACCCAGGACCTGGCCACTGTGCACCCATTAATGTAAACAAAGGAATGAATTCAACTGAGCTATGCGTGAATGGGAGCAATGGACAACGGACACAGTGTGTAAGAAGTACGTAAGAAAGAGACTTTAGTTAGACCTATACTAGAATATGCATCTTCCATCAAACCGAAGAAAACATTAAAAAAATTATAACAAATTCAGAAAAGAGCTGCAAGGTTCATAATAGAGATGGGAATCGAACCGAACCCGAACCGAACACACCGAACTCGAACTGTGGTTTCCAGCGAACCGAACCGAACCCGAACTCTGCCGGTGACCGAACCGAACCGAACCCGAACTTTAAAGTTTCTGACTCCGAACCGAACTGAACGAACTTATATAAAAGTAACAGAAACAAAAATATTTTAATCTGGTCACTAGCAAGAATTCGCCAGTAATGATAACATTTGTTTTGATAGTGATAAAAAAATTAGTAATTTTGTATAACCATCCCTCCCCCAGCACGTACGTAGAAATGGGCGGCGAAAAAGAAAACATTGCTTAAACAAACATCGAGCGACCGTCAACGTAAGTGACCTAGATAAATGTACCACAAAAGCATGATTGCTCTCCCCGCCTCTGCGACGTCATACTGCCTTTATCTTCTCTCCTGTCTTCACCCCGCTTCCTAGCCGCCTTTCCCCCACCAAAAATAATTAGCGTGTTTATTCTAATAACAATCAGTGATAACACGCCTTGACTTTTTTCCCAAGAGCTTGTTTTTGTTCATTCCAAACTTAGAATATTAGCTTTTATTTTTGAGAACCTAGGCATTTTACCTTGTTTGGTTTTTTTTTTTTCTAAGAAAACATTAATATATTTGTATGTATATTATTGGCCAAATGTATTTTGCGAAGCGAAAAGAAGCCTAAAAGTATGTCAACTGCTTTACTACAGCAACGGCGCTGTGACTAAAATTGAGTGAATGAGTTACGTTGCAACTAGAGATGGGGTGGTGAAGAGGTGTATATTTAACCTCACATTGGAAAACACAAGATAAATTGACAAGACGTCATGGTAAACACTCCGGCCGCTTATTGTTAGTAAAAACAAAAATCCAGATTATATGTTATAGATGATAAACTAGCAGAGTGTGAGACAAAGAACATTGCGGGGTGGGGGGGGGGGGACAAATTGTGTAATGTAGAGGGGGTAGTGGCAAGTGATAGCAAATTTAATGGTATAAAGGGGGAGGGAGATAACATTTTAATGGGAAAATCTTGCACGTTTTGGGTAGGAGGGGGACAATAAAATAGCAGGCTTTTTCTAAACATATTAAATACTAATATTTCTTTTAAGTATGAAAACTGAAACGTAAACAATTGATAATAATATTACATTTATAATATACTTTTTTTTTAATCCTTGTTTTTGAAAAAAAAAAAAAAAATAAATAAAGGGGAGGGGGCGGGCAAACAATAGTTACAGAGACTATTTTGTTATAATTTGGCATTTCATGTTACTTTTTAAGAGCTCAACTTGTCTTTTATGACATTTTAGAGCCTTTATCAATGATAACAATGAGCATTTTCAAATCAATTTTTTTTTCTGTAATGGCAAAATTTTTAACATTTCTATCACGTTGCTTACCTACACCAGAAATACGTCGCTTACACCAGAAATACGTCGCTTGCACCAGAAATATGTCGCTTACACAAGAAATACGTAGGCCTATACTAATTATATTAGAGACCGACCGAACTTCGGTTTCGGTTTCTGCTTCGATGCCGAAAGTAGGCCAATGGCCTCTTTCGGTGTGGTTTCGGTTTCGGCCGAAGCTAAAAAGTTAGCTTTCAGTTTGTTTTCGGTTTTGGCCGAAAGTGATATTGACTTTTGGTCATCAGCCGAATATCTTGCATTTGTCATTTTTAAAAATTGTTTTGTTTAATTTTATCAAATTTTGTCATAATATTTAGATACAAAAATCTTATATAAAGTATGTAGCCTATTGTCTTTTAGGTTATTAAATCTTTAAGAATATTTAATTCTGAATAAAAGGATATATTATAAATTATAGGCCTACATGTATAGGCCTATAGCCTACATAAGTTTATTACATGTTCTATGGTTTAATTAAATGGAGTAGGCTACCAATAAACTAGTTAATATTTAAAATCTTTTGTTAGGAAATTTAGGTTTATTTTTCGGTTTCGGCACAAAGTATAGTTAAACTTTTGGTTTCGGCTTTGGTTTCTGCCCAAAGTTAATTTATAACTTTGGTATGGTTTCGTTTTCGGCCGAAACCAAATATTTGGTTTCGGTCGGCCTCTAAATTGTATTTCATATAACAGAAGACCCAGAAATAACACTTATTGTTGTTTTTATTTGCATCAACCTATGCATAATTAATTGTGTTTTAAATATGTCGTGGCAAAAGATTAACATTATTTTAAATCAGTAGAAAATCCAGTTTTAGGCTACTATTTTAAGATTTTTTATTTATATAAAAAAAAGTTTTATTAAAACGATATAACATTGTAAGAGTTCAGTTGTTGTCGATCCGAACGGAACGCGAACTTAAATTATTACCGAACCGAACCGAACCCGAACTTAGTTTTTTACTTATCCGACCGAACCGAACCGAACCCGAACTTAGGGTCCTACCGAACAGAACCGAACCCGAACTTATGGTCTCACCGAACCGAACCGAACCCGAACTGCTAAATGAGGGTTCGATTCCCATCTCTAGTTCATAAGTAGCGAATATTCACAACTGACAAGAGTAACACCAATAGTCAAATAACTAAAGTGTAAAGTAGTAATAATACACAAGTCATTAAGTTCTAATTTAGAATCACAAAGCAAAAAAAAAAAATGTTACATTGATAAGATAAACAAATTTCCTTATCCCATATTTGAAAACAAATTCATATTAGTACTCTTTCTTCCCGAGAGGCATGTGGGCATGGAATGGGTTGCCTGAAAAAAAAAAGGAAAACCAGTATCTTTACATATTTAAAACACAAATAGAAATGCAAGACTAGACTCATACAACGCATTAGCGTAGGACGCAAGAATCATCTTTATAGAAGGAGCGTCTGTAATGTACAAGATAGGATAAAATAGAGGCTAGAATTTTGTTCTACCCATCTTTCCTGGGTACCGAGCGTAATTTGGTGGAAATTAAAGGCTGCTCAATCCCCTAGTTTGCACTGGTCACGGAAATTTGTAAAAAAAAAGGTTGCTACAACAGCCCCATGGCTCAATTTGGTCTTAACTTTTGTTTTTACAGCCTGGCCCAACATTTAGAAAATAAACATTTATGTATAGATGTAATAAACTGCCATTAGAAGTTGCGTGAACTTGACATATTTCCTCTGAATACATGATCTTGTAAGTTGCATGGGGTGACACATTAAATGGCTTTCCGGGCCCGTGTATTGGCCCACGATCCATCAGTTGAACGCCCCAATAATATAAGCAGTATAAGTTTGTTATTGTTTATCCAGGGCTTCTTCAAAAGCGCATCCGACCCCCCCCCTCCACTTACCCTATAACGTAAGCCTATGTTGTGACTTAAGGCTTAGTCTCGCCAGCAGCGTAGGTAAATGGCACATGCCCCCCCCCCCCCACGCCACTCACCCCCCCCATGCCACTCAGCCGCCCACGCCACTCACCCCCCCCATGCCACTCCCCCCCCCCATGCCACTCCCCCCTTCCCCAAACTTTCATCCTGTATGAGAATGCCAAGGTAAATAAGGGCAGTAATTTAGAAGACTAAGGGAGTGAATAATATGGAGGTAATTTACTTACAAAGAATTAACTTAGATCTATGGCTAGAAAAACACAACAGACAATACAATATATTATAATCTATTAACATTAGTGTGACTTTGTATGAAATTAATTGACTTGATTAATAGACAACTTCATACATGTATACGCATCTTCTATACCAGGGGTCGGCAACCTTTTGCTAATAGTGTGCCCAACTAGGATTTCTAAATCATTCAGCGTGCCAACAGCTTGATAGTTAACCCGATATACTATCTTTGTTTATTTTTATAAGACAATTTATTAAGCACCGTAGCAAGACCAAGGTCAAAAGCACAAAAAAAAACAACTTTATTAACAAAATCGTTAAGAGTTTTATATTTAATTTTAGACCAGCTGTAGTTCAGTCCAACCATGAATAAGAGCCGAGTGCAGACCAGCTGTAGTTCAGGCCAACCATGAGTAAGAGCCGAGTGCAGACCAGCTGTAGTTCAGGCCAACCATGAAAAAGAGCCAAGTGCAGACCAGCTGTAGTTCAGGCCAACCATGAATAAGAGCCGAGTGCAGACCAGTTGTAGTTCAGGCCATTATGAATAAGAGCCGAGTGCAGACCAGCTGTAGTCCAGTCCAACCATGAATGAGTGCCGAGTACAGACCAGCTGTAGTCCAGGCCTACCTTGAATGAGAGCCGATGCGAGAAAATTGAGCAAGCTCCTAGTCTCACAAGTCTTGGACAACGTACCACTACCGGGTGTATTGTGCCAACCGTTCCCTCCAGGTGCCATCTTGACCGCCTTCTGAGATAAGAATTTGACGACACTCTGATCCTCGCCAGAAAGTCGAGAAGCGATCGCAGTAACTAGAACCCTAAACACTTAGATCTAGTGTTGAGAAGGCAAAATGGTTTCATTATAGTTTGATCTCAGCTTAACTGAGGTTTTCGTTAATGTTTACAAGCTATAGGATTTTGTTTAAAGCTTGCAGTAAAGTGGAATAGATAAGTAGTAAGCATAATAGGTGTGTAGTTATTGTAGTGTTTCAAGTTTTATAATGCACATATAATTTCTTCACTCATATAATATTAAATTGTTTTTAAATATCTTTTTTCCTAGTTTAATAATTTTTATACTATAGTTGTAAGCCACTTATTTTGTTTTAAAAGGCCGAAATTTAGAAATATTAACCCAAATATAAACGGGTTTATCATCTCCCAGTAATTAAAGTTTCCACATTTGATTTTATAGTGATACCAAACAAATTATGTTTTGTAATATTACTAATATTACTGATTAATTATTATGTCCTTATATACATATAGCTTAAAAATGTATTTTCTTTTAAGTAGTAATTAAGGGAATAAAATTAATTTATGTTCAACAGTAATAAATAAAAATTTCTTGCATTAATGGTTTAAGTCGACTTTAATAGGAGATTTTTAAAAACATTAAAAATTCCAACAATAATATAATAAAAATTAAAAGTAAAGTATCCCGTCAGAATAAATTGATCCATAGGATCCGGTGAAGCAGCGTTCTCCAGTTTCCTTGGCCACGGCATACTATGTCCAGCCGCCTTTACTTTACCCCAACTAAGGTCAGGTACCCATCGGAACTGGGTAGACTCAGGACCACCCTCAAATCGGCCACCGTGCCCCATAAAGCCTGTATATAAACCTCTTATATTTATATATTTATAGATATAAACCTCTTATATTTATATATTTATAGATATAAACCTCTTATATTTATATATTTATAGATATAAACCTCTTATATTTATATATTTATAGATATAAACCTCTTATATTTATATATTTATAGATATAAACCTCTTATATTTATATATTTATAGATATAAACCTCTTATATTTATATATTTATAGATATAAACCACTAATATTTATATATTTATAGATATAAACCACTAATATTTATATATTTATAGATATAAACCTCTTATATTTATATATTTATATATATAAACCTCTTATATTTATACATTTATATATATAAACCTCTTATATATATATATTTATAGATATAAACCTCTTATATTGATATATTTATATATATAAACCTCTTATATTTATATATGTTTATATATAAACCTCTTATATTTATATATTTATATATATAAACCTCTTATATTTATATTTTTATATATATAAACCTCTTATAAATTTATTAATAATAAAACTAAATATTTTTTTAAGAATTAATTATAGACTATTTATTATGCCTTATTAAAGAAGACAAGCATAAACACTCTTTTGAATGTAACTAACTTGTAGGGTAGACCTATCAATTAACGAGCGCCTTGTCCTTGAACGCTTTTTGCTAATTGTTCAATGTCGGGTACATATTTAGTTACTTCTGAGTGGTCAAATGTAGGTGACCTTTTTGCCTGTGCTTAAAACAGCTTTCATGTGTGATAGAATCTGTTATATCGGGTAAGTTTAACCTAAAGCGGAAACTTGAGTGAATACCTAGCAGTTTAGAACAACAGACGACTTTCGTAAGCAGCTTCCTTCCACATCTTTTCGCAAATCGGCATTTAAAATTCAACTTGCTGCATTTTATATTAGCTAATATACCTCAACACACACACAAACACACACACAACACACACACACACAACACACACACACACACACACACACACACACAAAGATCCAGATCTAAAAAGGAGTAAGATTAAGCCAGTCAGTCTTGAAGTGGTATGAAAACAGGAATGTACTTTTGGAAACAAAAACATCTATCGTCATCATCATCGGACCCTTGACCATTATTGACCGTTGTTGTCGTTGGAGACAGCGAATGAATGGACACATCAACAGTCAACTCTTTCCACATTTGACTATCTTGAGCGGTTATCAATAGTTCAGTCACTTACAGCCCTACATAATTGTCGAACCAGCATTTCCGCGGACGGCCTCTCCGGCGTCCACCTTCTACAGTGCGTTGGAAGATTGTTTTTGTGCTTTAAATAATGGAAGTAGTTAAAATGTTTTGACATTTTAAACATTAAAATGTTTAATGGATTTCACAAAAAGATATATCCAGTTTCAATGCAAATTCATTTCATTGGTTTAACAGTTCAAGTGCTGTTTGACAAAAGTTCAACTTATTGAAATGTTTTGCTATGTCATTCAGAAACATCGGCTTCAACAGTCAGTTTTTCAAGACTTAACCTCGTCTAAGGTAACGAACGCTGTGTACAACAACAGATCTCTTTATTCCGTATCACTTTATTGTAGAAGAAACTTGATTTGCCTGTCAATCAATATAAGGTAAGAAACTATAAAGCTAACTATTTTGACAAAACATTCAATCACAGATCGCGAGTCCAATGGTGAGATCTTTGCAAACAAACTTTAACACTCGACATACACCGTGATGTTAATGTTAGTTATTCTTTGCAATGACAAAAAAACTCAACTGAAAATCGCTCTTCGTGCCAAGTTTGGCAGCGAGCCTTAGGTTGCCGACCCCTGTTCTATACAATCAATTATTGCCTCCCATTCCCATCCTTGTAGTATGAGTCTACTCCTATATATATATATTAATTAGAGCTTCAAATAATGTTTTAAATCGTTCTTTTTACTGGTTAGTTCGTAATAAACAAATGTGGCGTTGTATAAAATATAATAACACTCAAAGAGACAAAACTGAGCCACATACAATATAAAGAACGTTATAGCCCCATACTCAGAAACTCTCTAAATTAGACACAAACGGCCGTATTACAGTGAAGTATTATAGACTTGGTGCTGTATGAATCGGATCTGATCTGCTATTGTTACGTCTCGCTGTCTAGGGTGGGCGGTTTTATCACAGATACTTTTTGTAACCCTTGAAGAATCCTAATCTCTCGCCCAAACTTTCGTGCAAGTAATTCAGCAAAGACGCCAGGAACAATTAACAACATAACTTTTAATTCTACATAACAACACAAGTCAATAGTAATAACACGATTTAAGAAGAACACAAGAAGTATTAAAACACAACCTAGCCAGTCTCTCAATACACTCTCTACTCTCTAACTACACACCACATGGTCCGGAAACTTCTCCCCGCTCACGCCAAACGGACAAAGGTCACCCAAGGTCACCAAAAGAATGTGACCATCAGTAAACAAAGGGGAGGTAATCACAACTAAACAAAAACAAGGGTGTTAATTAATGATAACCCCATGCATCACGCTATGTCAAAACGGAGAATGTTCTGTTCCAAATAAACGCGAACCGTTCTGAAACACTGACAATCTGGAGTCGCCAAATTGAAACTAATTTTTTGTGTCACAAGGATGTATGTGCGTGAAACTGTGAACGAAATTGACACATTCGCTGCCCCCAGGTCTGTAAACTTTAACATACCTATGAAACCCCCCCAAAAAAGAAGAAGGTATTTGAAGTATTAACGGTATCGGGCTAAGTGTTTGACTTTAACATGTCGTTAATCTCACGTGACCTCTCTTCCAAGGGGAGGTTACACAAAATAAAAAGCAACAAAAAACCTAAATGCCATGGGCGTCAAACATTTTGTTTTATAGTCTCAGTGGCGTATCTAGGATTCCTTTTATTTTACTTTGTTTTCGTTGACTAGCAATATACATCATGGGCCGGCAACCCTTTTCATAATGGTGTGCCGAAGAAGGATTTTGAAATATATTTAGCGTGCCGTCAGTTTAAAAAGGTTATAACGTTCCAGCACTCTTTGAATAAGAGACTTGATTTGCCTTTTAGGCTGTCTTTTGCGTGCCATTAAAAAAATCGCTCTGCGTGTCACGCTTGGCACGCGTTACGTAGGTAGCCGATCCCTGATTCACACAGTAGGAGTATAATATATATCATTTGAAAATGTCTCGCTAAAGAAGAGAAATCTTAAATGATAAATTCAGAACGAAAGTGCGCCAGAAAACTCCGTGCCATGAACCCAACAAAGAACTAAACTCAATACTGCTGGTCTCACGGTGACTAGCATACCGAAGGTCCTGGGTTTCGAATTCCGGTGACGGCTAGGATTTGTCATTGGGACTAGAAGGAGAGTCTACCCAGCTCTGATGGGTACCTGACATTATAGTTGGCGGCCTGGGCATTGTATGCCCCGGCCATAGAAACTGTTGAATTCTGCTTCACCGGCCCTATGATCAATTCGGTTCGACCGGATTACTTTACGTACTAACATGATTACATGTAGAACATCGGCCAAGACTATAATAAGAAAAACACTCATGCAAGCTCAGACAAATCTATCTATCTACTTAAACAGCATCATTGCATACATCTATTTGTATAAAGCCTTTTGTAAGTCATGGGCCCTAATGTTCTATTCATCAAACAGAGAACAACTTTGAACGTTTCGTCTTTTATGTAAGGTACAAAAAGGAAATCTATTTACATTAAATTAGACTATCTTTAACAGGACATTTAGCAATCCATTTTAAGTTTACCGGAAATAGCACTTAGTCTTGTCTTATAATTTTTAAACATAAAAAGCGTCTATCAGAATTCTTGGTCTATTCTTCGGTGGGTTCGAATAGTGGCATTCGGGCATGGAATGAGTTCCCGAACAAACCAGAAAAACCAGTAACTTAACATCATTTAAAAAAACTAAAAGAAATGCAGGACTAGACTCGGACCACGGATGTGCGTAGGACGCAATAATCTTCTGTAAAGAATGAGCGTCTTTAACATATACGAAAAAAAAAAGTTAAGATAAGGAATATGTTCTTGAACAAATGGGCCTGTGTATATGCTTTATT